>JAJEJO010002609.1:102488-167675 GCA_020662805.1 Glaucomys volans
TTTCTTCTTTCTTTCTTTCTTTCTTTCTTTCTTTCTTTCTTTCTTTCTTTCTTTCTTCTTCCTTCCTTCCTTCCTTCCTTCCTTCCTTCCTTCCTTCCTTCTTTCTTTCTTTTTTCTTTCATTCTCTGTCTGTCTTTCTTTCTTCTCCAAGATCACACACTTAAAAACAAAGTTTTTTTTAACCCATGGGCAAAAGAAGCAGTTCCTAGCACTCAGAGCCCTACTCTTACCCTCTTGGAAGGAAAAAGGAAATGAGTATGTTTTATAAAGATCTAGATCTATCTATCTGCCTTCTGTCAATCATCTCTCTCTAATTCCCTCCCTGTGTGTTTGAGCATGGAGTAGTGGTAGAGGGAAGAACCAGAGAACAAGCAGAGGTTGTGGTGGTCAGAAATCCAACTGGCTACAGAGCCCCCACTCTGGCAGATGAACCACATCCAAGGCCAGGGGACCTCCAACAGGGCACTCCACTTACTGGTGACTGGTGGTCTTTGACCAACTGGCACAGACTTACAAAGGACCCAGTTGGAGCGAGGTATGTGGAGCCTCAGGGTCAAGGGGAGTGCTTGTCGACAAGAGTCATGTTGTTCTCTTCCATGGCTTTTGACAACATTTATCTAGGGCCTTCCATGTGCCAGGCAAGGGGCAAGGTATGTGCAGGAGGGCTTTGGGAGCAGATGGGACCATCTTGCAATGTGGTTAGGCCTCAAGCCTGAGGACACCAGTGACGTGATATCTCACCTGGCTCCCAAGCCAGCTTGTGTCTGTGCTTGCGTCAGGGGAATCCACCAGAAGACCCTGAAGATGGCACATGGGCCTCTCTGATTAGGTTTCCTTAAACCCCGTCCAACATGGCTGCCATGTCTTAAAGATAACTTTCCTGAATCACGTTTCTTCATTTTCTAATTTGCTGCAGTACATTGTCTTCTCCCCTAACCCCAACAAAGTGACCATCACTGAGGCCCTGAGGTGGGGCTCTTCTTTTTGGGGCCTCCTGAACCTGGAGCACATCTGGAAGAAGCCCTCTCTGCCATGGCTGTGGCCCTCCCTTGGTCATGGAGTGAGGCCATGGCTGGCTCCTGGTTTCCTGGGTCCCAGCTTCTCAGGATTAGCCTTTCCCACAGGGCGCTTGTCTTTAGACACCATCACTCTGCCTTGCCTTCCTTTTCCAGATTTTCCCCTTGGCAGTGCTTGTGGCAGTGCTTGGAGTCCTGGCCTCCCCCAAGGACAGATCTTCCTGTTTTTGAGCTGCTTGTCCTCTTTCTCCTTCCTCCTCCTCCTCCTCCTCCTCCGCCCCCCCCTCCTCCTCCTCTTCCTCATCTTTGCCTTCCTCTTCCCAGGCTAGGTCTAAACTTCCATCACCTTCCTGGCTGCTGAGGAGCATGGGTCCTGGAGTGAGGTAAGGACTGACCAGTGCTGTAGATGGCTTTACAGGGTCACATTCCATCCACTTCACACCATCAGGAACTGCGACGAAGTAGCTGGTTTGTGTGACTTTACCAAGAGCTTGGAGGCAGGCTGGGAATCAGGCTTCCGTGGGGCATGAGAGCGGGAGCATGCAATGGAGCCTCTGATGGCAGGTGCAGGGGTTACCATTTTTTTAAAATTTTTTTTTTATTTTAGTTCATTGCACACAAATGGAGTACAACTATCATTTTCTGGTTGTACACAATTTTTTTTTTTTTTTTTTGCCGTGCTGGGGATTGAACCCAGGGCCTTGTGCTTGCAAGGCAAGCACTCTACAGACTGAGCTATATCCCCAGCCCCTGGGGTTACCATTTTGATTCAAAATTCCTTTCTCTTGCAAGTCTGTGGGCTGCTTCATCATGACATTTATATAAACTTCTGTTTGCTAGTTTCCCTCAATGTCTGGCTCTCCATTTTTGAATCTGGATCCCCAAGAAGGAACCCCCAAGGTCTTGGCCAGTGACAATGGAAATGGCAGAGAGCAAGAAACTTCCTGCTGTGTTTTGAACTGATCTTTCCAGCCTAGAGCCTGGGCACAGGGCTGTGCCACCAGTGGGTTAAAGGTCCCCAAATCAACGTTGTAACAGGGGGACTCGGCCAGGAGAGTGAGGCATTTTCTTCCTTCCTTTGGCCCTTTTCTTGATACGGAAGTCCTCAGGCTGCTTCCGGGACAATGCAGACTCAGCTTCTCAGTTCCCCAGAGACAAATAGAGGGGAGGGACCACACCGCTGAGGTCAGGGCTAGGACACACTCCGAATGTCAGGGGGAGCCTTGCTTCCCTCGCTTGATTTTACATTTATATGTCTTTTCTTTCCAGTTAGTTTATTTCAGAGGAAAAAATATAAAGCTTCCTGATACCAGCCCTGGTGCTGCTCCCAAACACATGGGTGGCCCAGGTGAAGCAGTAAGAGGCTTCCTTGGCTCCGGCTAAGAGAGTGGAGATGGAAAGAAGGTCAGAGATATTCACACTGGGGCAGATCTCAACACAGAGGAACTGGTATCTCTTCTGGGACCATAGAAACTTCCAGAGACCAGACAGTGAGGTGAGAGTATTTGGGGGGCTGTGGGTGTGGTGAATCCACAGAAGTGTCTGGCTACATCTGGTCTTCCTCTTGCCATCCTGCTTTGGTTGTTCTCCACAGTCATTCATTCTGCATTTGTATCAGTACCCTGAAATATACTTTGTTCAGATATGTCTTGTCCAAGTCAGTCTCAGACGCTGGGGTTGGCTGGTTAACCTTGGAAGCTGCTATGGAGACAGGGGATTATATTTAATTTTAATGTTTTGGACCAAGTGCAGAGACAAACACCCCATGAGCATCATGGATGGAGAAGAAGGAATCAGGTGGGTGGTTTTAGGACTAGTATGACCTTTGATTTGTCATTTATTTCTCCATAGGATCCACAGTACAAGCCCCCCCTTATTGGATGCCCTTAACCCCTCCGTAAGCTCTGATGCCAAAGACCACAGGGTGTGTGGCCACTCTTTACTTGTAGTTACTGATGTGCTTCATTACCTGTCACATAGTAGGTGCTTACTAAACATTGCACCTCTGGAAACATCCATTCTACATCCCAGTGGCCACTTTCTTGCTCTCTCTGCATTCCTGCCATCTCTGGTCAAGGCTTTGAGGGATGTTCCGTTTTGTGGATCCAGATCAAAAAATGGAGGTTGGTGCAATAGCTCTCCAAATAGAAATGAACAAACAAAAAACCTGAATCAAAAATAAGCATTTGATGGAAGCTTTGGATTATTGCCTGTTTTCAGATCACTTATGGATAAGAAGGTTCCATTCCTCCTCTAAAGAAGGTGATGCTGATGCTTATGAACAGGGAGCAGTACTTCAGTCTCCAACCAGACCCTCAGCATTGACTTGAACATTTATTCCTGTTTGAACAACTGCCTTGGAGTTCTCTGACTTGGTCCACGCCTGCTCTTGCCTTAAGTTACTTTGTGCTCCTTTGTTCTGGATTGCTGTCTTGGGGCCACATTAGTGCAGACGTCTGATCAGGACAGCTCTCTGAAGGTTAGATCTTGGGAACTGAGCCCCTCAGGAAATGAAGTTCTCCCCCCAGGCAGCTCCGACAGGAGAAGGGATGGAAGAAGCAGGCGGAGACTCTTCGCTCAAAGGAGGGATTAATTATGAATCCCACTCAACTGCTGTCCCTGCCTAACACTGCCACCAATAATTAAGAACTGAGAAAACTGCTGCTTTCAGTGAGAATTTTCACTGGGAAAAATTGAAAGTTCTTTAGAAACATTGTCTGGAGATCAATCTTAACACCTTGGTAGCAAAGTGGGATGAATTAGAGGCAGAAGAGGCAGAAGAGGTCTCACTGGGAGTCCTGGTTCTCCACAGCAGCCGATCATATTGAGCAAGTGACTTCAACTTTGGCTTTCTTTCTTTCTTTCTTTCTTTCTTTCTTTCTTTCTTTCTTTCTTTCTTTCTTTCTCTTTCTCTCTTTCTTTCTCTCTCTTTCTCTTTCTTCTTTCTTCTCTTCCTCCTCCTCCTCCTTCTCTTACTTCTCCTTTCCCTCCTCCCCTTTCCCCCTCCTTCTCCTTCTTTGCTGTAAAAATGAAGATAGTAAAATTCCTTCCATTTAGCGAGCACCTATTATTAATTGTCCATAATATGGAGATGATACATCAGACACCACTCAGCCCATTTTGTGATATGTTATAGGGTGCTATCTGTATTTCATTATAATCTATGAAAGGTTGGGACCTCTGGTAAACTCATGTGCACACACACACACATATGCATGCATATGCACACACGTATGCATATGGAGCTCCTGAGCATAAAATATGTCAGAGCACAAGTAGGAAAATGATGACAGGAGGGAGGGGCAAGGCTAGTGCTCAGAGATGTGCACCAGGAAAGCATTTGGAAGCAGTAATTGATGTGTGTCTTATCCATGATAATCCTGCCGTCACTTCTCTAGAGACAGCCAATGTTTAGATCAGATTTGGCATTCAAAATAAGACTCTGAAATACACAAGCAAGACCATTATCTGAGAAAAGGGATGCTTGGGTCAAGAGTCAAGGTCCTGAAGGATGCAGGGTATGGCGTTTCTGGAAAAAGCCAAAAAAGAGCCTAACTGTTTAGTTTGGCTAGACCAAGCTCCCTCAGGCTGTTGGGCAGGGGAGGATGATGTTGCCTTGGGAGTTAGATGCTGCACCTGGGGCAGGGGGCGAGCACTGACCGTGGCAGAGCTCCAAGGAGAGAGCCGCAGACATGAGGATGTAGTGGGGGATGCTACTGGTGACCAGGGCTGGAAGCAAATCAACCCCTCCTAGTCCATCCTGGCTGCCATAGTCAAATATCAGAAACTGGGCACTTTATAAACAACAGAAATGTACTGTTCACAGTTTTGGTGCCTGGGAAGTTTAAAATCAAGATAGCTATAGATCTGGTGTCTAGTGAGGGCTCATTCTCTGCCTTCTTGCTGTGTGCTCACAGGGCAGAAGGTGGAAGAGCAAAAATAGCCAAACAAGCTCCATCAAGCCCCCTTTAGGGGCACTCACCCCAGTCACCAGGGTGGAGCCACCTGAGCTAATTGCCTCCAGAGCCTCCACCACCTAATTTGATTGCCTTAGGGGTCAAGTGTCAATATGGATTTTGGGGAGACACAAACAGTCACAACACAGCACCCACCCTGCCCCAGCACCAAGCTCCCCAGAACAGAGGCAACCCCAGAAAAAGTCTGGATTGACTAGGAGCCAATTTATACTCCTGGCCAGGACAGGCTTGGAGTGGAAAATCAGTTGAGTCATGGAAGCATATAGAAGTTCCATTTCTGCATTCCTGCTTTTGCAGCCTAGGAAGATAAACCCTGCTCTTTGGCAGTGTTTCCACTTGGTTTCTGACCTCTGTCTGTGCCAGGATTAGCTGACTCCACCTTTTATCTCAGCCACCTACTGGTCCTCTGTCTACTTCTTCTGAGGGAGGGGGACAGGGACATTTGAGACCTTCTCTTCCATCAGAATGGATCTGTCTTAGGTCCTCTTTATCTGCTGTGGCGCTGTTTCCATCACTGTCGCCAGTGATGAGGGGCAGGGACGCTGTGCAGTTGGCTTCTCCTGTGCAGGCACCTAGTTCTCCGCTTCCCTCAGTCCTGTGATTCGGTGGCTTGGCTGGAGGAGTGACAGGGAGAGCATGTGGCAGGACTGAGTTCTGGATGCCCATCAGGGTGCTCCTCTCCCTTCTCTCCAGACCTCCCATGATCAGCCTGGGGTCAGAAACAGGTCATTCAAAGTTCTTATACCACCAACTTGATCCTATGATCCCTTTAGAATCCTGCATGCTGGAATTTGAAACATAAAATGAGCTTTCTCTTCTGTTCTCTTTGCTAAGAATCTCAACAGGCTAACTGAATTACCACATCTTGGAATATTTTGATTTTTCCTTTTTTTTTGTCGTTGTTATGTTAAATTGAATTTGGCCTGAGCAAACATCCATACCTAATACTTGAGTCCTTGTTTGGTGAATTGATACCTAACTCAGTACATAAACACATTGAAAACCTAACTTGGTAATTTTCCTTTGAAACAAATAGCTTGAGTCTCAGTAATCATAGCAGTTGAACTTTAGTCAAATCGGTTCAGATTAGGCCAATACTGAGTTCCATGCAATGGGGCTGTCTCTGTACCTGACTTCCTTCTTTTTTTTGTAGGTCACTTCCCCAGTTTTGTTCTATAAATGTTAGCCAACCACGTGGCAACCTGGTGGGAGCCTCAGTGAACGTGTTTGGTCCTCGGGGATGCCCAATTTGTGAATCATACTTTGTGCCATTCCATTCTGTTAAGTTTGGTTTGTTTGAAGTTTCTCTTTTAACAGTTCTAACGATGCTTCTCAGAGGCAGGAAATGGAGGCTTCTAGCATGATTTGAATGGAGAATAACCAAAGGCATCCAAAATCTTATTTGGCCACGGAAGCATAGCTTATATTCTCAATGATTTCTAGAGATAAGATTTAAAGTTGGGTTAAAGCTTCTCACAGCCAATGGGAAGGAGAAAATTATTTTAAGACTAATAATGCCTGAAGATTTTTCAAAGCAATAGTTGCTTAGGAGTGGCAGGACCTATTCTGATTTGAGATCCATGAAAGTTCTAGCTGGGGTCTCCATAGAAATGATCTGCCATGAAGTTGATGATTTTCAAGAGATCTCCACAATAGGTACCCCATGACTTCTGCCCAGCCACTGCTGCAGTGACAGCCTCACAGTGAGCTGATGATGTAATAATGACATGTAAACCACCAGGATGGTTAACAGTAAGCCAGGACCACATCACTCCGGGACTTGACTCTGATGATCTCACTTGACCCATGAGTAGATTTAAGAGTATCAGAGCACTTTTTGTTAAAGGTGAAGGTACTTTATTTATTTCTATTTTTTTATTTGTTCTTTTTAGATACACATGACAGTAGAGTGTATTTTTAGATATTATCACATATAGAATATAACTTATTCTACTTAGGATCCCATTCTTTGGTTGTACATGATGTGGAGTTACACTGATCATGTATTCATATATGAACACAGGAAAGTTATGTCTGATTCATTTTACTGTCATTCCTAATCCCATCTTCCCTCCCTTCCCTTCATTCTCCTTTGTCTAATCCACTGAACTTCTATTCCCAGTCCCCATAGTGTGTTATCATCTGCATATCAGAGAGAATATTCAGCCTTGGTTTTTTGGGGGGATTGGCTTATTTCACTTAGCATGGTAGTCTCCAGCTCCATCCATTTACTGACAAATGCCATAATTTCATTCTTCTTTATGGCTGAGGAATGTTCTATCATATATATATACACCACATTTTCTTTATCCATTCATCAGTTGAAGGGCATCTAGGTTGGTTCCATAGTTTAGCTTTTGTGAATTGAGCTACTATAAACATTGATGTGACTGCTTCCCTGTAGTATGCTGATTTTAAGTCCTTTGGGTATAAACTGAGGAGTGGAGTAGCTGGGTCAAATGGTGGTTCTATTCCAAGTTTTCTAAGGAATCTCCATACTGCTTTCCATAATGCTTGCACTATTTTGCATTCCCACCAGCAATGTTGAGTGTACCCTTTCCCCCACATCCTCACCAACATTTATTGTTGCTAGTATTCTTGATAATTGCATTCTGACTGGAGAGAGATGAAATCTCAGTGTAGTTTTAATTTTCATTTCTATTAGAGCATTCATTTCTCAAAATGCAGACCACAAAATATCTGCATTGGCTTTGCATGGTGCACCATCAATGCAGATCCCAAGGTTCCACCTTTGATCTACTGAATCAAACTCTGCAAAGGTAAAACCTAGGAACTCTGTTTTCAACAAGTCTTCTAAGTGATCCTATACATTCCAGCTGATCCAGAACAAAGGTCTTCACCTTTCTTTTTATGCCATGGACCCTTGACAGTCAGATGGAGCCTGGAAACCAGAAACAATGTTTTTATATGCAGAGATTCAAAAACACAAAATTGCAAAAGAACCAATTATGTTGAAAAGCACTTATCAGTGTATTAAAAATAAATTTGTGATAAGAAATAACTTTTGCTTCCTCACTGACGCATTAAGCAACAAGATCTAACAGCAGGTCTAAAAACCATAATGGGTTTGAAAAAATGATGATTATAAGTGGTATTTCAAGATGCCTACAATTTCTGTTTTATGACATGATCCGAAAGCCTGGGATTTCCATTGGTGACAAAGTCAGAGTTTCTGCTGGGCCTCCTGGGGTTTGTTACCACATATATGCTTAGAGAAAGTTAGTGAAAAACTAAAGATGCCATTTTTTTCTTCCTTAAGTTCATAATCCTTCTCAATCTGTAAATCAAATATTAAGGACACTTGGGTGGTGAGATGGATGGATTGCGTGAGCTTGGGGACATCTTGCATAAACAAACGTGGGCACGGGTACACACATGCACATGCACATGTATGTGATATTTTTGCAACTGTGCCTGACACAGATTGAACACTGGCTATTTAAAGTTACAGTGTTGGTGGGAATGGGCACAGCTACCCAGTGTTAGCATTTCACGACAGAGCCATCTGCTTCAGCGATCAGCAAGACTGAGGCGAGGTTCAAGGTGGACTAATGGAAAAAAAGGCATGTGAGGCCCGTGACTGGCCTGCTTGTTGAGAATATATGATCTGTCAGAACACGCACACGCTGGTGAGGGAGGGCCAGGTTCTGCACACGGAGCATCACTGCAGTGATTTGGGCCTGGAAAGGTGTCAAGGCAGGTGTTGCAGTCACCCGCTGAGAACATCGAAAACCCGAACAAAGCAGCATTTTCCAAATTGTGTTCCACAAAACATGTGTCTGAGAAGATGTTCCCTAAACAATGGTTTTTGTGGTTAAATAAGTTTGAAAAATTCTACATCCTAAATATTTCATCTTGGCTATTCATGGCAGCTCAGCAGTGAACAGAAAACTGCTTCCCTTTGTCCAGCTCTCTCATTTCCCACCCTCATGGGCTTCAGATCTCATGGTGAGCTTTGAAGAAAGACTTATGACAGTTACCAGCTTGGAGCTTCTGTTTTGACTGGGCCGTGGTGGGGCATCAAGCTTGCCCTCTGGGTCCTCTGATTGAGGGGCACTTTCACAAGCTTACTTTATCATTGACCTGTATCAGGTTCCAAGGCTGCTGTAACCAAGCGCCTCTAACTGGGTGGTTGTAACAGCAGAACTGTGCCCATCACAGTGCTGGAGGCCAGAAGGCTGGAAACAAGGTGACCCCAGAGCTGTCTCTCAAAGACTCCAGGGGAAGGTCCTGGTCTTTCCTCTCCCCTTGCCAGTGGTTTTTACCATTCCTGGGCTTGTAACTTTGTCACTTCAGTCTCTTCCTGTCTTTGCTGGCCCTTGGACTCCTTCCTGTCTTTCTCTCTCTCTCTTCTCTTCTTATGAAGACTCCAGCCCCTGGAGATAAAGCTCAGCCGTAGAGTGCCTGCCTAGCATGTGTGATGCCCTAAGTTCGATCCCCAGCACCAGCAAAACCAAACCAAACCAAAACAACAACAACAAAACAACAGCCCTAACTACTGACAGGTGTTGTCCATGCCTGTAATTCCAGCAACTCAGGAGGCTGAGGTTGAAGGATTGCAAGTTTGAGGTCAGTCTCAGCAATCTCGAAAGATTGTCTCAAAAAAAAAAAAAAACCAAAAACCAAAAACCAAAAAACCGAAGGACTGGGGTTTGGGGTTGTAGCTCAGTGATAGTGTGCCCCTAGGTTTAATTCTCAGTGCCAAAATAAATAAATATGCCAGTTAGACTGGATAGGGGCCAGCTTACTCTAACCGTATGACGTCATCTTAGCTTGTTAACATCTATAAAGACTCTGTGTGGAAGTAAGGGCACATGCACAGGGATTGGGGATGGAATGTCACT
The DNA here is from genome assembly GCA_020662805.1 of Glaucomys volans. Classification (NCBI taxonomy): domain Eukaryota; kingdom Metazoa; phylum Chordata; class Mammalia; order Rodentia; family Sciuridae; genus Glaucomys; species Glaucomys volans. The sequence goes on from JAJEJO010002609.1 coordinate 112,347, forward strand.
ACATCTATTTGGGGGACATAGGTCCATCCTTAAAGGTCACTCTGGTGAAGAATCCTTGGAACACTTTGAGAAATACTGCCACTAGAATTTCATGTTTTGAGCAAGGTGGCTTCATGGTTAACCCACCCAGATGATTCTTTCCACATTCCGTCCCTTGGTAACTGAACAATTGGAATCACAGTACAGAATTGTTAGGGCAAAGGAATGCCGAAGGATGTTTTCCTGCAAAGATGGCTTTGGTTTTAGAGCAGCTCATCGAAAGCCATTCTTTTTGACCTGGGTGAACTTGCCAGGCAGATTGTCATGACCACATACTCTGGGTAACGAATAGTCCTCATCAGCAGAGGAGGACACCTGTTCTCAACAGTCACCTGCCTGCTGCCAGCACATCCGAAAATGGTACCAAGCCATTCGGATGCACATTCAAAAGGGATGGGGCCCCAAGTACATCTGCCTCGTAGCCCTAAGCTGTCACTCAAGCTGCAAGGGGCTGAGTCCTGTCTCCTGATTCTCCAGGTAGCATTTGAGTGAGGTTTTAAATGGGGGAGGCAGAGAGGCCCAGTGGGAAGACAGCATGTGTGTCGATACCCAGGTTCTGATATGGGGGCCTGGGTGCTCTTTCCATCTTCCCACCATATTTCTCTGAAAATAATAATGATATTTGCCTTACAAGATTGCTGTGAGGAATCAACAAGATGCTGAGGGTCAAAGTGTTTGTAAATTATAAATTCAGAAAGGAATGGCAGCATCGTGTCGCGGTGAGAGGCCCGGCTTTACTGTTAGTGCCATGATCGTTACTAAGGAGCCCAGGGCTGCCCGTCAGCCCGGCTTTGGCAGCACTGCATAGGCAAGTTGGTGGCTGCCGCCTGCCCACTTCCCATTCTATGCCATTTCCCTCCTCAGTCTCACCTGCCCTTGCTAAATGCGGCTCTGTGGTCGACCTGCTGATGCTAGTTTGTGTGGTTCTGGCCGAACAAAATGGAACTGCTGATTTCAACAGCACTGTTATTAGGGTCAGAGGAGAGCTTTGGGAAGGGAACAGGAGGAAGCAACTCCTTCCTGTCATCAGAAGACCGAGCTTTGGCAGGGGCCGCAGAGAGGGGGAGGCATGTGGCACACGCCCTGCTTGCCCTTGGAGAGAACTTTCTTAGCGGCCCAGCCTGCAAGAATCCTTCTGGATTCTGGAGATTAGGGGAGCTGAGCCCTGGGTGTATACTCAGGAATAAAGAATTATAGGGCCTGTCATTCCAGAAGGCCAGGCTTGTGTGCCTAGAGTTCATTGTGCCAGATACCCACCAGAGGGTTATAGCAAGGGAGGGACAAAGCATTACTAGAAAAACAACCTTAAAACATCTGAAAGGCAAACTTTGCCCCAAACAGCTCTCCCAGAGTCTGAATTTCCATCCCTGGGAATCCTTTCTTTTGGATTGAGACCTGGTGCCAGGATTTCTCTGCTAAATTAAAAATGTCCCTGGAGTGGGTGGGTAGCTCATGTCCTATCTCATGGTCGGTTGCACTTGGGCTTAGTCATATTAGCTCGAGGGGCTGGGCGCCCTCAGAGCTAGATTGTGCCTGTGCATAATGGGCACGGTGAGTGTGGAATGACAGGTGAATTAGGGAGATAAAGACCCATGATGCCACGGGCTTGGGACAGGGGGTGGGGTGTCTCAGTGCATGGACTGCGACTTCAGGGCTTTATAATCTGGGGGAAAGAGGGACTCAGGAAGCTCCAAAGAGAAGATTGTGTTGTGTCAAGGACACGAACACAGAAAGATCCGGGTTCCTGTCCTGATTCTGCCACCCACCATCTGATCACATGCAGGTCATGCTAACCTCTCTGAGCCTGGTTTCTTCCCTTGTAAAGTGGGTGGCGATGCTGCAGTATCTTACAGGGTGTTGTGACAACGTGTGGATACAATGGTGGTCAGTTTCCTTACAGATGGTGACAGGATAGGCATTATTAACGTTATTAGGCAGAACAGGTTTGTGCTATGACAACTGACTTCACGTTCGCCTTGAAGCAACACACAATACTGTCAACCGGATCTCACATCTGGGAAGCGTGTGCGGGTGTGACTTGCTGGCATCCTGCACAATGGGAAACTGTTTTAGCTCAGGGTCCAGAGAGCAAGTTCCTGACTTAAAGCTCCCCTTACACTGCAACTGCTGGGGAGAAGAGGGAGCTGTCTGAAGCTTGGATGGAGGATTCTGTTAAGACAGAGCTCCAGCATCACAGATGGGCCCCATAGAGGTGAAATAGGTGGCCAGCAATTTGCAGAGGACTTTGGGAAGACAGATGGTGAAGCCTCAGCACTAAAGAGAGTGCTTTGGCCAGGTATCTTGGTCAGTACTGACCTGTTTAGTCACAGTATTGAGGACCCTGAAGAGAGGGCCCCTCTGGATCTAGTAGCCTTGCACGAGCAGAAGCCTGTCTTGCAATACCTGTGCAATGCCACCTCCATAACAGGTGACAGGGAGTGTTTGTGGAATTACAGAGGATGAAGGGAGATAAAGACCCACAAGGCAGGAGGATGCCATGGGGGAAGGAAAAGGGCAGGGAGGGCATCAGTGTGGGGATAGCTTCTCCCCGCAACTACCATCCATCAGTCCCCTGGCTGCTCAGGGTGAAGGAGCTGTCAGCTGATGGCAGACCTTCTGGAGGCATAAGGTACTGGACAGCTGGGTGCTGTCACTGAGCTTAGCTACCCTTGGGAGTTTGCATGAATTCACTTTTGACCATCTTTTTGCCGTTTTCGTGATATCCTAAGTGCAGAATTGCACACATGTTGATCCATGTGAAGGTGACTTGGCTGAAGGCTACTGACTATCAGACTGGAGATTCTGGTCCACAGACAGGACCAGGGCAAGGCTGGTAAGGAACTTCCTTACCAATGGTCATCAGAGACTGCCTGGAGAGCCGCTAGCCACACGATAACGGAGACACAAAGGGTTAGGAACATGGAAGAAAGGATAAACTTGTCTCCACTGAGGAACTGAGGAGTTTTCTGGAGGATGTGGCCCTTGATGTGGGTCACAGGGAAAGGATGGTGCTGTGGTTTGAATGCCATCATCAAAACCCATGTGGAAATTCACTTCCCGCTATGGGGTATTAAGAGGTGGAACAGGTGGGGCCTTTAAAAGGCGATCAGGCCAGGAGGTCTCTGCCCTCACAAAGGTACTGCTCCACTCAAGGGTGAATCGGTTAATCTAGACCGGCTCTGTTACCCAAGCCAGTTTGGATCTGTCCCTTGCATATGCCCTTCTTGCCATGTGCTACCCTGAGCCTCTGCAGAGAGTCCCCACCAGCAAGAAGGTCCCCACAAGATGAAGTCCTTCAGCCTTGGACCTCCCTGCCTCCAGAACCATGAGCTCAATAAACCTTTCTCTATAAACTACCCAGGCTGTGGTGTTCAGTTACCACAACAGGAAAAGGACCAAGACAGGTGGGATATTGATACATGGGGAAGAGCCTAGGTCCAGAGAATAAGTGAAGTCCAGAGAAGAGGCAGGTGGTTTTGGACTGGATGTCAGGTAACATGGGGGTGGGAGTAGCGCAGTGACAAAGGGTGGCAGGAGTAGACAGAAGGGCTGGGGACACCCCCTTGTGGATGATTCTGTAGGGGAAGAACAGAGGCATTCATCAATGATGCAGGTGGACTGCTGTAGCCTGGATGTGGGGGACAAAAAAGTCTCCCCGACTTGGTAAAGGCCTCCAAGTCTCAGTCATGCCCCTGGTTCCTTCTGCACCGGCTACCTTCCTCATCTTCCTCTGGCTTTCCTGCTCTGCTGATGAAACAAGATTGACATTTTCTCAAGTTGCTAGAGAGAGTTCTTTCAACTGTAACTACTTCTAAGTGCAAGTTTAAGTTACAAGTTAAACTTGTGAGTGCAGGTTTAACTCTTGTCTGAAAAGCTGGGGAGCTGAAATATTTTGGATTTCAGATATTTTCAGATTTGGGACTATTTGCATATTCATAATGAGATATCTTGGGATGGAACCCAAGTCTAAACAGGAAATTCATTCATGGTGCATCTAGTCCTTACATGCATAGCCCGAAGGAAATTTGATACAATATTTATAAGAATTTTGTGCATGAGACAAATTTGCGTATCGAACCATCAGACTTCGGGAATCATGTCAGTGCTTAAAGGTTTTGGAGTCTGGAGCATTTTGGATTTCTGATTTTGAGATTTGGTTGCTATTATGGTTTGGATCTAGCGTGTCCCTCAAAGGCTCATGTGCTAAGGCTTGGCCCCCAGTGCAGCAGTATTCAGAGGTGGGACATTGGGGAGTGATGGGACCCCAAGGGCTCTGACCTCATCACATCAGTGGATTAATCCAGTGAGGGATTCAAATTTGGTGGCATTATTGGGAGGCAGTGGGAACTGTAGGTGGTGTGGCCTGCTACGAGGAAGCAGGTCAACGGGGCCTGCTCAGGAGGGGTACATCTTGTCCCCAGCCCTTCCTCTCTCTCTCTCTCTCTCTCTCTCTCTTTCTCTCTCTCTCTCTGCTTCCTGGCTGCAATGAGTCAGGCAGCTTTAATGTGTCCTGTCCCTTCGCCATGATGTTCTGCCTCACCTCAGGCCCACAGCAAAGGAAGTAACTGACCATGGACCGAGAACTTTGATACCCTGAGAAAAATAAATCTTTCCTCGTTTAGGTTGTTTATGTCAAGTGTTTTGGTCACAGCAAAGAAAAGCTCCCTCACACAGGTGCTGTTATCATTTCTGGAGATGGAGGAGAGCTGGAAGAATCTAGTGATGTGACGGAGAGCTCCCTGCAGGTGGTCTCAGGGACCCTGGGCTATCACCCTTCATATGCCACTCACTCACTGCTTTTGTGACTATTTTTCCTCTGTGTCATCACCTGCAAGGAGAGAAGATTGGTCAATAAGAGGCCTTCTAGTTTTGGAAGTCTGAGTGTCTGTGTCCTATCTACCTGGCGGTGAGGACAACTGGCCACTCCAAACTGCTGGCCCAAAGCAGACTCTCTTAGGCACCCCCAGGCAGGGATTCACCTCCCAAGTTAGACAATTCTAAAAACAAACAGCTTGCTTGTAAGCACCTAGATTACTTGATTTAACTTGGCCCCACAGCTGCAGTTTAAGTTTTAGGAACAAACACCTCCCCAAGTGCCTGGCAGAGGGAGGAGTTGGTGCAAAGATGGAAACACATTGAACCAGAAGAGAAGGGACTCCGTGGATGCCTTTGGACTGAGAATCAGAGGTCACCCAACCCTGTCAGTCTGACCTCGGGATTCGTGCATTCTGGGGCATGCAGAGTCTTATGAGAGCGTGAGTCACCCTCTCTCTTTTTTATTTTCCCAATGAAAAGTTTCTTCAAAGAAATGCTGGTAGCGGAAATGATTGCATAATTGCAACCCTGGGCTGTTGTTGTGAGGTTTTCCAGCTGTTCCCACTATTTATTTCCCCCTCAGGACCTGCGTACTTTCCAGGAGGAAAGGGTGGTTAATAACAAGGTTGCTGAAGAAAGGTCATTTCCAGGGAGCAGGAGCCACGCGGTCTGCATTGAGATGGCTCCTTGGATGCACCTCCTGAAGCGGATGGGCTGCTGGCCATGTTCTGATGCAGGCGACACCTCCACTCATCAGCCCTCCCCGAGCCCCGGTGAGGACTTGCCGCAGCCTTTGCCCCCTGCCCTGTCCTTGCCCTCTCCCCGCAGTCAGGATGGAACTGTGACGGCCAGCTCAAGTCTATGAAAATAGTCCTGCGTCCTGGCGCTCCCTGGCAGCTATGTGACAAGTCAAGGTCACCTTGAAAGGGAGGCAGAGGGAGAAAATCTATCCGTCTATCAAGATGTGAGTCACCAGTGTGTTGTCATCTGCATCTCAACCTGATTCCATTAATTTTGACTGTGTAAGCACGTAAAATACCAGGAGAAAATCCAACACATCCAGCCATGGAGGCACACACACACAAAGGTGCTCACACTCAGGCGCACACACGCATTTGTGGGTCTCACATGCCCAGGCAGCAGGCAAAAGGTCCTGTCATCCTGACTTGATGACTGGTGGACATGGAGTGGGATTTTTTTTTTTTTTGTAGCGTTAATGAGGGTGACCTTGGGGTGGGATATGCAGGCTGCACCGAGAGGAAGGGAACACAGGACCTCGGCGTCCCTCTCCCTGGAAGGCATGGCGGGCTCACACAATTAGGCTGTGTGCCCTGCTCTCTGTGTGTTCCAGGCAGGTGCAGCTGGCTCTCCCACCCCACCTGCTCCCAGGCTCTCTTCCTCTCTAAACCGACTGACCTCCAGCTGCGGTTTTTGGAAAGCAGGCATGGAGGCCACCATAATAGCTGAAGGTCTGCCTCCTTGGTATTATCTGGATCCTTTTCATTCCTAGAGAAGGTAAGTCTGTCCAATGCCCAGTGGTACTTCATGGGCCATCTTTCTGTTGACCAAAGCATTGGGCCAGCTGCTGTGGTGGCTGTAATAGCACAGGGTAGGAGATAGGAGATGCAGGTGTGAGTCTTGAGGCTTCTGGGCCCCCCTTTTTCCATATAAAAGTGGGAATAAGAATACTAGCTTATAGAATTGCCACATATGGATGCACAGGCTGGGTACTGTACAATACACGGACTGTGAGATGATGGCTGAAATGGAGCCCTTGGAGGTCTGCAAAAAAGAGGCCCTGTCTGCCTGCTTCAGAGCTAGTGGGGTCGTATGAGTCAAATGACTGCTTACTGCCTTTTGCTCCTTGCTTTTGCTGATTTTCATAGGATGTGATCTCAGGGTTCAACCTATCATCTCTCTCATTAGTCAAGTCCTCCATCTTTCTTGTCCTGGTCAATCTTGCCTTCCTGATTCCTGAGACCTGGAATCTCCAAGAGGAAAAGAGAGGTGGAAATTCTCCACCTCCATTCTTGGATAAGAGTCTCCTCGGAGAGTTCAGGTTTGTAAATATCTCAGAATTCATCCGTCCTGCTTGCTATGGTTCCAACATTTTCCCATCATGCCCTGCAGCAGAATTAGCTTTGGGAAAAATGGCTCACCAGGACCCATTCTCAGAAACCGATCCACGGATCAGGAATGAGGCACTTACTCTGAAGTTTTTAAAAATGCGTGCTTAATTTTAGGATAACTTTAGATTTTCAGAGAAGCCGCAGAGAGACAACATGTATTTTAATCCATTTTAAGTTGTGAAGGATAAAGCACGTGTAGCTCAGTGCCTCAGATGGAAAGGAGGGCTTGATGATTTATCACAAAGCGGACACCTGTCATCACAGGAGCAGGTGTGGCGAATCCGCAGGCGCTACCCTGTGGTGCTGCTCTTCCCTCCACCCAGAGTTGGACCACTTGAGCGTGGGTCCCCAGACGCTGTGGTTCCACTTTTATCCCTAAGCACTTCATTTAGTTTTACCTATTTTTGAACTTGGTAGAAATGTAGTCATAAAGAGATATCCTTTAGGCTCTGGCTTCTTTTATCAAATAAAGTGCATCCATGTTTCTGTGCACAGTGACGCTCTGTCCTTGTTCACTGACAGGCTCCTCTAGAGGCACACTGTGATCACTAGACACATGTGGCTATTTGCATGGAACAAACTAAACTGAAAATTCAGTTCCTCTTTCGTACCAGCTGCATTTCAAGAGCTCAGTTGCTACATGTGATGAGTGGCTACCATATTGGACATTGAAGAACAGAATATTTCAATGACCACAGGAAAGTCTTGTTGATAGCTCTTCTAAGAGGAAGGTCATTTTTGTATTATATCAAAATGTATCCATTCTACTTGCTATAGATGGAGTTTGTCCCCCAGAGGTTCATAGGCTGGAAGTTTGCTCCCCAATATAATGACATTGAGATTTGGTGGGACCTTTAAGAGGTGGGACTTAGGTCATAGTGCACCACCTTAGAAAGGGACTGATGTAGCTCTCACAAAATGGAGTTAGTTCTCTTGAGAATCCATTGTTATAAGTTGAGGACACCCCATGAGCTTGGTCTCTTCTGCATATGATCATTTCCTTTACTCTACCATGTTATGATGGTATCCTGCCACTTGGATTTCCCGGCCACAAGAACCATGAGCCAAATAAACCTCTTTTTCAATACATTGCCCAGCCTCTGGTATTCTGCTACAGCAACACAAAACAAACTAACTGAAATGCTGCTGTTGATGAACATTTTGGTTATTGGCAGTTTTGGGCTTCTATTACTAATACTCCTGAGAAGTTTCTTTGTACTGGTCTCCCAGTACACCTGAGTATAAGTGTAGGGCCGAAGGAGCATGTCTATTAAGCTTCCACACTGATTTCTTAAGTGGTTATTGAAAACAACCCAGGTAATTTTGAAAATCAACCCTTTGAGATCACTGTTGGATTTCTCCAAGGGGGCAGGGTGTGTTTTCTATAGGAGAGATGTTTCTGATGACCCAGATTGTTTAAGACCTGCTTCATCAGGCGTGTGTCCCGTCTCTAGAGGGACCCACATTGGTGCTGCACAACTCTGACATAGCAGCTCTGAAAAGAGCTCTTGGACTTGGAAGGAAGTTCTCCTAAGTGACGTGTAAAGCCCTTTCCAAGTCTGAGGGTCACTGATTTCATCCCTTTTGGTGAGTTTGGACGGATACTTGCTGGTCAGTGAATTTCTTCCTAGTTAGGCAGCAGGAGAGAGAAAGAGCTGATGCCAGAGGCCCAGATTAAACCCAAATTGGATCGTTAGTCCCTGAATAATTGAATTGTTTGTCCCAGTGATCAATGAAGAGCCTCGTGCTCACTCTCAACCCACTGTTCATACTCCAGCTCTTGGGACAATGGGAATCACGACCTTCTCAAAGTCACACTCTGCAGACATTTGTATGTGCTCCTTATTTCTATTTTCATGTCTTTATTGGGTGTGTGCCTGTTATTGTAACACTCTCACAGCATTTTTGGAAGCAGTTGTCATGTAAGTCATAACACTGTAAAGATGTCCTCCCTCCGCGATAGCCTGGCAGTGTTTTTATCTCTCCCCAGCTCTCTCTCCGCCTGTTCTTCCTGCCTGCTCCTCCCTGGAATTCCTTCCTACCCTCCAGGGTTTTGGTAATGACAAGATTATTCCAGGTCACAAGAGAAGCAATCCTCCTGCCCTTTGGGACAGAACGATTGCCTTTTAACTCACTTGCGGCCTGATTGTTTTGTGTAAGAATGCCCTTAGGGGATTTGGGAAAAGGTCTTAAATCTCACTGGGTTTATATGGGAGTGATGAGATTTCAAAGGGGAAATGAGAAGTGGGCAGATCTGATAACCCAGGTCCATGCTGGGCCCACGCTTAACAATCATCTCTGTTCCACCAAAGAGCTCCAGACAAGGTTCTGCTTTGGGTCTCCACCCAGCTCACTTTTGGTAATTTCCTAGTACAACCCATCCCGTTAGGATCTGGGACAGTCTGTAGGCATAGCCATAACTGGGCCATTGCAGAGATGGGACCTGGTGCCTCAGGGTGCTAGAATCTATCACACCAGCGCACAAGATGCCGACTAAGGGAGGAGTCAGCCTTTAGCCACATAATATTTTGGATGAAAGAAACCAACTGAGTCATCAAAAAAAAAAAAAAAAAATTCCAGAAAGAAATCCTTAGACTTTCTGGGGAGGCCCGAGTGCATTCTCAATGTCATTGGTTTTGTTAGTTTTGCTTTGTTTTTAAGTTTCTTAGGAAGACACAGGGAGAAGCTGCGAGAATGCGCTTTGGAAGGTGGCAAGGTCAGCCCTAGCGCCTGTGGACTTTTCTCTGTGGTGTTTGCCTGTCACCCCACTTTCTTGATCCTTGGATTTCCTGAAACTTCAGAAACAAAGACAATCAAAGGGGTATGTGGAAGAACGCCCTCCATCCCAGGAGACATGCTAGGCTTAATTAGCTGGTACCCATAGGATGTTCTGAAAATGAGAAATGCCCAGGATTATTATCTATCAAATGTCACATACAAATATGCTCATGTTCCCATTATGGATGTGTGTGTTGCAAACTTGTTCAACCAAGTGTGACCCGTTGGGTGGTTTTAATTACAAATATCAATAAAATTGGTTGATATTTATGGGCACAGACCCTTCAGATCAGGGGGAAGGAAGCTAATTGCGTAAGACAGCACTGTGATTGAACTCCAAGGGAGGCGCGGGCTCCTGCTAGCTGGGTGCGATGCTGAGACAGCTCTAGTCTCCCTGTGTTAATTAAATGTGATGAAATGAATATTAACTTGTAAAAAAAAAAAAAAGTCAGAGAGAAGGACTGGGCTTACTTGGTTGGGGCCGAAGCTATGGATGGGGTTGTGGTGGATAGAACTCAAGGGCTATTGTCTAAGCCAAAGTGAACATCAGCACACTGGCTTCTCCACTTTGACTGAAGCTGGGGGGCTTCTAAAACCTACCTGTGGCTGGTGGCCATGGGAGTGTGTCTGGGGTGGGGCTTCCCCAGGTTATGCTGACATCCAGCCAGGGCCGAGCACCACTGATGTAGTGAAGAAGGTTCATGCTTTTGGGGTCAGACCAAGGAAACAGAAGCAAGTGTGTGCCCTTGAACCTATTACTCTGTGAGCTTTGGGATTTTTTTTTCCTTTGTCTGTAAAAATGAGGCTAATCAGAAGCGCAGGGCTCCTGTGGGATGGTGCAATGAGATTATAGTATGGGTGGTGCTAGCAAGTGCTCAGGGGAGGTGTTTCCCTTCCTTGCTAAGAGCAACTGCACATGAGCAGGAGCGACCCCGAAGACCGCAAGGGCCTGACAACCGAAGCTGAAGTGAATTTGTGCCTGAGCTTTGGGGTTGCGCCTGAGAAGGAATCACCCCTTCTGCCCCGAATCTCTGCAAGAGCAGCAAGAAACACAGGAGGCAGGAGTGGACCCAGGCAACCGCCTCAGAATGGGAGCTGCCTGCAGGATTGGCTGCCTGGCCACTGCTGGGTCCCCTCTGCCCTGGGGACACTGGCTTTCTCTGTCACACTGGGAGGAGAGTTGTGTTTGTTGGTTTACAAGAGCATTTGAACTGTGGCCCCTGGGAGAGATGAGGTCCTGAGAGGTAGGAATGGTGGTGTGATGTGGAACTGTCAACTTGCTGTCTCTCTTGGTCCTCCTTTGGCCTTTGAGGTTCTGATTTCACAAGGTCTTCATGGTATCCCAGACCTTCCCTTCCTGAAAGTTCTTCAGAACTTCCTGGTGGGACCCTTCTCTCTATCTGTCTGTGTGCTCACTCCATCCTTTCATCCATAACTCAAGAGCCTTGAAAGCCCAGGACCCCCGACCCTCAGCACGGGTCCTCTCTTGACATGCCTTCTGCTGGAGAAGGCACAGGGTGGTGTGTCCTCTATGATGCAGCCTGTGTGGCCCTGTTGTGCTCCAGTCTCTGTCTCATCCCCATGCTGGACTGGATCCTAGCGGGGTGGAACGAGGAGGAAGGAGCACCCTCAAGTCTGAATTCCACCTGTCTCACTAGCTTGGGGATCCTAGGAGAATCACTGGGATTCTATAGGCCTCTATTTACTTATTAATTAAAATGAGGAAATAATTCCTATTTCTTAGGACTGATGTGAGGATTAGTTTGATACATATTTATGAGTCTGGCAAAGAATGTTTCCGAGATGCCTATGAATGATGAAATGAATTGATGTAAACTATCTTAAACAGAGGTTAAAAAACCACCCTCACCTTCTAGTGAAAAATTGCACTGGAGGGTGATGGTAAAGAATATATGGGGTCTTTTGAGATGCTTACAGGCAAAATGTGGATCTGAGAAAAGGGAGAGAAACAAACTTCTTGGATGGCTACTGCGAAGCCTACCCCACCATCATTTCTTGTACATCCTCAATACAACTTTGTGAAGTGGAGATGATTCTCTCAAGAAGATGAGGTTCTGGTCTTGGTGAGGCTCTTTCAGAAAATTGCTGACTTACCCGAACCTTAGTTTGCTGGTGAACACGCAAGGACAGGGGACTTAATCCATAACAGAATGGCAGCAGAGTGCACGGGAGGGCGGTGCCCACAAGGGACAGGTGCAAGTCAGCTGTCGCCAAGAGAACATGTGAGCTAGGAATAGCATGTTAGCATCACCTGTTCTTTTGCAGCGAGACCAGAGCTGGTGTTTCAACCCTCTAGGTCTATGGCGAATCCAACCCTCCTCCTGTGATGAACGCTGCCCTGGGCAGATCATCCTAGCCCAGATCACAGCATCAATTGCATGATTTGGTCACCAGTATCCAGGTCGCCTCATTTCAGAATTCTTTGAATTTGCCCCAGCGTGAGCCCCTCCCGCCCTGTGTTGGCCGGCAGGGCCTTGCTCCTCCCTGGCAAATCCCTGCCCAACTCCATTTCCCTTATCAACCTACAGATCTCCCCTCATTTGTCATCTTTATTGGCTTTTAATCTCCCATCAGTTTAGTGCTGGGGTTTAAGAGTGGGATTAGAGGGGGGAGTTTAATTGGATGATCCTCCATGGCCCCTTGAACATCAGATTCAATAAAAGTTTATGAAAAGATAAAATCGCACAGGGTTTTATAGCCCCAGACAGAGCAAGAGGCTGGTGTGAGAACAAGGTAACTGTTTTTCAACCTCATATAATCCGTGTTTCGACTTGATTAAATGAGGAAGTTAGTTTTCCGACTCTCTCTCCCCTCCTGCCTCTCTCTGCTTGGGTAACATTACCCTTTTCTGCCTGGTGTAAGCAGGAAGCCACTTTGTGCCAAACGTTCTCCTTTCTCGCTTTGATTCTCGCTGACAGGAAGACTAATGAAAGCTGGGTGCACCAGAAAATAACACTTATTTCACGTAGAAATATGCTGAACCACCAAGGAAGGTGGCTGAGGTGATACATTGGATGGGAAAGAGGCCAGTCTTGGGGATGTGGGGTGGGAATGTGGTTCATGAAGTCAGAGGGAGGAAAAGCTCTCCCAATCACGAATTCCCTCACTACACCTGGCTCCAGGTTGCCACCCCTATTCTATCTCACTTCCTCTGTGGCCCAGGTAGCCAGGGCTGGGCTGGGCTGCAGAGTTTTTGGTAAACTCACTCAATAATTAATTCAACAAACATTTATTGCATGCAATTCTCCATGGGAACTAAACATCGGAGACAGTAAGGTGAATGAGGCTCTGTTCTGCTGTCAGGAGGGCTGAGTCTATGGGGGATCTGGTAAGTTTGAGAGGAAGCCATTTTTTTTTCTTTTCATGGCTGCCACTGTGTTCTAAGGAAGCGGTGGGCCTTGATGGGCTTTGCTGTGTTAGTGTGGTTCTGCAGCAGTGCTGGGCTGTCTGACCTGGGGGACCTGGTGATGAAGGCAGGATTGGGACTTCTCAGTGGCAACCTGGTGGGTGTGAGGAAGGGGAGAGGGGAAAGAGGGAAGCCAAGATGGGTGTTAATCTGTAGACTCCTCTGTGATGAGGCTGTGATGAAATCACCCTGGCGTGGATGGCCTGAGGACATTTAAAAGAACATTCCACAGAGGTCGTGGGTGTGACTTGATGGTGGAGCGTTTGCGCACCTGGCATGCACAAGACCCTGGGTTCCATCTCCAGCACCACTCTCACACACAAGGGATAGCAACATGCTCACTGGTGCTTTGTGTGACTATCTGTTTACTTATCCACCCATTGATTAACTTAGGGCAATTAAGACACAAGCCCAGAATCACTGGTGACCACGACAGTATGGCTTTCTAGGAACTCTTAGAACATGAAGGCAGACTTTGGATTCCCTCTGGCCATGAATTGGGTCTGAGTAAATCTTAAAGGAACCCAGGTGACCCCAGGTGGCATGTGGCTTACACATTCACGTTAAATACTAGGTATGACAATGAGGATGGCACAGGGCAAAGCCAGAGCTCCAAGGAGGGAGTGACCAGTCCACGGGGAGGGAAGGTGAGGATGGGCATCTGGGAAGGCTTCACAAAGGGGCCAGGCTTGAGCTAGGCCTTGGCAGTTGTGCAAGAATTTTCCAGGCGAGTTAAATGGGAATAGAAGTAGGACAAAGGGCACTGCAAGAATAGGACAAAGTGAGGAGATAGTGAGACAGTCACGAAGGCCAGGTGTCCAAGGGAGATGCAAAAATGGATATGAGATATCTTAGACATAAGCAGCAGAGTGGAAGTGGGGGTGATGGTGGCAATGGTCATGATGGCATGGGTGACATGCCATTCATGGATGACCTCTGGTACCAAATAAAGGTGCTCACTGGTGGTGGTCAGTGGAGGACCACCATGGAGTATCAGAATAACACTTCCAATGCAGAACATCCAAGCTAGCTCAGTGTGGAGGATGAATTAGTGGGTGCTGAGCCTGGAGTCAGAGGGACCAGTCAATGGACAGCTGTCTAGGGAGACATGATGTAAATCTGAGGGTAGGTGATCACAGAATGGATGGAAGGAAAACTCTGTGATTGGCAGAATGTGCAGTGCAGGGCAGAGGAAGTCTATCACCCTGAGGTCTCTGGATTGGGTGGTGGGTTGTATGTTTCCTGGAAGAGATGCTCTGTTGTGGATGAGTTGAGATCTAGCTATCTATTGTGTAGGCAAATGTGCTTGAAGTCATTGCAAGTGAATGAGATGGTCCAGGGTGACATGGTGAAGAGGAGGAGAGAGGAAGGGAGGAAAGGAAAGGAGGAAGGAACTGAGACCTGTGGATTTCTGGACTCTACTGATTTGTTATGGGACCTTGCCTGTTCCACCTGCTGTGGACGGACCTACATGGGTGGTCTTAACTGAGGGCAGAAAGGGAGGTCAGCAGGCATGTGGGGCAGGGGTGGGGTTGTGGGTTCCTTGCTCTTAGTGGTTGGGCGGGTGGGGCACCACTCCTGAGCATAGTCAAGAACTAGCACAGTGCTACCATTTGGTGCAAAGTGAGAGCCATTTGTTCTGAGAGTCATGTTTGATTGGAACTGTTAGAATAGGGGTGGATCCAAGCTTCATGGAACATGAAACTTGTCTGATCTTTTAAGGAAAAGTATACAAAATTGTGCATATAAAATTGAATAGTGGACTCTGGATGAGGTAGTGAGGATCTATGAAAATAAGCTTTATCAGCTTCACAATAAATTCCCCTTAGTTTGAGAGAAATCCTAGCAGAGGCATGTATGTATGGGTGTGTGTGTGTGTGTATGTGTGTGTGTGTGTGTGTGTGTTGTGCATGTTCTGCATACATGTTGCTGGCTTTCAGAGCTGATTTGTGAGGATGAACTAGGACAGGCACCAGGTCTGGTAATTTCTGAGTTTTATCCCCTCTTGCATGGAGTTCACAAAGAGGAGCCCAAGGAGCATGCATGGGGTACTCAGCCTGGACATGGTGGGAATATCTGTCCTCATAAGTCTAGAAAATTGGGTATGAGATCTTGTTTGTTTTCTGGAGAGAGCCCCATGCTTTCCCCAAGATTTAGGCAGATTCCTGAAGGATTCTTTCTGAGCTTGAGCTGCCACCAAGTTATCCATATGTCCTCTCAATGTCTCTGTCCCATCCCACCTTAACTCAGATGTGGAACTCAGCCTCTTTCTGTGATTCACACACACATGCTTACACACTCATTTGCTTGAATCACAAGTCCTCTATGTACGAGGCAGACTTTCCTGAATAAAAGATGGACCCAGTGTGGTAACACACATGCTAAAATTGGAAAGAGCTACCTTGAATATTTATACCTCTGCCATTGATTGTTCTTGGCCTTCTCCTCTTCCTTCTCTGCTTTCTCTTCATCTATTTCTGTCTCTTGTTCCTTCAAGTTGAACAACCCCTTGTGTTTCCCTGATCTTCATTGACCTGTGCCCTCTGGACTCTCCTTCCCAGGCATCTGTGTTCATTGATTATCCCTGTGTAATGAACCGCCTCTAAATTCTAATCTGTGCCTCAGTTGGATGGTGTATTAGTCAGCTTTGCATTACCATAATTAACCTGAGGCTGGTAACTTTTACAGAGAAAAGAGGTTTGTTTAGCTTACGGGTCCAGAGATTCAAGGACCCATATCTAGTGACAACCTTCTGGCTGCCCAGGGGCAGCACAGGTTGCCACATAGCAAGAGATGAGGAACACACATTTGTGTCTCCCCTCTGGTCTGCCTCCCCCTCAGTCTTCCCGTACTCAATCGTGGGGCTCCACCCTGATGAGTTCAATCGTAATCACCTCCCAAAGGCCCCCATCTCTAAACAACATGATTAAATTGATTAAATTTCTAACCTCTTACCATTTCACAATGCAGATTAAACTGTAACACATGGTGTTTGAGGGACCTGCTCAAAACATGTCCAGATCATAGCAGATGGCCCTGTACTCATGGCAGGGCTCCGCTCGCTCATCTGGGCTGGGCATAGGTTGTCAGCCTGTGGGTCATTCTGGGGTCACCTGGTCCAGGATGGCCTCGTTATGGATGACTTGACTCTCTTCCAAGTGTCTCTTGCACCTTGTAATAGGCTAGCCCCATAATGGTCACATGGGCCAGCCCAGAGTCAGCGTGTGAGCCTCTCCTGAAGGCATGGCCACACAGGTCAGAGCCAGGCTGCTGGGCCAATCCATCCACCACGCCATGTCTTTCAAGAAACATTTCCTCAGCGCAGACAGTCCTCTCTCTAAGAGGCATCCTGATTCCAGCTGTTAAGACAATAATTTGCTTCACTCTATTACATCTGGTTCCTGCCTTGCATCTTATTGAGCAACAAAATCGCCCAGGGTGTGACATTTCATAAGGGCTTAAGCATTTCCGCGTGGAGGGAAAAGCTTTGTAGATCATTTATTTACTTTCCAAATCTTATGGACAGATCTAACCTCTCCTCATTTCCAAAGGGTTCTGCTTCATTCCCAAAACACTACCGCACAGGAGAAGGAGCTCGAGCCTGGTGCTACTTTGCCAGCGTTTCAGGTCTCTTGCCCAAATGAGAAACAGGCTCCAGAAAAATCCTGGGGATTCTGCTTCATTTGAACACAGTCCACACAGGTTCCTCGCATTAGCGTGAGGGGACACTGACCTGCGGTCAACGCAGAGTCTTTGGATGGTTTCTTGAGAAGGAGTGTGGGGACAGCTAGAGTCAAGGCATCTCTGTCACTCTTCCCATGGCTTGGTGAAGGGATGAGGCTGCATGGCTCTGTTCTGTGTCCCTTGCATTAGGAACTTCCTTGGTGTGTGTGTGTGTGTGTGTTCGCATGTGAGGGAGGGGAATGTGTTGTATATTCCTAGTCTACACACACATCTATCAACATACCTCAGGGATTTCTGCTGAGAGATGTGCAGTTCTGACCCCACTTTGCTCTGCTTTGTGTTAAACCAGACAATAGAGGATGTGATTAGGACCTTTCCAAGTGGCACCTAACAATGGTGCGAGGTGAGTGTGGGCTGACTGAAGCTCATTCCCCTGTGGACAGGCCAGGGATGGCCCAGCACCTCCTCTGCAGGCCCGTCCCGGGATGAAACCCCTCCCTCCTGCGACCCTCCCCCCAGACTCCCCCGGAGCCCTCTGGGTTGGTTAAATTTAGTTCCTGGCATATCCAAATCCATGCGATTCCTTCCAGGACTGTGCCTCTGAATGTCACCCTCACTGCACAATCGCTAACACATCACGCTGATGAGCGCCGTTCGAAGCATGTGGCTGTGAGCTAGGGCGTGAGGTGCCAGCCAGGAGGTGAAATGAGAACAAAGGAGAAGGAGGTCTGGGGGGAAGATGGCTAGACTTCCTTTTTCTGTGATCCCCAAACCAGCCCAAACCAGGAAATAGCCTCCTCAGGCAAACCCTGGCCACAGTAGGAACTCTGAGAGATGAAACAGAAGTCAGAGGTAGAGGTAGAGGTGGGGGTCCTTGTTGTAAACCCCCTCCTGCGGCCCCATCCAAATATAAGGGTGGGCCTTCCACTTGGTGTCTGGGAAGGACTAGGGATAGAGATGGGGCACCCTCCGGCTCAGCGGGAAGCTGGGTGGCCTGTGTGGACAGCTCTGTCCTTTGTGAGCTGTCCAGTGTGGAACACTGCATTCCTGAGCTTTGCTTTATTTTGCTAAATGGGGATAATTATCTGGGCTCTTCTTGCTTTGCAGGGCTGTCATGAGGATCCAGTGGGATGATGTACAGGAAGCTCTTGTAAAGAACTCATCTGGCTCCATCAGTGAAAGGGGTTCATGTCACTGTCCGCAAGGTGTTGAGTGGCAGTTCAGAGTGAGGGGCACGTGGAGTGCCTCAGCTTTGGGGCCAGATGTCTAGGATGCAATGCTCCCACCTCCGACTAGCTGTGTGATTTCAGGAACATTCCTACAGACCTCTGGTGCCTCCATTTTCTCATCCACCAAATGGCAGCATAACACCAGCCTTGAAGGGTTCTCAGAGGGTGAGATTTCAATAGGTTAAACCATTTAAGTACATAGACAGCACCCAGCCAATAAAAGCCCTCAGTGGATGGGGGCTTTCAGTGTACCTGTTTCGTGGGGGATCCAGCTTTGGGATCCCAGAGTTGTTTTTAAAAGATTCTTGTATGATGATTCTGGAAACTCTGGTTAAACATGCCAAGCGCCTAGCTCATGCTAGCAGGCAGTTCATGCTTAAGCTGTGATTTTCTTACCCTCTTTCCTTCGTGTCCCATCTCATCCTACTGGCCCGTGAGCTTTGACTCTGTGGCACCCAGAAAGAGCCCTTGAAACACCTCTATGACAATAGTATGTCAGTGGGCACCCCCCGTGCCCAATCTGTTATTTATAGGCCCCTCTCAGAATTCTTCATGCTTTGGGGATTTGATGAGAAAGAAATCCCATGAATAACACACTCCAGTCATCTCCCAGAGATCCTGGGAGAATTTGCCTCTCTGGGCCTCAGTTTCCCTATCTGGAAAATTACATCAGCTCCAGGGGCCCTTTTAGCAAGTCTTTAACAGCTTTGCCTTCATCATTACCAGCAATTCCAGGCCTTGACTCCCCTTTCCACCATGGTCTCACTGGCTATTTTATTTCCTTTTCCTCTTTGCTTCCTCCTCTTGGATATGCCAAGTGTTTATGTCATTTCTGAGAATCCAATAAACTGCGTTATTGGGAGGAGACAGGGAGTAACACACAGGCGAAAATCTGCTATTTTCACATGAATGCTTTAGGCAGTCAGCCATGATGGGAAATGAAATGTGTGGAAAAATACAGGGTGAATGAAGATGGCTTTAGTGAGATGATGAGCCTTTTACTGCCTGTGTCGGCACGTGACGCCTTGTCTATCTGTCAGCCCAGAGGCTGCGGCATGTCCTGGAGCAGCTTCCGCAGTGGAGGTCTTACTGTGGATCAAACCATGGTATTTAACCAAGTTCCATCAAGGATCAAGCCAGGAGAGCAGAGGCCAGCCTCCCCACTGGAAGGATTCAGCTTTGGCAAAGGGAATTACTCCTTTCAATTAGAAGATTCCCCAGGGCAACGACAATATCGCCTTTGCCAATTGAGATCAGACAAGGGATGTTTAAATTGCCAGCTGGAAGCTGCACCCAGATTGACCCCAGATGACCTCAGGGGATGGAGGCTTCTCTGTTTGGTGGCGAGGGGTTTAGTATAAACTCTACAGGTGTGAGAATCACCAGGCTGGGTTCATGTTGCGGCTTGGATGCCGGAGAGCCGAGTGCTGTTTGACAGGATGATGTAGACCAGCCGGCCAGTCTCTTGTTCCTTATTTAAGTGGTGCTGATCCAGGCACTAAAGCTCATGAATTTTACAAATAAGACAGTATCTATATATTTTCACTCTGGGCATAGGTTTTTTTTTTTTTTTTTTAATTAAGAGCCTTAATTAAGAGCAATTCCAGGTTTAAAGAAAAATTAAGCAGAAAAGAAAGAGCCCATATATTTTCTCTCTCCTTTCACAGTTTCCACTATTAACACCTTGCAATGGTGTGTTGTCTCTGTTATAATAGATGAGCCAATATTGATGCGTTATTATTAACTGAAGTGTAGAGTTCATTCTTTGTGTCATACAGTTATATAGATTTTGGGAACTGTGTGAAATCATGAATCCACCATTAAATATTATATAGATAGTTTCACTGCCCTAAAATTCCTCTGTGCCCTAGGAATTCATTCCCGCCAAATCCTGGCAACCACTGATTTTTTTTTTTTTTTTTTTTTTTTGCATTGCTGGGGATTGAACCTATGGTCTTGTGCTTGGGAGGCAGACACTCTACCAGCAGAGCTAGATCCCCAGCCCACAACCACTGATCTTTTTACTGTCTATATATGTAGTCTGTCTTTTTCAGAATGTTATATAATTGGATTCATATTATGAAAGCAGCCTTTTGGGGTTGACCTCTTTCACTAAGATGCATGTGAAGTTTTTTCATGACTTCCCTGCTTCGTAGTCCATTCCTCTTTGGTGCAAAATAACATGGTATCGTATGTACGTACCATTGCTGTTTATCCACTCACCTATGGAAGGACATCTTGGTTGCTTCTAAGTTTTGGCAATTATGCATAAAGCTGTGATAAACATTCCCGTGCAGGTTTTTGTGTGGATCTAAATTATCCACTCAACTGGGTAAATATCAAGAAATGCAGTTGCTGGATTTAAGGTAAGATTATTCTTCACATTGTAAGATACTGACAAACTGTCCTTAAAAAAGTGACTGTCCCATTTTGCTTTCCCAATTCCTCCTTGCCAGCCTTTGGTGATGTCAGTATTTTGGATTTGGGCTATTCTAATACATGCACAGTGGTATCTTGTTTTAATTTGCTGTTCCTAACAACACATAATGCTAACCAAATAAGAGTAGTGCCCATCCACTTTCACTCTAGGAAGAGTTCCAGCAAGTTCCTGTGTCTAGCTTTATTTCTGTCTCCCAGCCAAGAGGAAATGAAGTGAGTGTGTGACAGAGACCAGGGAAGTAGGCACAGCTGGAAGGATCAGAGGGCTCCATGCTGTAACTAGAGAGGCCTCATAGCTGGTCTTCTGTCTTGCTTCCCTGATCCATGTGACTTTAGGAAATCGCCTTTCCTCTGGAGCTCAGTGTCCTCACCTGCAGAATGTGACACCTGAACTGGACCAAGGCTATAGCATGCTCCTTCAGCCAACGCTCTCCAGCTGGAATGACAGCCTGGAATGGGCAGAGCTGGTGGTGCTGGGAAGTGAGCAGGCCCTTACCAAGAGGTGCTGTTGTCTGTGATGGATGCTGTGGGTGGAGGCACCTCTGCCACATGCCTTAGGGCCATTTCTAACTTCCCCTCCTGCTTACAGTTCCAGCAGCCTTAAGTGTCAGCTGACAGCCTAACAGAAAGAGAGGGAAGGCCAGTTTTCAAACACATGCTGTATCTCCGGGGAGGGGCAGCCTGTGCTGTGGACTAGGTTAGGCTCCTGCTCATCAGCTGCTGGAACATGTCTGACATTCCTGAACATCTCTTGCTGTCCTCTGAACTCTGTCTGGGGGAGAAATACCATCCCTTTGTCCCCATGTCCCCAGAGCACTGTGCCACTGGAAGTGCTTCACATGTATTTTCTGAGCATCTTGTAGGTGTTGGGCATCATGCTCAGTACTGGGGACACTATGGTGGCAGAGGGGAGAAGTGGGAATGACCAAAAACAATTAATTTGCACTTTGTATATTCAGTTTTGAAAAAACAGAAGATTATCATCCTATTCAAAAAGCATGTCCTACCAAAAGAACTAAATTGAAATGAATTTGGGGTCTGCAAGTGTGAACTTCAGCTACCCGGAAACCTCTTAAAACCAATGGTACTGACCCAGTGGAAACACAGGATTTGTTCTGATTCTCCCCAGTGGCCCCAACAAATCTGGGGCATCTCCACTGCTGAGTTTCTCCTCCCATTGTGGCCTCAGCCATTGTTTCAGTTCAGTATCCAGCAGGGCTCAGGAACCCTTTGGAGGTCAGTGGTTCTGCACTTCCAATGCACCCAAGGTGCATCTCTCCCTCTCTGAACCTAGTTTCTGAGCAACAGGTGCAGATCTCTTGTAGCCACAGAAGGGCTGCCAGGAGTTCTTGGCCACCACCTGTCTCCCCGCACTGCACTGTCCAGGCAAGGCACTGGACTCATTCAAAAGCTGTGTCACTTTCCTAGATTAAGTTGGTGTAAGGAGAGAAAAAAATCTGGGGATAGCGGGGAAGCCTGGGAAGTGCGGAAACACTTATTGGGGCCTGTGTGCTGCTGACTTCTTCCTTCCTGGCTGAGTGGTCTGGTAATGGCTTTCTTCATGGTAGAATGGCACAATTTCCTTTTTCTCATCCTGAAAACTTCCTGTGAATATCGACCTTGGACCCATCAGGGGAGGTAGCAGAAATCGTCTGCTAACAGACAGAGGCCACCTTACAAAGTAGGGAAGTCCAGGCAGCTCATGATTCCCTGAAGGGTCTCTGGGTAATCACATGGCTGCTCCTGAGGGACAGAAGGGGACAGAAGTGGTGAATTCCACAGGGAACCCCAGCGGTCCTCAGGCTGTGGTGTGCCCTGGAGCTATTTGGAGACAGCAGAGGCTTATTCGGCAGATCTGGGGTGGAGTTGATGGTTGTCATGTCTAAAGAGCATCCAGCGGATGTTGCTGATCCACATACCACAAAGGGAGAAGGGAGATTCAAGTAACCTCTGATCTAATACTGAGGAGATGGGATGTTTGCAGAACTCGGATCTGCATAGTTCCACATCCTTTTTTGGTCATCCTCAACAATGGTCAAAGTAATAAAAGATCATGCTTGGAAGGATGAAGTTCAGTTATCTGGAAACTTTGCTCACCCAGAACACTTCTTTGATTTCAGACAAAGAGGCATAGATGAGGCATTTTGTGGCTTCTGTTTGCAATCAGTTACGGGCTGTCATTAACAGAGGAGCTACAAACACACAGACAGCTATGCCAATAAATCACACATTCAAGTATACACAATAGGAGACAATTTAAGAAAGAGTAAAGATGCAAGCTGGCCATCTCTGCCTTACCTGGAGGAAGAATCTACCAGGAAGGTGGAGGGGACATCTTGCAAGGAGGTGTGGGCTTGGAAAGAGCAGGCCTGGAGGACCAATTGGAGGACCAATTCCTATGGAAATGAGGATGGGAAAGACACCGGCTCAGGGGGATTTATTGCTTACTATGGGACAGGCAGTGCTCCAAGAGCTTTGCAACACGAATTTATTTAAGCTTCACGAGCAGCCCCAAGGTAAGTACTGCTATCACCCCAATTCTAAAGATGAGAAAACTGAGAAACAGGTAGGTAAGCTGAGTTTGATGCTGGTGTTCAGGTGGGGAACATCTGCCCTGTGCCATGTGAAGGGATGGAATTCTTCATGGGACTTGATCCAAATGTGAGTCCTGGAGCTGAGCAATCTTCCTCTCTCTCTCTCTCCCCCTCCCTTCCTCCCTTCTCTCTCCTTTATTTCTTCTTTCTGTATTTCGTGAGCGGCTACTACTTCCAATAGCCATGCACAGCTCTAGAAATTCAGAAATGGGGGAAGCACAGTTCCCATCTTTAAGAGATTTGAAGTCTGGGGAGGGTTGGGAATGGCACAGATGTGCTCAGGTGTAGAAATGAGCCTGAGAAAGAATGGAAGTTATAGCAGAATGGGATGCCATCTACCTGGAGCAAGTAGGTAATGATGACGATGGGAAAAGTCCAGAGGTATTTCAAGATAAAAATGGTGCCACCATGGATGTTTTTGTGTGCATGGTCTTCCTAGCACTCTCTCTTGGAGAGTTTCCATTCTTCTTTTTACCCCTTAGGTCCCTCCAGCCCCATGGCTCCTGCTCTCTCCCTCTCTTGGCCAAGGTTCCCAGGGCTTCTGAATCTAGGTCACTGCCTCATCCTTGTCTGCCATGTTGGGAACTGGCTGTGGGAAATTTCTCCCTGATTTCTGCCATTCCCAGGCCAGCAGGGGACCACTGTCCTTCCTTTCAGAACACAGAGCTGGAGTGGGACTTGCCTGGGATCCAGGCCTGCGGGGAGCTCTCTCTGCCCTGCGTTAGGGGCATGTTCCCAGGGGGATATTCCTGGTGTGCAATTCTGGTCATTTTCACAATGATGCCCAGCGTGAACTGAAGGTGCTGCTGTCCTCCCCTGGCCTGGCAGGAAATGAGGGGATCTGCAGGGCCTGCTGTGAGCTGCTCTGGCCCCAGGTTCTGGGAATCAGGAAGGTGCATGGTGGGGTGGGGAACAGCTGGGAGATCTACACCAGCAGGGGGCTGCTGCACCCACAGCGATGTCAGCCCGATGCTGATTCCTCCTGCAGGGAGCGTGGGGGCTGGGCAGTGCAGAGATGGGCTGGACGGGAGGCAAGGAGTCGGGGTGTCTCTCTCCTCTGTATAATAGCTGCTTCTGACAAGGAGCTTCTGTTCTTTTCCACTGGAAAGCTTTTAAGAACGCTGAAAAGGACAGGCAATTACAGGAAGGTTAGGTGCGCCTGATTGGATGTTGTTACAAATCACTCATTGTCATACAAGGCATTTGGAAAGGAGGCCATCGGGGACTGATTGCCGTTTAGGGTAAGTGATTTCTGTTTAGAGGAGCAAGCAGATGAAGGCTTGCCTGGCACTCACTGCCCTTTCTCCCCGTTTGCTGTTGTGTTGATGGTTTTTCTTGGCAAGGAGGGGTTATTACAGATGCTCACAGGATGTGTGAGTAGGAAGGGGCGAGAGACTAACCCTCTATTCCCACGTCCACCTCATACTCCCACTCCCCAGGATACTGATGGGGAAACTGAGGCTACACAGGAGAGAAAAGACTGGTCCAGCCTCACAGAGCAGGTCAGTGGAGGTGCTGGACCAGAGGTCTTGTCCTGACCCCAGTCCAGTGTCCTTGCTTATGATCAGGCCCCAAGCTGGTGCTCCGTGGGAACTGGGTGTTTCTATTAACCTCCCTGTGCGCAGCTGTGCAGGCTGAGACTCCCTTGCAGCTGAAGGTGCCTCTCTGAATCCTCTGGATCCTTTCACATCCTGTCACTTTGGATTTTCCCTGACCACGTGTAGTCTCCAGGAGGCAGGAGGCAGGGAAAGTAGCTGGCCAGACCTGAAGTCCCCAATTCTACCCCTCTCTCTCTCACACATCTCTCCTCCTTTGCTCTTGTATCTGAAACACCACCGTAATGGGGACACTTCCTTGGATCTTGAAGTCTATTGCAATTTTCATAAGAGTCAACCTTGACATGCAAGTGTTCTGGGAAGGACCACATTGCAGGAGTAGAGAAATCCACAAGACGAGGAAGAAGGTAGTGGGAGAAAGGACATCAGAAATAAAGCAAGTCCACAAGTTGATCTAGCAAAAATTGCCCCACAGTTTTAGCAGAGGAAAGTGGGGGCAGAGAACTGTCAAAGAACCCTGGATGCTGGAGCCTTCCCTGTCTTCGGTCAGCCATTTACACTGATGCACCGTTATGGTGGGTTGAGCTTGCCCCCCTCAAAAGGTCCATTGACAACTAAAAACATACATGTATTAAAAAAATTTTTAAAAGGACATATTATAGTCCTAACCCCCAGTAATTTGCAAACTCACTTGAAGTCCTACCTCTCACAGGAAATGCCCAGGAACTCAGAGAGGGCTTCCCCACACGCACTGTTCTGGGACCATGCTCTGAAAAGCCAGATGAGGAAAGCCAACTCTATGGATGACCAGTGATGAGAGGATGTCTAAGACAAAATTCATGGTGTTCCCTGAGATGGGTCTTAGGGAGAGCACTGGACTGGGTTCTAGTATGGTTCCGCTCCAAGTGACCTCAGGCAAGTCACTCCCATTCAATGGGGCCTCAGTGTTCCTGTCAGCAAAGTGTCTCTTCCAATTCCAACATTCTGACATCTTTCCTTTGTAGATTCCCATCTTCAAGGTCCTGGGAATGCTAGCTGCTTTAGCTTGGCAATTTCTAGGTCAGGCGCACTTGAGTCTAACATGCATAGGACAAACTCACCACCAGCTAATAAGCTGGGTGAGTGAGGCAAGTTCAACGGCTTCTGAGCATGTGGGCCTCAAGATCTCCTTCCTTTCCCTGAGACTGCGCGTTATTGTGGAGTTCGCTGGGCAACACAGAGAATGACTGAAATAGTGGGAAATGGTAAAAAGACTACACGAATGTTAGAATCCTGATTCTGCCACTGGCCAGCTATTGGGAACTTGCAACTGACAAGCCTCGGTTTCCTCACCTGTGAAATGATGGTAACTCTGGGACTGTTGTGCAAATCAGGTTGATTCATCCAATAAAGAGTCATCAAATATTGAACTACATGTTGGTCATTGTGCCGGATGCTGGTGATCCAAAATGAACAAGATGGATGGGATTCCTACCTTTTAAGAAGTTTATAATTTAGTAGGAAAGACAGATAATGAATAGGAAAATAAACAAATACACAAAAAATGCACTTAAAGCGCTATGAAAACAATGTTAGGATGGAGAATAAAGGTGGGAAGATTCCTTATTTAGATAGAATTGTCAGAGAAAATTTTTCTGGAAGGGAGGAGAAGAAATCAGCCATGCTGGAATGAATACACACACACACACACACACACACACACACACACACACACACATGCTATTCTGCAGGGACATGTGGGTTTCATATGAAGTCTCCTGAAGCCATGCCTGTGGCCCCTTTAAGTCTTTCACATAACGCCTCTCGGTGGTCCTTGCAGTTCCCTCTCCAGTTTCCCCATGATGATCGCACTGATGGTGTTTATGTGAGTAGGGGGCACACACACACACAGGGAGAGAAGATGGTGTGTACCCGAGTGTCTGCATTCTCCCTTGTGTGCGTGGGGAACAATGAGGCTTGCCACTAGATCACATTGAGAACATCGCTTGCCTCACTTGTCCCCAAAATGAAATTAAATGCATTTCACAAATGAGTTTTCAACTCTAAACCAGGAACCAAGTGATCTGGCGGTTTACTTTCCTTGCTCTGCTTTTCGCCAAAATTAAAAGGTTTGCCAATTGTGACGTCCATATCCGATGCTAATGGCCTGGTGGAGACTCTCCAGGAGAACTGATAAACTTCTCGAATTGAGGGCAAATTATTAAGAAAGATGAGATCCAGATGTACTTTTTGGTGTTCACGTTCAAGGAACACCAACATATTGCAATATTCAGAGATAAAACCCCAGGAAACAGAAGTCTGGGAGGAATTATACTCAGGAATCTGATCCAACAGAAGAAAACAGAAGTCGGTGACTTTTAGCTTTCTCTGGGGACTCAAGCAGGTCAGGAGCCCGAACGTGTCAATTCTGGAAAATAATACAAAGAATATCTGAACCGTTGTTGTAGGAGAAAACATCCGGATTCCTTGTGTACTGGAACTTTAAGTCCAGCCCTCTCCATGCTTCAATGAGGAAATTGAGTCCAAGAGAGGCGAAGTGAAGTGGTGTGAAATATCACACATCTGTGTAGCCACCGAGGGAACCAGGCCAACGGAATCCAGGCCTTGGAACTTGTCCCTCTCTGCCCTGCATTGTATTATAAAGGTTGTTCAGGGGAGTGGCAGTTTGCATTACTGCACTTGGTGATGCGGCCATGATACTCTGCGCTGTCAAGTCAGAGAATCAGAACGTTTAACTTCAGTTAAGTGTCACCTCTGTGTTTCTGCTTGGTAACTGCTGAGCTCTTAGATGTGGGCAGGCATTGGTTCCTGAGCAGTAGGGAAGCCTTGGGCACTGCTGTGGGGAGCAGAGAATTGCTCTCCAAGCCGGGAGGGCCCCCCATCTTTGTTTGACAGCCACAAATAACTAAATTAGAGTAACCATCTTAATGGGGATTAAATTGGAGGGTTAGGTTAAATAAGTCAGTGGAAGCAATTTGCCATGGGAGATTTGACTGAAGAAGCAGGGGCCCTCATTTCCTGTTAAGCTCACTGCTAACCATGGCTTTTGAGAGGAGATTGGGTGGTAAGGCAAAGGGGTGGCTTGGGATGGGGACTTGTTGGTTAGGAAGTGTGCACTTGGAAGGCCTGTGTGGAAAGGTGGAGACAGAAGCCAGCATCCCTCACATCAGGACCAGCTCTGCCCAGTCAGGGCCTGCTTGGTCTTTGATGCCATTGGATGGAATTATGTTACAAATTGACCTTGGCAATGCACTGAGTCTATCAGATGCGGGTCTTCAACCACATGATTGGGAGCTGTCATGGGAGGGGCCCTTGGGATGCAGATGGTTTATTAGGAAATGTTCTTAGGCTCCTCACCTATGGAAGGACAGGGTCAGGAGTGGAAGGGGGCAGAGGAGAAATTCCAGAGTGATGCAGCCTAACGGTAGCCTCTGACCCCCTGGGATACACTGCAGCTGAAGTTGAGATAGGGATTTAGGATAGAGAGAGAGAGAGAGATACACTGAGTCTTAAAGAAATGTCCACAACCTGTTGAGATACAGAAAGCACAGTTGTCAATCTTGAGTGACATGCTCTAGGCCCTTGCCCTTGTAAAACGAGAGAAATATACTCACATGGGGAAAACTGTTCAGCTCCACTTGGCTCCAATCCCAGCCTGGTCCCTATCCACAGCCCTTCTCTAAATATTGGACCCCCAACCCCAGGCGGGGCTTCTCACTCTGGAGACAACCCGCATTCTCCCTTGAACGTAAATTCACTTTCTAAATCAGCCTCCGTCTATGCCTTGTTTGGCTCGTGCTGGAATTCTTTTCCATCACGTATGCCAAGAATCTTGCTGGTCCTGACTCAAATTTCCCCTCTGCTCTGGGAACTCCCCAAATGCTTCTCCAGAGACATCTCTTCTCCTGTGACAAAACGACCACCAAGGCTGTCCTGAATTTGGCCAAGACGGCCATGTCTGCAACAGCTGCTATTTATAGGACACGTTGGGAAAGTGTGCATGTATTCCTGGGTGAGGTGATTCTGCAGCTGGGGAGACCCTGAGGGGCCGAGCTGAGGCTCCCTGCCAATGCAGCCTGTGAGTCCCTCCTCCAGGGGCGCTGGGTGGCACATTGGAGCTGCCACAGTGTTGTTGAAGGAAAAGGTCATAGTTGGTTCCCCTGGTGATCAGTAACCCTATTCTGAGGCTCCTGGGGACCCCAGTCATCAGTCATCTCATTAGCACACAAAGACACTTATCATCTCGGAGATTCCAAGGGTTTTAGGAGCCATGTGCCAGGAATCAGGGAATTGGTTGGAGACCAAAGTGTATTTCTTCATGTTTCACAGCACCAGGTTGCCTTCAGGCATCGATCCTCCAGGTGTGCGGCAAGACATGTCTGTTACCCTGACCTGGTGCTAGATCAGGGGAACGCGGGCATCTGTTGAGACATCCTGCCCATGACCCTTTCAAGCCCAGGGGCTCCTCTGCTATTTCTGTGTCATTCTTTGGGGATTGGGAATCATCCAGCTGTTCCCCTGTCATGCTGGAGCATGGAAATTACTGCGAGGATGAATGTGGCTTAGACACACCACGCTGTCATTTCTCTCTGGGTTTATCCTTGTCTACAAACCTAACTGTAATGCACTGAATTGTGTCCCCTCAAAGTCATGCGTGGAAGCCCATGGAAGCCCCATCCTGGGTGCCTATATTTAGAGATGGGGCCTTGAGGGAAGTGATTATGGTTAAATGAGGTCATGGGTGTGGGGCTTCAATCCTGTAGGACTGGGGTCTTTACAAGAAAAGGAAGAAGTGTCTGAGAGATCTCTTTTTCTACATCAGCTTGAGGAAATGGCCTTCAAGGACACAGTAAAAGGCGGCCGTCTGCAGAAACTGACCCTGCCAGGGCCTTGATCTTGAACTTCCAGAATCTTGAATTCTTACCTTGCCCCCATGGCCAGACAATGTGCTGCAATTTGGTTGTAAAAATGAAGACAGAATCAACCCATGGGCTTAAAAAGATTATTTACGTTTCTATGAGATTCAGAGCTATAACATAAAATTACCAATAGACACCGAAGCAGAAGAACAGGTAAAAAGGATATGATGAATAAGCAGCTCACAGAAGAGCAAATCTCAATGAACAATGAGCCTGTTAAGAAATGCTCAAACTTACCAGAAATTGGGAAATTGCACACTAAAGTCGCCTTGATATTCTGCCATTTCACTTTGCAGCCAGCAGTCTGGCAAACCTGAGGACCAATCAAGCCCCCTGTTGGAGGAGATGCGGGGCAGGGAATGTGCACACACCCTAATGTAAAGGAATTCAGTCTTTTTTGGAAAACAATGTAACCATAGCTAGTAAGATAGAAAAATGCATGTCTCCTCTAGCCAGTAGTCCTGCTTCTGGGACTACTCAGAGATAATCTGGGAATCTCAGAGATAAAAGCACCAACAAGTAAAGGTATGAGCATTATGGTTGAGGATATGAGGTGTTCCCCAAAAGCTCCTGTGTTCATGTGGGAATGCTTGGAGGTGAAATGATTGGATTAAGAGAGCTGTGACCTTAGTTTAAATAGACTCACTGGGTGGTAACAGTAACTGTAGGCAGATGGGGCGAGATTGCTGGAGGGTTTCACTGGGGACATTCCCTGGAAGGGTTCTTCCCTGCATCCCCTTCTCCGTCCCCCACTCTCTCTCTGCTTCCCAGGAGCCATGTCCTCAGCAGATTTATTCTGCCATGATGTTCTGCCTCCCCTTGGACCCAGAACAATGGAACCTGCTGACCATGGACTAAGCCTCTGAAACTGTCAGCCCAAAATAAACCTTCCTTCCTCTACGTTGTACTTGTCAGGTATTTTAGTCATGGAGATGAAAAGCTGACTAACACAGTGGGCAAAGTTATTTCAAAGGGTATGTCGATGGTAATATGATTTTTTGGATATGATATTATTAAATATTGTGGTGGTGCATAAAAAAGCACACGTAAAGAATGATCACCAAATCGTTATTTCAGGATTGAGGAATCTCAGCTAATTTCTTTCTTGTGCAGGTTGAGCATTCCTAACCCAAAACTCTGAAATTCCCAATGCCCTAAATTCGAAACTTTTCGAGTGCTGACATGAGTTCAGATCGTGCTCAGATGATGTGTAATTTTCGGATTAGGGATGCTCAACTGGTAAGGTCTATGTAACTATTCCAAATTCCCAAAAAACTCTGAAATTTGAAGCATGTCTGGTCTTGAGCCCTTGGGTTAAGGCACTTTGAACTCATATGTACTACTTAAAAAAAATGAGCAATTATGCTATAATTACAATGTAATTAAAGAATATGACAAGGCTCCTTTCTACCACCCCACAGTTCCCTCCCATGGCAGTTATTAAGAGCCCTTCTGTGCTCTGGGAGAAGGGCAATGGGGATAACAGCTGTGCCTTCTGAGGAAACTGAGCCTTGAGGTACCCAGTCCCTCCTGGGTCCCCTGTCTTATCTCCTTTCAGTTCCATCTCTCTCTGAGGGTGGGGCATCAGGCCTTGATTATGACCCACCAAGTGTCCTCTCCCTGACTCTGGACTGAGCAGCCACACCAGCAGCCTGTGGGTCCCTGGGGGAGCCAGATGCATCTTCTCTGGGCTGCAGACCAGTGCTCTCGCTCTGGCTCAGTCCCACATCTCTCCCAACCTCACCTTGACTTCCCTGTCTGTAATTAGGCCCTTCCAGGCACATCTCTTCTTCTGAGAAGTGCTGGAGATGGAGGCAGCTGGAGTTGGCATCCTGAGGGACACCTAAGATACCTCAAGTAGGGGTGGAGGAGAAAAATCCAAGACCTCCAGGAGCAGCTCAGGGAAGAAGCCACAAAGAGCAGACGTGCACATAATACAAACCAGGAGCAGAAGCATGGATGGAGAGGGTGACTCAGAGGCAGCAGGCCACAGGGCAGCTGGGAGCCGAGTTCCATCTGTGGGGTCAGCCCTCTGAAATGCATGGGGCCAGGCATCCTTGTGACTCTGGGGTGCTGCACACCTGGAATGCCATAAGCTAAGGTCAGTGTGTATCAGAGAAATCAGGAAAGATTTTAAAGAGTAAGAAAGACAGTGGAATTATTCTGACATAACCTTCCTATGGAGATATATACAAAT
The DNA here is from genome assembly GCA_020662805.1 of Glaucomys volans. NCBI lineage: Eukaryota > Metazoa > Chordata > Mammalia > Rodentia > Sciuridae > Glaucomys > Glaucomys volans. The sequence goes on from JAJEJO010002609.1 coordinate 144,153, forward strand.
ACACCATGGTGAATCTCTACCCCCTGTACAACAGCAAGACTGGGATCCTAATTAGAATAAGATGTACTCCATGTTTATATAAATAAGTCAAATTATACTCTACTGTCATGTATAACTAAAAATAACAGAAAAAAGTATAAAAAAGAGTCAGAACTCTAATTGGATGCTGGAGAATGGTGTGTGTGTGTGTGTGTGTGTGTGTGTGTTTAAGTCTATGTATATTGTAGATAATTTTGCCATGTGAAAACTGAAAAGGACCTTAGAGATGATCTGGCCCTGTTCTTTCTACCATAGTGACCTTTAACCTTTTGTGGCTATAGAGCCCTTGAATGGAGCTAACTGAATTGAGATGTGCTGCAAGTGCAAATTATACAAATGATTTTGATGACTTAGTTTGAGAACAATAGTGAAAAATATCTCCTAAAGAATTCTTCTTATTGTTTACACGTTGTACTTTGGGGATACATCAGGTTTAAAACCAATATATCATAACATTTTTCTCATCTCCTTTTTCATTTCTTTAAGGCGACTACTAGAAAATTAAACATTTCAAATATGGCTCATATTGTATTTCTAGTGGAAGTTGCTGTTCTAGACTGGGGGTTGGCAGATATTCTCCGCAAAGGGGCAGAGAGTAGAGATTCGAGGCCTGACAGGTTTATGGTCTCTACCCTCATTTCCCAACTCTACCATTGTAGTGTTTGTGGGCTGTGCCAAAATAGGCAACAGGTCATGTGGCCTGGAGGTTGTAGTTGGCTGATCCCTGGTCTAGACCTTTCCCCTCGTTATAGAGCCAAGTCTATTAATGCTTGGGGAGAAAGGGTGACCCAAGACCGTGCAAAGCTAATACCAGAGTATATTAGGTTTCCTGTCTGGTCTGATTACCTCCTTTTTCAATAAATAGGCATGGTAGTAGATGACCCTCTAGGATAAAATCCTGCTTCAGGAGCACGTAACATCCAGTAGAGATGAGCTCACCGTGGCAATCCTTTACAGACATATGCATTGATTTTTTGTGATTATTCAAAGAGATGTCTCCAACTCAAAGAGGTTCAGATTCTTCTGCTGATGGCTGTGGTTTCAGTCATCTTTCCTTGGGTCCAAGATGTGAGTTTCTGTAACTACTGTCTACCTTGTATTTTCAAGCTCTGATAAGAAAATGAGGTTCTGGGTGTGCTGCGAACACACTTAATGACTTTGGGACAGCCGAATGTGGGTACGTCTCTGATAGACAGAATGGGGAGAAAGGTCACAATTGAGACTCTACCTGTTGGCAATGACTTATTTTTCCTTCTTTGCTGTGATCTCCATCTCCCAGTCTCATGTCCTTTTGCTCACTAGGACTAACGGGTGGGTCACACAGTCACCGCGCCTGGTCTGGCTTTGGTGATGGCTCCTGAAGCCTGAGTGTGGACCAGCACTGGGCTGGTATCAGCCCACCTGAGGTTCAGGTACCCTCTGGGTAGAGACTGCAGCATAGGAGCATCTCATGGTCCCTAATACCCCTCCCCTCATGGGCCCCGCTGTGCCCTGCGTTTGGGTCTTCTCTGAGAATTTCAAGTCCCTGCCCTTGAGAAGCTTATAATCTTATTGAGACATTTTTACTTTTCTTAAAAAAATGACTGTTACTAATTTTTATATATACTATGAAATATTTAATGTGTATTAACAGGTCTACAGATGAGTACACCAAATGCCCACATGTTGTCCTGGGTTCTCTTTCCCCCTGTGTCCCCCTTCCTCTGCCCTAGGCAACCTTTACCTTGAATGGGGTGTTCTTCGTTCACATGCAATTCATTTTCAATACATAAGTGCCTCTAAATATTATGTTCTGTAGACATTAAAATTTTACATAAATTGTTCCAAGTGTATATATTTTCCTTCGGCTACTTCCTTTGTTGTTATTTTGTTCATGATTTTTACTTAAAGTTGATTTGAGACATAGAATATTATGATATACTGATTTCTTTTTGTTGCTAATTAGTTTTTAATTGCATGTATATGCTTCCATTTATATGTCCTTTATCTTGTTGATGAATATTAATTTTTTTTAATTTTTGCTATATAAATCACTCTACCTTGCATGTATCTATCGCCTTGCTAAGGATCTCAGGTAGATAGTTGTAATGGATTTCCTGGATTCTAGGGTTAGTGTGTCTTCTGTTCTATTGTGGGTTGCTGAATGACTCTTCAACGTGATTGTGTGGATGCACATTCTTATCCATGTGATGAATACTCAACGCAGTGTGGTCAGGCATGATTTGTTGTTTTTGTCTAGCTGGGTATGAAATGATAGCATGTCAGTTTGTGCATTTTTCTGATGTTTGGGGATCTTGATCATTTGGTTTTCCATATTTTAACTTGAGTATTTTGTTCTGTGAATTATCTGTTCATATTCTTCGTCCATTTTTCCATGGGGTCACACTTCTTCCTTTAAAAAGACTTTTGTATGTTCTGAAAAGTTACCCTTGGTGGATGTTATGGTTTGAAAATATCTTCTCTCACGTTTTGACTGCTCTTTTTCATTTTTACTGGAGTCTTTGGACAAACAGAAGTTTTCAACTCTAACAAGAAAGTGGGTTCCAGTCCCAGGTGATGTGATGTGGCAGTGCACAGTGGGCTTGGAGACACACATTTCTGTGGCTCCCCTCAGCCTGCAGCCAGGGATCCCTGATGAGAACTGGAGGGAGAGGGGGCTGCATGGCCTGGAGGGAGGGAGGACAGTCTGTGTTCCCTGCTCAGTGATTTTCTGGGCACTTAATGTACTACTTTGAATCCCATGGTAATATTTGCAAAAAGCCTCAGATGTAGGATAACTTAATTAAACATTACTTACAAGTTTAATATTCATTATTTGGCTTCAATTACTGTCTTTGTGCCCTCTGCTCTCTCTTCTCTACTGGAGAGCTCTCTTCCCTCTCTTATTCCCAGGGTCTAATTAGCCCAATGGCTACTGCTGGCAGTGACCTTATGTCTGCTGAAAACAACAACAAGACACTAAAGACTGTCTTTGGTTTGCTTTCCCATGGTCTTTGCATCTTGCTGCCCCGGCTCCTGAATTCCATATTTCTCTCCTTTTCCAATTGCCTGATCCCACTTGTGCTGCAAGTAGAAATAATGATGTGTATTTGAAAAAGGCTTGGCAGTCGAATCTCAACAAACACAAGAGGGCTGGGGTGATGGAGAGAGGGAGGAGCTGGAGGAAAAGCACCCAACCTTCCTGCGATGACACAGCAGACAGGTGTGAGGCTGGTGGGTTGAAGCTTTCAAAGGAGGGTGCATGCACTCAGCAAAGCGGGTTCTTTCTTATTCTTCCTTCCTCTGGCTTGGGGCTTAATAGCATCCTTGGCTTCCCTCTAAGTGGGTTTCCTCTGAGGCTTTTGTGAGTCTTCCCTGGGGCCCTGCCTGTAGTCTCTGTCTGCTGCCTCCGGTTCTCTGGTTCTGCAGCGCACATCAGGGGCTGTGTGCATTCCAGGGCTCATGCCCATCACGAGTGGACCAAGCCAGGTGAGGGGTTTGCACTTTGCTCTGGCCTAAAGGCTGATCTATATATGGTTTGCTGAGCTCCTTTTGGGTCTTTTCTCAGGACTGAGAATTGTGGGGGATGCAATGTGGAAGAGCTCGGTCTAGGGGGAACCAAGGGAGATGCTTTAAACAGGTGCTGGCAGCCCTGAGCAGGGGGGACAGGTCCTGAGGGACTCTGGTGGCAGGAAGGAGAATGGAAGGAAGATGGGTCCTAGGAGGGGATGTTTGAGGCATGTCTTAAAGGGGACAAGGAACAGTCAAGCCCAGGGATGATGGCATTCTAGGCAGAAGGAAAGGAGAGAGACTGGTGCCTGCTGAGTTGGGGAGCAATGCTTCACCCTGTGCAACTGGAACATAGAGAGGAAGCAGGAGCCCTCGTGCCTGGGAAGGTGTGAGAAGATGTGGTCAGAAGGCAGTGAGGACCCTGGTGGGGAAGGCCCTGGGGCTCATGCGAGCGGCATGGTCTTTGTGCTGGGAATACGCTGCGGGTTTGCATATGAGGCCTGAGGTAGTGAAGCATGAGTTCTGGTGTAACAGCTTAAGTAGTAGCGAGAAAGGGCGACTCCCTGAAGAGAAGAACAGAAGCAAAGCACAGAGGAGAGTGGACCCCATGTGAGTAGTTGGGCAGCGCTGGGCCTTGCAGGTAGAGATGGCAGCTAGGCTCAAGTTCGCTTGGGAAGTAGGTTCTGCAGGACACACTGATGAAGGAGAACAGGCCACATCTGAGCTGATCGTGAGCCACATTGCAACTCCCATGGGGAGGACATTCTGACTGAGACCAGTGCAGGCCCAGGTCAAGCACAGCTGGCCCAGACTGAGGGCTGGACACAATGGTCCCAGTTGCCAGGCCTAAGGAGACAGAGCTAACTCAAGCCTGGTCCAGGCAGGCTTCTATCAATATGCGAGAGGTGGAACCAAGTAGGCGGGGCAAAGCATAGGGTTCCAGAGAAGAAGTGGGGACATCAGGACCCTGGTATGATTCTAGTGAGGAGTCAGCATGTGCTCAGAGCTCACACTGTTCCCAGTCTCTGCTGTTCTGGAAGGGCAATTGCCCACTTGTGGTTTCCCAGTGTACACAAAGGCCAAGTTCACCTTGAGGCATCCCAACCTCCTAGATGAGAAATCAAAGATGATTCCTAGAGTTCATTCACAGAAAGACAAAGCTGTCTTGGGTTCGATGGTAAATTCTATAGTTAACTCTGAATATGGGGTAGAAATAGAACCTCTTCAGTAAGGTTGTAAAATTAAATATGTGAGAGCTCTTAGTGTCTGAAATATAAACATTTTTACTAGCTCTGGCTTGGATATTGTATTCATTTTCTTAGGGCTTTCGTAATGGTTAATCTGAACCATCAACCTGATTGGATTAAGAGATGCCTAAGATTAAGAGGTTTCTGGGTGTGTCGAGGAGGGTCTGTCTAGGAATGATTGGCATGCTGGATAGTGAACTGAAGCGGAGACCCAGCTAAGAGTCGGCAGTACCATCCAATAGGTTGGAGGTTTGGATGGAATATAAGTTGGAAGAACACAGAAGCAGCAGCGGATGCAAACTTGATTCTTGCTGAGATCGCCTGGGGGCACCAGACCCCAGGTATTTCTCCCTTCCAAAGTGGACTCTGCCATGATTCTCCAGGGAGTTTCTAGGCTTTTAGTCCCTGTCTGGGGTAGCATCTTTGATTTCTTTTGTTCTGATGTTTTAGCACTTTGGACTAAACAGATACTTGTCACTCTAGATCTTCAGCCTGCAGATGGCCATTGAGGGACGATATCTGTATATCCATTCCTCTAAAGAACCCTAATACAGTAAAATACTACTAGTCGGGAGGCTTAAAACAATGGAAATGTATTATCTCTGTTTTCTGGAGGCTACAAGGTTGAAATCAAGGTATCAGCAGGGTAGATTGTACCCCCTCCCAAGTCTCTATGGAAGAAGCCACTGCCTCTTGTAGTCACAGGTGCTGGCTAGTGACCCTGGCATTCCTTGGCTTATAGCAGCTTCACTCCAACCTCTGCCTCTGTCTTCAGTTCCATGTCTTTCATTTGCATGTCTATGTCCAAATTTTCCTTCTAAGGATACCAGTCATTGGTTTAGAATCCACCAATGCATATGACCTCATTTTAATTGGATTGCCTCTGTAAGGACCCTATTTCTAAATAAGGTACATTCACAGGTTCCAAATAGATGCTAATCTGAGGGATGCATTCTTCAGCTCTGAAGGGATATCTCTCTCCTGGTTCACACAGCTTGGTGTAGCACCATTAGTAGTTGATTGTCCACTGATAGATATAATGTTGCTAAAAGTTAGCCTTTGTTGGCTTGGTGCAGAGGCAATGGAATTAGGGGAAAGAGGGAAGGGGAAAAAGAGAATTTCTTATTATCTCTCCCTTAACTCAGTGGGGAATTCTAGTTTCTTGGAGCTGTCAATCTCATTGCTTGTTCACCCTTTGGCTAGTCTTTAAAAAAAAAAAAAAAGCAAAAGGAAAAGAATCTTCAAATCATTCTTTAAAAAATTCAACCACGCAAATCAACAACCGCACACACAAAACCCAACAGAAAACCCCCCCAGCACATCAAGGAGAAGCTGGTGCAGAAGCTGAAATAGTTTTCCCATAATGTAGTGAAATATATTAAATTCAATAGACATCAAAGAAACTTCGGGAGCAATTGCTGAATTTCCGAAGTAAACAGGGCTTTCAAAAGAAACAAAAAGAGCCCTGGGATCATGGGGGTGGGAGCACATTTTGAGGGGGCAAAGCATGGAATCCCCCAGCTCTTGATCAAAGGGTGAATTCTTTCAAGAGTGGGAATAAATGAAGTCTTGAAAACAGTTTTTGATCCAAAGTGCCCCAGGTGAAGGTAGGGACCACAAATGACAAATCTATCTCCAAATAAGGGAGGCGGATTCTCTGTCCCCAGCTTCTCTGCAGGTTATTCAAAATGAGGAAATAATTCCAGACAAAAGGGATCCAGATAAGTAAAAGGCAGACTTGTGTGGGCTGCACAGCAATAGCGGGCCTTTGTATCTGGAATAGGCAAATGACAAATTCTGTCACCCTCAATCTTGGAGACATTACCATTTAAAAATTTAGAGGTGGGTGTATATACATGCCTGCCTGTATGCTTGGATGTCTGCAGAAAGGAGGAGGGATGCTCCCTTGGGCAGGAAAGGTATGGCCCTTGTACTCTTCTATGGGATTGATTTCCCCTTTCCGGAATGTCAAGTAGCTTTATGGTAGAGTTCTTTGAGATCATCCAGGTAGATAATCCTAGAGCCTGGGAGTAACTGAAATTCCTTCTCATGGTTCAAACATGTAAAACAGACATCTAAAAGGGTTAAGGGACTTGGGCAGCATCACACGGATTTATTGAATTGTATTCCTTCACCAATTAGTCAAACCTTTACTTACTTATTCCTAACATCCATGGGGATTGGTTCCTTGGTCCCCTTGGATGCCCATATCCAAGGGTGCTCAAGTTCTTTGTAGAAAATGGCTTAGATTTTGCATATAACCTACACACATCCTCTTGCATGCTGGAAGTCAGCTCTAGATTACTTATAATACTTATAATATAATGAAATGTATATGCTGCATCAATAGTGGTTACACAGTATTGTTTAGGAAATGATGACTAAAAGGTCTGTACATATTCAGTACAGATGCATTTCTTTGACTATTTTCAATCTGTGTTTTGTTGTGTCTGTAGCTGTGGTTCTGGCAGGGACAGAAGGCAGGCCGTGTAGTTACATGAGGAATAAGAGGATTTTCTTCAGCAATCATGCACATCCAAGATGCCCAGCATTGTGGTTCCCAAGCCCAATCCATAATTGAAATCATCTGGGTACTTTTGAGAACACAGATTCCTATTATAAGTAAAGCTTCTAGGAATATTCTTGAGCAGCTATTTGTGCGGACATACACTTTCATTTCTCCTGGATAACTGTGGAGGAGTGGAGTGACTGGGTCAGGTGGTAGGCATTGACATGGTCACCGTTTTGATGAACTGCCAAACTGTCTCCAAAGTGGCTGTATCCTTTTATATTCCCCTTAGCAGAGTAGGAGCATTCCAGGTGCCCCTTGTCCTCCCCAACACTTGGAATGATTGGTATTTTTAATTTTAGTCAATCTCTGTGGAGTGATATCTGGCTGTGGTTTTAATATGAATGCCCTAAATGACCAAAGACCTTGAACATCTTTTCATGCGATCATTTGCCATTTGTATATCTTTGTGTGTGTGTGTGTGTGTGTGTGTGTGTGAAGCATCTGTTCAAATCTTTTCCCAATTTTTAAATTGGATTGTTTGATTTCTTGTTACTTAGCTTTGAGAGTTTGAATGGGAATGTTCATAAAATCCTTTTTGGTAATAGCTGCTAACCAGAAATAACCCAAATGCTTGCTAACAGGTGAATGGGTAATCAGATTGTGACCTATCCTTAGGATGAAATCTACTCAGCAATGAAAAGACACATTGAAACATGAAATCACATGGATGAATCTCAAAACAATCACGCTGATCAAGGAAAGGCAGGCCAAGAAGCTGACATACCTGTGAGTCCACATACACAGGAAGCTCAGGAAATGCAGACTGGAATTCAGTGGCAGAAGGTAGGTCGGTTGTAGCATGATGGGGTTGGGAGGGGAGGAAGGGGGATGGAGAAAGATCATACACTGTCATGAGGACACTTTGGGGGTGTGAAGTTTATTGTCTTGATTTTGGTGACAGTTTCATAAGTGTATACCTATGTCGAAACCTGACAACATTTTTTTTACCTTAAATGTGTTTAGTTGGGGCATCAAAGAAAAAACCAATCCCTTGTTGAATTCTTCATCTACTGTTTACCAGCTGAGTGTATCTGAGAAACAAAATAAAAACACAACCAAATACCTCTCACTCTATTTGAGTTTCCTTCATCTGTACAGAAGGAGTCATAACCAGGAAGACCCTCCCCAGAAGCTGTGTGAGCAAGCTAAGTGGACAAAGTACCTGGCACAAAGTAGGTCCCCGTGAATGTGGATTCATTTAATCCCACTTTCCCAAGGATCCCCAAAAGAGGAGGGGAAGGGAGACTGAGGCAGGGACTCTGGAGTACATGTGTCTGTGTGTACCTGTGTGTGTGTGTGTGTGTGTGTGTGTGTACACACTGGTGCCACTGAGGTTAGCTGACTAGTCAAGGGTTAGCATGATGGTCCCAGAGGACTCTGGGAAGGGGAATCAGCTTTACCATCCACATTTGCTTACTTCATAAATTCCCACCAAATACATTAAGGAATAACTCCGGCTCCCGCAAGGGATTGTGTTGATTGATGTTTATCTCCATTCTGCATCAGGTCTGCGAGCTGGCCGCCCTTTCCCTCTGCTGTCCTTTATCATATTGTTATGTTAGCTGGTTAGCCGCCTTGGATCTTACAGCCCTCACAGAGGGAAGCGACCCAAGTGGGCTTCTTTCTTTGCTCCCTGCCTCTTCCTCCCCTTTCTCTGGGCTCTGTGCCTTCCCCCCATTCCATTGTCCCAGGAGCTCCAAAGTGTCTCCGGGTGCACAAGCATGGGGAGTGTGACACATTCCCACACACATCCCCGCGCACACGCACACACACGCTTCTTGCAGCGGGGCCAGGGTGATGAATGGAGCATTTGAAAGCGTCTTATCGCCACGGTGCACATGTTCTCCGGCCTGTGTGCCTGCGTGAGGGTAGCAAGCAGGCAGCGGGGAGCCCGGGGAGGAAGCAGCTCCTGGCTCCCCCGGTCCCTGCCCTCTTTGTCTAGATGAAATTTCAGATGCTGCTGGGTGTCTTGTCAGCAAGTCTTTTGCAAAATAAATGGAAGTAATATTAAAAAAAAAAAAAAGCTGATTTGTTCAGTCTTTTGCCTCCGGAGAGGATGTGCACAAATGCAGATGAGATGCCTGCTCCCTCAAGTTGAGGTGACTCCCCTGTTTGGCAGCTATGACACGGAAAGCCAAGAGAAAGAAAAGCATTTATTGAGTGCCTACTGTGTGCCAAGTTCTTCCATGCATGTCAGGTTGCGTGGATCCTGGTGTCCTGAATGTGGCTGATGCTCAGGAAATGCTGTGAGGCCTGGACTGAGTTAAAGGGGAGTCTCCTGAGTCCTGTAAATTGGTGTGAAGAGACCACCCGGAGCTTAGAAAGGGTGGGCTCAGTGGGCTGCAAACAACCTCTTGAATCTGGAGAGCACTGGTCGATCCTAGCACTTCTTTCCTTCTTCTTGTTCTTCTTTTTAAAAATTTATTTCCTGGCTTCATTAAAGACACACTCTGCTTACGGTTAGGCCACAGGCTACACTAACAGAATTAAAAGAAGAAGAAAAAAAACAACCCTGTAGACAATGAAATAAATTCTTCTGTCCTGGAAACAGCTCTGTAAACAGGAGGCACCATCTCTCCAAGACAGGGCCGGGGATTGACAGGGCCCCCTTGCCGGCCACCCCTCCCACTCTTTCCTTAGTGGGGTGGTGAATATGGAGCCCTAGGTCTTCTGGAACTTTCCATGTTCGTTTCACATCTTGTCATCTGTCATCCCAACTCTCTCCAGTGATGACTGTAGGGGAAGGTCCAGTGCGTGAACTTCTTGCAAAACTGTTACTACCAGAGGGAGTAATTTCAGGGGAAGCTTGAGGGTATTTTCCAGAGAAGGCATTAGGAATGAACAATCACTGGCTGAGATAATGGGGACACATGGGACTTCACCATCTGCACCTCTGCTGAAGTCCTGTGGCCCTTCTGTAACACAGCAGGTGCATTAGCCCATTTTGCAGATGGAGGAATGGAGGCTCCGGTTAAGGAAGTTTGGAACCTGTGCTGAAGGTCAGACCGCAGCCACACTGGAACCCTGGCCTCAGGTCTCCCTCCTCCAGATGCTCTTCTGGGGGCCAGAGCAGCTTATTTTCTGAGCCAGACCTCCAGGCCTGTGGTGTGAGAAGAGTGAAGATTATAATATTTGCATCCAAACCACCCTGGCAAATCAGTGTCCGGTCTGTATATTAGAGCGCGCTGCTGGGCAGGGTCTCACTGAACGCCAGCCTGAGAGTCTCGCGAACGGGGGACGAGCGAGGGCAGGCTCCGAGTTGTCATGTGGAGGGACAGTCGGGTGGGACCTCTGCCTCCTCAGCCCCCAGCACTATCCAAGCAAATGCCATTTCTTCTCTTTGGTCACTAGATCATTGTCCCCCAAAGTAGGTAAAGCTTGTAGGCCTGAGAAAACAATGCTATAAATTTGGTTGCTAATTAACATGTGATTGGCTTTTAGCTACCTATTTGGTTTATTTTTATTTTTCCCAGATTTTTTAACTGGTGTATTATTACACACATTAGTGGGATTTGTTGTTACGCATTGTACGTGCACATAGTGCAACAACATAATTTGGTCAATTGAATTTCCCAGGACCTCCCTTCTTCCTCCTCCTTCTGTCCCCTTCTTCCATGGGCCTCCTTTCTATTTCCATGAGACTTCCACCCCTTCCCTTTCTTTTCCTTCTTCTTCTCTAGCTTCCACATGTGATAGAGAACACATGACCCTTGATCTTTAGGCTTGACTTATCTTGCTTGATGTGACGCTTTCCAATTCCATCTGTTTTCCTCAAATGATATGCTTTCATTCTTCTTTATGGCTGAATAATACTATTTACATATGTATTATATAAATATAAATATATACTATTATATATAGTGTGTGTATATATATATATACACTATATATATGCTATATATATATTATATATATAAATGCCACATTTTCTTTATCTGTTGATAAACAGCTAGGCTGGGTTAATAATTTGGCTATTGTAGAATATGCTGCCATAAACATGGATATTAGTTACATCTTTTTAAACTGCTGGTGTTTACTTGTTGTGCCCTGGGTGGCCTTTCCCTGAATGCTGTCTATGCTCTATGGGACGGCAGACAAGGTGAAAGAAGAACAGGAGGGATATTAACTTAAGTTGAATATTTCTTGTCTATTGACAAAGGCGAGGCTTTGTTCCCTGTTCTTTGGAGTAATTCTGTGTTTAGTAAAGGAACAGCTACATTAATATTTAATAATGGCACTAGTATCAAAAATATCATCACCGGGCATGGTGGCACATGCCTGTAATCCCAGTGGCTTGGGAGGTTGAGACAGGAGGATCATGAGTTCAAAGTCAGCCTCAGCAACTTAGTGAGGTGCTAAGCAACTCAGCAAGACTCTGTCTCCAAATAGTAACACAAAAAGGGCTGAGGAGGTAACTCAGTGGTTAAGCACCCCTGAGTTCAATTCTTGGTATCCAATAAATAAATAAAATGATCAATCCTTTCCTAACGCACAGAGCTGTGGGTTTGCAGAGTTCCAGTTGAGCAGCTCCAGGCATCTCAAGCTTAACTTGTCCAAACTGAGCTGCTTCTTTGCTGTTCCTTCCCTAAGTGTTCCTTGAGTCAGTAACTGTCACCATCCTCCATCCGGGTGTTCAGGAAGGACACCTGGTGGTACCCTAGGGTCCATGCTGATCTCCACATCCAGGCAGTCTCCCAAGGAAGCCAGTTCTTTCTCTGAGTTTTCCCAATTTATCCATTTTTCCCACCCACAAGGCCAACCCTTGAATCCCAACCTAGCGAGTCCTGGGAAGCAAGACCCAGCATTCCCACGTGGAACTGGAAAGTCTAGCCTCACGCTCCTGGGAGCCTGCAATGGGGCTTCTGTCTCTGGCCTCTGGGTAGGTGAGTGTTCACATGTGGGCCTTGGAATTTGAAGTGAATGATGCAATGAAACAGTGACAGTTTGGAATCGGCTCAGGAGGCTGCGGAGGCTGCAGCATCAGCAACTTTTTCAAGCAGTAGAACAGGGGCCAGCCATGGACTGGGCGATAGTGTAGTCAGCAGGGTGTGGGAAGCGTGTCCTCACCCACTTGTTCCACTGGGAAGTTGTAGCTGAGGTCTGCCTTCCTTACCTCCTTGGTTCCTACCCATTTCCCGTGTCAACTCTGCAAATTATCTGGTCGCATTACCACAACCAGTTCTCTTGAGCTTAATGGGGTTGATTTCTATCGCTTGCAGCCAAGGAACCAACTAGGACATGCTTCTGTGCAGTAAGCCCTACTGTGTGGAAGACGCTGCTCAGGGCACTGCTGACTGTAGTGAAGCACACGCGAGCCACCCAGGCCTCCAAGTGCACGGGCGCCTGTCACTACCTGCAGGAATGTAGCTGTCCAGCGCTGTGGGGGCTTCCTAAGGTGGCCCCTTCTCCCAAGCTAGTCAGAATCAGAGGAAGACTCAGAAACACAGCAGTGGATGCATTCAGAGAAGAAAGCAAGCCTCCCTGCAGAGAGGGTTCTAAAGGCTCACCCCACCCAACAAAAATTAGGACACGCTTATCTTTTAATGCTTTTATTAGTTCATCCTAGTTCTACTTAATATTGGGGTTCATTATGAATCAGGCATGCATGGAATAGAACTTGCTCTGTTTGAGTCCCTAAGAAGGAAAAGAGGAAGACAAATATTTTGAGGGAAAAACTGCACAAGATTTCCGAAGTTACCAAGGTGACAGTCTGTTCTTGGTGGATAAAGACCCAGTTTTTCTTTTTCTTATTCTTTTTTTTTTTTTTTTTTTGGTATTGGGGATTGAACCCAGGGCACTCCACCACTGAGCCACAACCCCAACCCCAGCCCTATTTTGTATTTTATTTAGAGACAGGGTCTCACTGAGTTGCTTAGGGCCTCGCTAAGTTGCTGAGCCTGGCTTTGAACTCGCAATCCTCCTGCCTCAGCCTCCTAAGTGCTGGGATTACAGGCGTGCGCCACCACGCCCGGCTAAGACCCAGACTTTTTCTTAAGAGTATTTCCCCCAAATCATAATAAATCTGTTCTTGTTAGAGAGCCTATAACTTGGAGGAAGGCCCAGGCTTCCTATATTTTTGAAAGTAGAGCCGGACAGGGAAGCCCTGGTTCTTGTTTCATTATATGTGTGTGTGCGAGCGCTGGTCCTCACCGTTCACGGTGTTCATTCACACTGGATTAGTGAATACTGAGCCACTGTTCCTAGCGAAAGTACAGGGTTAGGTTCCTACTAGCCTCTGGTCACATTTTCATCAACTGATTAGTACACAACTTTGTTTTACGTGTGCTTCTGTTTCAAGGCACTTTATTTAATATGTATTGTTAACAGTGAACTTCAGACCAACGGCACTATCGCTTATGCCTGAACCAGGCTCTACCTATCACATGAAGTCTCCTTATGAAGCCCACCACTCAGGTCTATGAGACAACACTCAGCACTACCCTCGGGACTGTTTTAACAGTAAAATCGCTGACAAAAAGCATAGCAATGTAAAAACTGTGTCCTTGAAAAGGACATTTGTTTAACATACGAGAAAGACCTTTGGCAAGAGTGTAGAATGTTTGCTGTCTCCTTGGATCTCAGCTGGGAACATGCATGTCAGTGACTCTAATCTTTCGCCACATGCACGTATCAAGAAGTGCTTCAGCCGGGCGCAGTGGCACACGCCTGTAATCCCAGTGACTAGGGAGGCTGAGGCAGGAGGATTGCGAGTTCAAAGCTAGCCTCAGCAACTTAGTGAGGCCCTAAGCAACTCAGTGAGACCCTGTCTCTAAATAAAATACAAAATAGGGCTGGGGATGTGGCTCAGTGGTGGAGTGCCCCTGGGTTCAATCCCCAGTACCAAAAAAAAAAAAGAAGTGCTTCAACTATTGATTTCGGGGTTACAAATAAATGTGAGTCCCGCATCTGTGAATAGCAAAGGCCCACTGCGCACAGATGCTCGAGTGTGTGTTTGCATTTATTTTGGCTTCCCTGAGGGTGCAAAGAGCTTTCTGTTCCCCTGACTGGAAAAGCAGGAGCTCGTTCAGGCTCCATGAGATGCGCGTGCTGCTCTGGGATCGCCGACAGCCACTGTGCCCCCTTCACTTGGGTGCTCCTCTCTGTAGGCCTTTCATGTGACACCATAGCTGTACCTCTCGGCTGCTGGGTCTCAAAGTGATGCCTAGGGCTCTGGGTCCCTGAAGCCATTTCGGGTGCTCCATGAGGTCAGAACTGTTTCCACCGTGCTGAGGTATCCTCTGACCTCCCTTCCGTTCTCTCTTGTGTGTGGACTGGGGTTTCTGATGGTGCAGATGTTAACTGGGTTGTCCCAGAAACACAAATGTAAACCGAAGTCCTCAGTCCTTTGTGTTAAGAACTGAATATTTGTATTCCCTGCTCTGGGGGAAAACTATCTCCCAGTCCCTGTGTAACGGGTGCCCTTGCCTCAACCTTTGGTGCAGTCCTGCGCCTGTTCTGACTTGTGATCCTGCAAGCTTTGCTCCCTGACCTCTGACCTCTCTGCATGTAGTCTCTCTTTCTTGCCTTTGACCCCCAGGGACATGCCCCCTTCTGGCCTGCTGCCTTTGGTTCTTGCCCTGCTGGCAGGCCATGGCTGTGGGACGGAGGCAGCCACCTCTCCTGACTTCCTCTCTAGCCCCTGACAGGTCATCATCGAGGCCCTCTGGGCAGTGTCTTTGTGAAGCAGAGGAGACATCTGGGGATTCTAAGGATCTGGGTGACAGTAGAGGGTGGCCCCCATGTCACCCACTTCTCTTCCTGTCCCTGGGCTGACCACGTGCACTGTGGTGGGAAGAAGAGCCAGGGCTGAGGCCTGCCCGTGTTACTGCTGTCCCTGAGACCTGTGACCAATTACGCTTTGGTGTCTCCTTCTCCCTCATGTTCCCTCTTTCCATTTCCTTTCCTGTCTGTCCTCGTTCTCACTTGGCTTTATCCAAAGAGGCAGCCCAGTGGATCTGTATCAATAAGAAGCAATCAGGAGCAGCCTTAATACTTGCAATCAATATATAATTGCATCAGAGTTATCCCATTACCTCGGGCCTCCCCGCACTGATTACCCTGAGGCCTCGTGATGCCAGCAGCCCTTTCCTGGCTCTGCGGGTCCAGCTCCGGAGGTGGAGCAGGTGGACGGGTTGCCAGGCTCAGCCCCAGAGCCCACTCACCCTGGGCTGTTGCAGGGCCTGCTGGAGTCCAGGAAGCCAGACACAGGTGTGGAAGCTGAAGGGCGGATGGGGGTGACTCCAGGGCAGCCTGGGCTCAACAGCACCAGGACCCACAGGAAAGTGACTCCCTGGAACCGAGGCCCCCACCCTGTGCACCCCCCCATCACCTGGATTGACGTTTACTTCCTGTTGTGCTTTTCAGGATCTTCAGGCAGAGCCTTCTCTGACATGAACTCACATCAACCCTCAGGCTAACTGTGAGCATCCCCGCTGTTCAGATAGGAATCCTAGAGAAGGGATGAGGGCTCAGTGTCACTCAGATGGGAAGTGGAGAAGCCTGGGACAAGATTGGACTTGAAGTTCTAATTCAAAGTAGAATTCAAGGTTGAGAATACTTTCTGCTATACCCAGTGCTGTGGATTTGGAGTGGTTTGGTCCCCAAAGATGCATGAGTCCAATGTAAGGGTTTTGAGAGGTGGTGGGACTTTAAGAGGTGGAGCCTCATGGGAGGTGATTAGGTCATGAGGCCCCACCCTCACGAGTGCCTTATTGTCTGCAGGGAGAGGCTGGGGTAGTTCTCTCTGGAGTGAGTAGGGTCTCTTGGGCCAGGATGAGTCACAAGAACAGGTGGTACTAAAGCTAGCTTGTCACATCCCCTGGTCTCCTCCACACGTGCTCATTCTGCACATGCTGCTTCTATTTTCTACTTGTCCTCCATGAGTGGACACAGGAAGCCAATCACATGTGGCTGCCCCATCGCCGATAGATCTGTGAGCCCCAAATCAGTCCTTCTTTATAATTTACCCAGCTTCGGGTATTATGTTATAGCAACACAAGATGGACAGGGACACTCAGAAAAATGAACAAAAGAGCAAACAAAATACCCACCACTGCCTCTGTGTGGCACTGCCACACGCAGTGTTTCATGTGGCTTTTTTAGTGATCCTTTGAGAAAGACAATAAGGTGTGCTATGCCCAGTTACCAGGTAGGAAGCTTGAGTTTAGATTAGGGAAGCCAGCTAACTCCATTGGATTAGAACTCAGGGGGTGTTCCTGGGATTTTCAGTGCTAACTGGGAGAGTCCCCGGAGCAGCTGGCCGTCCTTGGTCAGGCCCAGATCTGTTGATTGATTATAATAGCTGAGGGACTGGATTTCTTTCCAAATGCACTGAACCACTCCAGGTAACTGCCAGTGCACTCATTTCCCTCTTCTCTGTGAAGACTAATGCAACCGCAGCACAAGCAACAACAGGATTTAGTGAGTGCTTATGGTATACTTTGGTGTGCTGCATATTTGGTAATAATGGATGACACTTACAATGCATTTGTTGTACCAAGTCCTGTTGTGAGCACTTTATAAACTCTAACTTGTTTGATCTTCATTTAATCCTTTTTCAGGTGAGAGAATGAAAGCACAGAGAGGTTCAGTAGTTTCTCCAAGATCGTCCAGCTAGTGAGACATGGAACTGGGATTTGAAGGTAGCCCTCTGGCTTCAGAGTTCACCCTAGTATCTACTGTCTCTCTAATCCTGGTTAAACACCCAGACAATAGCAGGGGTTGTCTGTGGATCTTATAGAACATAAAACTGAGGCAGAGAGTAAATTCTTGTTAACTGGATGGGTACATGAAAGAATGGGGAGACCTCTGACTCCCCCGAGATTGTGAAGCAGGTGACCCCCTTCTCCCCATACATGGTGGAATACAAGGCAGCCATGAAAAGATAAGTAAACAACAAAGGGAAGGTCAGGAACACCGTGTCGAGGGGAAGAAGGTCGACACAAAAGACTATTCTTTTTCCTAGGAGTCCATTTATGGAAAATTCAAGGAAAACTCAGAAGTCGGTGGTAACAGAATTGTTCGAGCCTATGGGAGGTGGGGACTGGCTGGAAATTTCTGGGGTGATGGAGATGTTCTACATCTTGACTGCAGTGGTGGTCACGTGTCTGTGTGTATATATATTTGGCAAAACTTGTTGAATTGTACCTTTAAGACCAATGCATCTCATATGTAAATTTCACATCCCAAAATGCAAAAGCACAAGAGAACACATGAAGCAGGAGAGACACGGTCCATAAGCAGGGCTCTCTGACCCCAAAGCTCATAGCCTGTCATCTGTTTGAATAGAAAGTAGGTCATAGGGGTGACCAGGTGGGCCACCAGCATCAGGCTGCCGTTTGCTGGGGCAGAGGCCAGCAGGGGAGAAGCTGGTTGAGCTGGTTTACCTTGACCTGAGCGCAGAGCTATCTGGCAAGTGCAGATGAATGAACCCAGTCTGCCTGGAGCAGTGTCCAGGCTTCAGAGATTGTCAGGACAAGAAAGGTTGACCTAGGGACCATCACCAGCTGATGCAGGACTCCAGCCCTTGGGGTGGCCTAACGTGGGATACATAACCAGGTTGGGCAGAAGGGGTCTTAGTTTTGAAGCGACAGGGGTCCTGAGCATGGTACAAAGGCAGTCTCAGCTGTAGGGAATAAGGATGGAATTCAACTGCTGCTCGTGGAATGTAAGGCAGGCGCGTGGTTTTCCACAGAAGCCCAAAGTGCAGAATCCACACCTGGACACGAGGCAAGAGCGGGCTTATCAGTCACCACTAAGGTCAGCTGAGTCTCCAGGGCACTGAGTCAGTGAGCGGAGTGGGGCTTTGTGACCTGCTAGTGTGGAGGACCCACTCTGTGGCTGTCTCCTCCTATGAACAAGGGGAGGTAATAATGATGGTGTGGCTGTGCATCACTTAGCGACTGAATATTTCTGAGAAGTGTGCCTTCAGGGGATCCTGTCACTGTGAGCATCCCTGGGTACGTGTGCAGACCTGGATGGTACCGGTCATTCTCTCCCAGGGGCCACTTGGTACAGAGATGTGGTAAACACATGTTATGGTTTGGATGTGAGGTGTCTCCTAAAAGCTCATGTGTGAGACAATGCAAGGAGGTTCAGAGAATGACTGGGTTATGAGAGGCTTCAGCCCATCAGTGAATTAATCCCTTGATAGGGATTAACAGGGTGGTGACTGATGTGGTAGGGTGTGGCTGGAGGAGGTGAGCACTGGGAGCATGACTTTGTGGTATATAGTTTGTACCTGGTGAATACATTCTCTCTCTGCTTCCTAATCATCATGTGAGCTGCTTCCCTCTGCCACACTCTTCCGCCATGATGTTCTGCCTCACCTTGAGCCCTGAGGAATGGAGCCTGCTGTCTATGGACTGAGACCTCTGAAAACATGAGCCCCAATAAACTTTCCTTCTCTTGTCAGCTCTTTCAGTTGCAGCAGCGAAACGCTGACTGAAACGCTGTGTGAGGGTGCCGTTGGTGTAACATGCATATGTTGTTTTACAGTAAACTTTTCTGGTTGGTTAGTTTTTTCATTTTTTAACTTTTTTTGAGGTGGCGACTCACTATGTTGCCCAGGCTTGTGTCACTCTTGTGAGCTCAAGTGATCCTCCTCCCCAAACCTCCCGAGCAGCTAGGGCCACAGACGTGTGCCATTGTACCTGACTTACAGTAACCTTTTTTATAACTGGAAGAGGTACACTCGAAAATAAATGAGAGAAGCAATTTCTGTAAGTACATCACCAGTCACATGGTTGTTAGCATCATTACCTAGGGTTACATGCATGATGGTATGTGCTGTGTTTTTACATGATTGGCAGCACAGTGGGTTGCCTGCATCAGCATCACCACAGGCCCTTGAGCAATGTCTTGTGCCATGACGTCATTGTGTCACCAGGCAGCAGGAATTTTTCAGCTCCATTATCATTTTACGGGACCCCTGCTCTGTATGTGATCTATCACTTGACCGAATGTTACGCAGTACATGACTGTACTTAGCCACCAGTTTTTGAGGATTGTTATTTTGTAGGTTCAGAAGTTAGGCCAGTGCCCAGAATCACAATTTTTGTTATTGGCATCATAGGCATTATTAAAGTAGGGCTTTTAAAATTGTACAAATTGAAGATACAGTTGGCTGCCCATCCTGGGAAGGGCTCTGTTTTTGGATTGCCAGGTAGGTTCAGAGGTGGGTGAGGGGGATGTGGAAGCAGAGAGCTTGGTGAGTCTGAATGAAAGAATTAGAACAAATGCCATTATCCCATTTCACAGGGCAACCTATCACGGTCTAGAGAGGTGAATGCTTGTCTGAATTCGGAGATAGTGCGTGCAAGACCTGTGAGTTCTCCTGCTCTGTGTCAGAACTTCCCTGTGAGCTCAGGCCCTGCCAAGCCCTCTGCACTCATTACCCGACCCGGTGCAGAGGCGACCTTGAACAGGAGAAGGGCTGCCTGTCTGATCTTCAGTTTGTATCATGTAGGGCATCCTACCTGGGACTTTGCTGATGGGTAGGCAACCTCCTTATCACATTCTAGCTTGTATTCATGTCAGAAGTGCCTGTCACATGCCACCTGGGCACCTTGATCACACATTTTGCTGTCACATTCACATGCTCAGGGGCTGACAGTCTGCCATTGTTACAGAACATACTGTTCTTCACTTAGAGTCTCTGATCTGACCCTGATCTCTCCTCTGTTCTTCATGTCCCTACACCTGGGGTGTGTCTATATCTGTCTCTTCATGGCCCCTCTCCATTAGGAGAGAGAGATGGATCGGTCCTGGTGGGAAGACTGCTAGTTGAAATTGGGGGGAAGAACAAGGAGCCCCAACTCCAGTATGCAGGACAGGGGAGAGCTGTGTGGATGAGGGTGGGTTCAGGTGCTGCATAGAGTGGAACTGAGTGGTGGCAGCAGTCACCACGGGCAATGGCTAGGAGAGTGGCTGGACAGGTGACCCAGCTTCTGCATGTTTCAGGTGGTGGGACTCAGGAGAGTTCTCCCATGACTAGCTGTCCTCACGTTTGCAATGAGAGGAATTCCTTCTCCCAGGAAAGAGAGGAAAAAACAAAGCCAGGGGAGCCAGTTCTGATCATGACACGAAGGCAAAATGGATGCAGTTGTTGGTCTGGTTCCTAAGTGTATTTACTCGCTCTGTTCACTCACTCCCTCGCTCACTCGCTCACTCACTCACTCATTCACCAAGGTCCGACTAATAATTAACAAAGTCTCTGTTTAGCATCCAGGAGCCAGAAAAAAATAATTCTGACTTCACTTGGAGTTAAACTGGAGATTGGCCTCAATTGTGGGGGGTGAACCCAGATTTTGATAGGATGAAATTCTCCTTGTAGGTCTTAGAATGTGATCAATAAGCTGCGTGACTATCATGTGTGGCATCACCACAGGAGGGGGACACAGTGAGACCCAGTTAAGGCTGGTGTTGCTTCCCAGGTGTGCACTGTCAGTCAGGGACCTGTCCCACTCCTCTTTACTGAATTTTCAGGTGGATGCTATTGGGGAAAATCTCTTGGTCCCTGAGAAAGGCCCTTAGTTATTGGCTGAGACCTTGGGAACCTTTCCCGTCTGGGCCCAGAGGCCTTGGATATTGAGGCAGGTGCTGTATTTAAGAAGAGGCTTCTCTAGATGTTCCCGTGTTCCTTGGCCAATGCACAGCTGTCAATCATTGTACAGCTGTGTTTCTGATGCCAATGCCTGCCGTTGCACGACCCAAGTCAGAAGATCCAACCTCTCTGAGTGCAGGAGGTGGCTGCTGTGCTGGGTTCTGGGACACAAAAGGGAGAGTCTCACTGCTTGGTGCTTGCATTGAAGCTCTTCAACCCTGTTCAACCAAGAGCATGCAAGGCCAAGGGCAAACCATATGTTCTCCTGGGGGCCACCACTGATCTGAAGGCTTATGTCCTGTTTAGAAAAGATGAAACAGTAGGAAGAGAATGCTATCAAGATCCCAGGGAAAGGTGGAGAATTGGAGCAATAGGAGGAAGACAGGTTGAGATGGAAGCAGACTGAGGAGAAGACGGCTGAGATACAAATGGAACTGAAGGATGTCTAAATGCAATGGGATAGACAAAATGCACATGGAAGGTAACGCTGCTAAAACTCAAACCACGAGAAGAACACACAGTCCTCATGTTCAGAGGGGAAAGAATGACAAGATGAAAGCAATGACAAGACAACAGATGTGGAGAAAGACATGCAATCCAAGAATCGTAGGCATCGCTGAACAACTTATACAGGAACAGAGGTCAAAGTTTTATATGAAAGAAAATGTGCACTGAAAATGGTCAAATGAGTGTGAAGAAAACTGCATTTATATACAGCCTGGCTTAATTTTTGGATTAAAAGATTAAGGATTATAAGCACCATGGAAGAAAAAAAACCAAAAACACAATCACAAAAAATTAAAATTAAAATTCCCTCCAACTTCTCTGGGAAAAACTGAAGATAACAGCGCTGCTCTGAGACACAGGCAAGACTCCGTGTTCATGAAGTCATGTTGCTTTCCTGATGGCAACCCCAGGAGCATGGTTTCCTAGCCCCCTGGCCTGTCAGCGACCAGGTAAATGGTTGGGTCTGATGGAGTTGGCAGAAGAGACACATACTTCCTGTGGCCTGGCCCCCAAATCTGCTAGGATTTCGACTGTCTTTCCCTCTTTCTTCCTTTTTCCCTACTCATTGGCCACCAAGATGTAGAGGACATACCGAAGGCCCCTAAGTAAGAACAGAACGAGCCAGGGGTGCTGATCCTTTCCCTGCAGGGCTGCCTCTGCCCCTGGAATTGACTCTGACAAGGGTCAAGCCATGAGATTCTGAGGCTCTTTGTTAGAGTCTGTAGCCAACTCTGAGTAAAGGGTTGGATTCTGAGGGGAAATTATTGTGATTCAAGTTTGTTTCTTTTTACAAATTCAGTCAAACTGTGATTACGGTGTGAACACAACTTCAGAAATGCAAGAGTTCAAGGCGAGCATGGTGGCACCTGCCCACAATCCCAGCTACTGGACAGGCTGAGGCAGGAGGACTGGGAGTTTGAGGCCAGCCTCAACCACTGAGGGAGACATTGTCTTGATCAATCCAGAAAATTAAAAAAAGGCCTGGTGTTGTAGCTCAGTGGTGGAGCACCCTGGGTTCAATCACAGTGCTAGGGGGAAAAAAAAAAAGAAGATAAAAGAATTCAGAATATATAATAGGCCTATTTACTTCCTGAAAAAGTACTTAAGGATATATTCTAGTTGATTGAGGCATGTGAAGATAAAGAACTTAATCATGAGGAGGTTATCCAAGAATGATCCTTATGGTAAGCACTGAGATCAGTTAAGATGCTGTAAAGTCTAGATAATTCTTGTTAACATGGCTATAAAGTACAACGGAAGTAAAGAAAGTCATTTCAAAAGTGAAAAAAAGCCCAGTGGAATTTGGCTCTAATACCTGATTTTATTCCAGCTTTCAAAAAAAAAAAAAAAATGGGGTTAAGGAAGAGTAAATGCATTAAAAACACATCTGGCTTTCTCACCTGACAGGGAGAAGTGAAATGATACTTTATTTTTGACAATGATTATTAGAAAAATAAAGTTCAGAAATTATTTCTTCAAACTTAAGAGGGCCACCCAAAGAGCTTAAAATATGTTTTCCACCATCCAACCTATTGGGGTGGGGATAACCAAGGAAAAAAATCCATGGTCTCTTTAGTAAATAGAAATTTTAAAAAAGAAAATTATAAAGCAAATAAAATAAGATAAAAATATCAGGAAAAGTGAGGAATTGCCGTAGGCAGAAATAATAAAACTAAGTGATGACATGAAGTCTGCAAATATAATTCATAACAATACGTGAAAGGGTCCATGCTCCCTTTAATATGCAGAGAATCTCAGCTTAGATCAAATAATAAATGGCAACTATAGGCTGTTTGCAAGATGTAAATTGAGTACACAATGATTGACAGAGAAAGATTTAAAATAAACAGCTGGGTGAAGCACATCAGGGTGAGATATACAAAATGCAGTAGTGACAATATTAATTCAACAACAAGAGAATTTGAAGCCCAAAGAGAATTATGTAATATTGATGAAACAAAGCCAAAGAGATAATGCCAGATAATTGAATATCAAAATATTTAGAGTAAAAGCACTAGAAAACACAGAAAAATAGCAAAGCCTAGGGAAGGATGACAACATATTTT
>JAJEJO010002610.1:0-18826 GCA_020662805.1 Glaucomys volans
GTGCCTCTGAGGCCAGCCTGAACCCTCCATTGGCAGAGAGCAGCTGTCACCCCCAAATTGTTTCTAGCAACTCCCCAGAGTGGGCAAGGCCTGAATTCACAGACTCTTCAGATGCCAGAGCCAGGGAAGGTGAGGGGCAGAAAGGACCAAGTGATGGAAGGCGATGTGAGCCCAACTTCCTAGGGTCTGCTCAATCAGGTTTCTGGGTTCTGCTCAACAGTTCCTAGAATTGTATTTATTACCCCAACATAGGACTTGTTGGGGGTTTCAGGAAGGAGACTGGCAGGCAGTGCCACTGTGTTTTTTGAGGGCAAAGACACAGCTGGGGGACAGGACCCTGTTAAAGTCTTGGCCTCCATCTAACCCAGATGCAGGGAGGCAGGGATACTGGGTGGCTCACTTGCCTACCTTTCCTGGAAGGGCCAGCAGTCCCAATGCTGAAGACAGGACCAGCTCAGCCCAGGTCCCCTAGGAATCCTCCCCATGTGCCCAGCCACTGAGGCTTGGACAGGCCATCAGACCCATGATCTGGGCTCCAAATATCCTGAGGAGCTTTCTCAAAAATATCAGTCCCCACCCTCCTTGGAAGCTGCTCACCAATGTTGGAATGCTTCAGCAGGCGGCAGATTCGAGCCTCTCTCTCCAGCTTCTGGTGATCTGGGGACAGAAGAGGACAAGGTGTCAGCTTATGCCCAAAAAATTGGAGATCCACAGCCCCCATGTCAGAATAGACTCATGGGGGTATATAGCAGCTGCCAACCAAGAGAGGAGGGGGACATGCCCACCCACTGCCTGACCTCTGAGGTGCCTGTCCAGTTGTCTTCACCTGCTGAAGGGAGAAGCAGGGTGTGAGCACCTGCCAGACCACCTGCCAGTTCTGGGCAGGGGCAAGAGGCAGGCGCCTGGGGAGAGATACCCATGGGACACAGTAGGTGGACTGAGTTAGGGCTTAAAGTTTCCAGGCATTATTCAAGGAACAGGAAATGCATATGTTAATAGTGCACTAATTTAATCCTTCACTTATTTGTCCTAATTCCATACTCTTTGGAACTTTCTGCTGAAGCCAAATTTGTTCTTCCTAGGCAGTGGTGGGATGTGTAGAACAACCCATCTGCTGGGTTGGGAGGGGGGATGTGTCCTCAGAGCCCAGGGTCCACCTGCTGCTCCCACCCACGCAAGGCACAGGGCCTATACTGGCTCTGAGAGGGGAGCCCAGAGACAACTAGTTACTGGGCGCCTGGACCCCCAGTCCCTAGAAGCTGATTCCCCTCAAGCAGTTCCTCTACAGGATCCTCAAAGATTGGAGCAATTTGTTAGTGAGAAACTTCAAACAGAGGTGCCAGGAGGATTAAAAAGCTGAAGGAGATTGTAATAGCAAAAACCAAAAACCCACATGTGACAGGAGAAGGTAGAGTCCACTGTGGTTACAGTGACAACAGAATATGGTGCAGCAAGGAAACAGTTCTCCAGCTATACCCACAGTGCATGAGCACACCCCAACCTTCCAATATAGTGCTCAGGGGAAAAGCAGCAACCAAGGAGTGTCCGAAATGTGCTTCAATATACATCAAGGTCAAAACCAGGCACATCACTGAGCCACAGGCATGTGTGAGGGAGCTGTGAAGAAAGGCAGGTGGATTTTCAGCACTCAGGACAGAGGCTGACTCTCTGATAAGACTGGGAGGAGGTGACCCTGTCTAGAACCTCAACCCCTGCTCAGCCCCTCCCAGAAAGGAGGCACATAATTAGCATGCCAATCAGGACCACAGGATCCTCCTTTACAAAGTGAGCTCCTCCCAGTCCCATCAACAGGGGAGGAGTGAAGGTATCATTTGAAAAAGGATGCTCAGAAGCCGTTCAAACCAGTCTGCAGACCTCTGGTCCCCAGAGGGTGCACAGGGGAAAGTCACCCACCTGACCTGGCCGAGTCATCTCTGGTCAGTTGCACTGGAGCGAGCATGACGTAGTGTAAGGATGGAGGCCAGACATGCAAATATATATGTGCCTTTCTCCAGGGCAGCAGTGCCTGCAAACAGGCATGTCTCTGGGACATGTCCAGGGGGCTTTCCTTCTTTCCCCTAGGACAGGTCTGTGAGCCACCCTACCCTGTACACCTGGTTCCCATCTGTTTTCTGCCTAGGCACATGGCATCCCAAATGGAGGGACCAGCTGAGCCTGGTGGGTGGAGTCAGACCCCACCCCAGTGTGCTTCCAGAAGCCCCCACATCTCCACTCCCTCTGTACATCTGCCTCAGCAAATACTGTTCTTGTCTTCTAACATGATATCCAAGTCCCCACTGAAGTGGAAGCTAAGACACCCAGAAACACAGCTGAGTTACGCACAAAGAGAAGTCTATGGGGTGGTGGAGAGGTGCAGCCAGCAGTGGGGAGGACATTCTGGCTGCCCCAACCACACCTGCCATAAGGAAAAGTCACAGATGAGGACAGAGAGGAATCTAATGTTTCCAAGATTGAAAGACCCATCTGGTGATGGCCAACCCTGGAAGCAGCTTAAGTGTCTGCACCTTCTCTGGTGTGAATCTTGAAAAGGGAACTCCTGAGTTCACACATTCCAATTGCTCAGACGCAGTGAGACTGCACCCCAAACCAGACAAGGTCACATGTGTGTGGGCCTACATTTAAGTGAGAGGGTAACTGACAGACTGGCTCATTCACTTTGGCAGCAGTCCTACAAACACACATAGGCAGACACACACACAATTATGCACACACATTACACACCTGCTCCCCAGTGGGGCTGGCTCTGAGAAACTCGGGCAAAAGATGTACTATTTATTCCTCCTACTAGAGAAACATCCCACAGATATAATATGGTGTTCATTTATACCCTCATAAAGGCACTTATCAAAAAAAGAAAAAAAAAAAAAGAAAGAAAACCCAAAACAAAAAAATGCCAAAAACAATTTTACTCAAAGATCAGGCTAAACGGGAGCCTGCAATTATCCGCCTGCCTGCCTGAATTCTAATGATAGCGCAACGTCCCAAGATTCCACCCTTGGGGAATGCCGAGGCCTGGAAGCTTTTCTAGGTGATTCCGCCATGATCTCAGTGTGGAGCCCTGGCTTGCTGAGATGTCCGCTCTGCCAGATCTATATCCTGGGTGCCCCTGAGGTCAGCAGCATGCATGGGACCCAGTGCTGGGGCAAGGCTCAGGGGCTACAGAGGGACAGGGGAAGGGAAGTGGCCCCAGCCAAGCCCTGCACACCCACGCTGAGTGACTCATGGCAGGGTTATCAGTAGCTCCTACAGAAGACACCCCCATACACCAGGAAGAGCGGGCAGCAGGTCAAGGCCTTCTCTCGATGCTCATGGGCTCTGTGACAAAGCCCTTGGTTTGCATTCTCCACTCCTATATGGGCTGGTGGGTGGTATGTGCCCACTGGCTGTAGCCTCCACACACTGCAGAATTCCTGTTCATTCCTGCAAATTCTGTCATAGGGGCAGCAAGGCAAATGTGATGGAGTAAGAGGGGTCAGTCCAATACCAGCAAAAGAAGAACGGGGGCGGGGGCGAAACAAGGCCCTTGCCTCACAGACTTTTGGAAAACAGGGTGAGACCTCAGACAGTCTGGGTCCCACCTACTACAGAAGCCAGACTACAGCAACCTTTCATGTCTATGCCCACCTGGACATCACATCAACTAAGGCTCCAGTCACCTTTCAGGAGCAGGGACTGGAGGCCCCCAAGAATGGCCATTCCTGACCCATAGGCCTGGAGGACTTGGCATGAAGTTCCCAGGGGCTGAGGAGGGGAGCAGAAGCTCCTCTGGGCTGTCACTGTCACCCTGAAGATGATAGATACAGGGGCCGCCCTGAATTGTCCAAGGCCAGGACACAGGCACAAAGCATGTGACCATCTTTCTGGAGCACCTGCCACACAACAGGCACCATCTGTTCTGTGCAAGTTACAGGCAATAAACTGTTTAATTAAAAAATGCCCTGAGAGGCCGGTAGTGGCCAGGGAGAGACTTCAAATGGAGTCCTCCCCGCCTGCCACACCTCCCTTCATCAGCATCCCATGCAATGGGTGCCCTGGGGGGTCTCCTCAGGTGGTGTCTCCTCAGGCCACCTGAGGATCCCTCAGCGGGTGTCCCTCAGTCTGGGTCCCCTCATGTAGGGTCTCCTTCTGGTGAAGTCTCTTGAGCTGAATTATACACAAAGAGAAGCCTATGGGGGCAGTGGAGAGGTGTAGCTGGCAGTGGGAAGGACATCCTGGCTGCCCCAACTGCACCTGCAGCATGAGGACAAGTCACAGATGAGAACCAAGAATAGTTTAATGTCTGCAGGTCTGAAAAGCCCAGGATGAGGACCTGGGAGCAGGAGGGGCAGCCCCCACTCAACATCCCAAAGACAGGCCAGGGTGTGGTTCCAGAGATTCCTATGTCCTGCAGGGATGGCACTCAGAGGTCAGGGTCACAGGCCCAAAGGACAAGCAGAGTTAACATTTTCAGTAAATCTCTGTTGGTCATTCTCCATCATTTCCTTTTCCTTTCTCCAGAGCCAAGAGGTGTTAGGGGTGGAGAAGTGGAGGTTCCCTGGCCCATTCCAGGCCTCCAGCACTAATTTTCACTCTCATGCCCCCACCTGCTCTCTGGTAGGGGTGACTCACAGCAGAGAGGGGTGGGGTGATGAGAGGAGCCAGCAAGCAGGGGACAGGAGGGATGTGGGTGGCACCCAGCCCTGCCAGCTGCAGGCTGTCATGGGAGGACACTGGATGTAGTGGAGGAGGGGCAGGATGGGGAGCTGTGAGGCCTACCACACACCCACAATCACCGTGCACATCTCAGGCCTCTAGGATTATGGGGATCAGAGCCTGCGGGGAGCTGGGGTGGGAGCTGTCCCAGCAGGGTCGCCTGGGACCAGAGCCCACATGCAGCTGCACAGATGCCAAGAGTCCTGCCGACTTTGTATCCTGGGACAAGTGATGTCCAGTCTCCAGGCCTCATCTGGATGTTGGGAACAATATGGTGTCTGGTCCCAAAGAGTTGTGCTGGACTGAGCATAAAATTGTGTGTGGAAGGTACACACCATGCTTAGCTCATAGCAGGTGCTCAAGGACAAACCCACTCATTCCCAGTTATTCCTGCCTCACCCCACATGCTGCTAGCAAACCCCAGAGATCCCTTCACTGGGGAGCCCCTGCCAGGACCAGGGTATCTCAGGCCCTAGATGAGACGCTCAATGATAGCCTGATTGGGGAGGGTCCAGGGACATGGACCTTCTTGGTGGGAGCAACAATAAGGACCTGGACATGGGAGGGTAGGGAGAGACCTTCAGTGGCTGCCAGGGGTCTACTCCCCCAGTCTAAACCATCCCCTGCAAGTGTGAGTCCAAAGCCAATATCATCAAGGCTGGGGAGATGTCAGTCCACCTATGTGTCAGCCTCTAATGGTTGGAGGGACACTAACTAGAGGCACCATGACAGCCAAGGTTATGTTCTAGGACTCAAGCCTTGCCAATAAATTGCAGTGGGACCCAGCTCACCACTGAGGTCCAGGCTGAGTGGCCAAGAGATTGCAGTTCATCCAAATCTCACTGGGGACCTCAGTTTGCCACTGAGCATGGGGGCAGCATTGTTGTTCTCATCCAAAGGAGACAAGGGCCACAGCAGAGAGGGACTCCTCCCAGGCCCAGGTTCCTTCCTGTAATCACCCCAGGAGCTGGATCTGCATCTGTTCAACACTTCAGACTATGGTGATGGGGCCAGGACCCTACTCCCTGTATCTTCAGCACATGGCAAGACTGTTGGCCCCTGTCACAGGATCCTGCCCACCTTTCCACCTGTCTCAGTTTTCCAGACTTAGAAGGTTCAGAACATCACACCACACAGCAACTGGGGGCTTCCTAAGCACTGTCTGGTACCAGTATACTTCAACTCATGCATCCCAATCCTCCTTGGAATCAAATGTCCACATTTTCAAACTCCTAAGAGGCAGCTTGCTCAGGAACCCAATGGCCACAGCCTTCTGTGGCGGTAAGATGCTAGGCCGCGATCCACAGGACATCTGGGACCTTTGCTCCAGGCCTGGCCTCCATGCCCTGCTGGTGAAGTTCTGAACAGCACCTACAGACTCCAGGGTTGGGGAAACTGGACAGAGAAGAAGTGAGTTCAGATTAATGGCCAGTACTGAGGGGGTGGTCAGGAAGGGGGAAGCTTTGTTCTTCAGAAGGAGTATCAGCCAAGTGAGGGCTCCTGGCAGTGCCTTGCCTCAGACTCCCTGGGGTGGTTTTGGGGAGTGAAGCTAGCCTGGACCCTGTTCAGCTCCAGCCATTCATCAGGACCTGCCTGTCCAGTCTTGGGGTGCAGCTGCTGCAGAGGCTGAAAGGAGGTCATGGGCAAATCCTAGAAATTCCTCCTGAAAGGAAAATGGTTCCTACAAGGACCCTCAGAGTAACAGCTTGTCTGCTGAGCACTGGCTTTAGGCAGGCCTGGGAGAGACTTCCCATACCCAACAAGGCAAGGCCATTACATCCCCCAACTCTCAGATGGCGTACAGGTGCAAGGAGGCCACACGGAGGGGGAGCTGGGGAGAGGATGACTTACTGCAGCCCTACACAGAGCCTGCACTGGGGGGAAGCCAGTGGCCCTCTCCCCACCTTCCTTCAGGTGTCAGGGCGTGTCTGCAGGCAAAGATGAGGTGATGTTGAGGAGGTGGGCAGTGGAGGCAGACACCCCTTTCCTGCTCAGCCTCCAGCACCAGGGTCCACCAAAATCTGGCATATCTGGCTGGGTCTGTAGCTGCGGGAGGCTGAAGAATGGCAGACCAATGAGGTAAAGGAGGAGGTTCTCACTGTGTCTCACTGTGGCTTTTTGTGTGTGTTTTAAGAACGCAACAAGGCAGCCAGCAATTAACCTGACAGCTCAGCCAACAGCTTCACCACGAGGCAGGAGGCGCCTGTGTGCATACCCTGCAGCTGCCTGCCACCCCACTGGAACACAGAAAAGGAGTAGGGCTTTCAAGGGACACTGACAACCGTGTGCATTGTACCCTCTGTACAGGAATATCATCCACAACGGAGCTACAGGCCTCTAAACTACCTGCCAGTTACATGGAGTGACACATTCTGCAGCCCAGGCACGTGGGCTGAAGTGTGGCCACTCTGGAGCTGCATGGCAGGGGTCCCTAGTGCCTTCCCTCCATTTGGGGTCATTTGTCCTTGCAGTTGATGCCTCACGCCCAGGGTCCTCTTCAGAATGAGAACCATTTCTAACATGTGGGTGAAGCTCAGCTTTGAAACAAGGATGTGGCTCACTCATTGCCAAGTTGTGGCATTTGGTGCAAGGCTGCAGTGTGAGGCCAGAGTTTAAGGCCAATATTATGTGCTGCCTTGACATCCAGAGAAACCAGGAAGGCCTCCAATGACCTAACCAGAGGAACCCTCCTGACTGTGCTTTGGGGAATTAGCAGGCAACTCTCCTCCTCACAGGACAAGGACAGATTCTGCTTACCTGTGAGCAGTGGCTACAGTTCCCTACAACCCATGGAATTATTCAAACCAATCACATCCTCACGGGCACCAAGGGCCACCTCTCCAGTTACCACATAAGTCAGCCTCCCCAAGCCCTGCTGGCTCACTCCACTCTCAAGAGTTCCTCTGACAGCCCTGAGGGACCCTCAGAGCACAACATCCTTGTCCCCCTCTGAGTGCATGTGACTACATCAAACTGTCCACTTCATGGGTCTAGTGTCAGCTCTTGTGTGGATCAATCCCACAACCCTAGAACAAGACTTCCATCCTCACCTCTGTGCATCAGGATATGGGGGCAAGAGCTAGTTGGCAGCCCCCCCCCCACTCCCAGTCCTGGTGTCAGAAGTCTACACTTGGGGTGGGGTTGCCTCACACCCAGCCTACCTGTCCACAGTCATGGGCCACCTCAGTCTCCTTCAGGGATGTCAGAGGAGCTGTGGTTCTGTACTTAGGACTCAGCATCATGACCCCATGCCCATGGAGCACAGACCAGGAGTTTTCAAGGGTGAGGACTCACCCAGCCACAACCTTCCTCTCAACATATGGTCACAGGGATACCCTCCAAGGCAGCACTCCTACCCAGAGCTCCTGACTGTAAAGGTGTTGTACCTAAACTCTGCCTCTGCTAACCACACTGTCCACATTTTTCTTGTCCTTTTCAGAGACTAGGACAACTGCCCAAATATTCCCACACATACCAGACTGGATGCCTGGAGACCCAACCCAACCTGGAGCCTGCTTTTGTGAGGCCAGGGAGCACTTCTGCACTGTGAAAGGGATGAAGGGAAAAAACAATAGAGAAGACCCAGCAACTGAGGCCATGTGGCCACAGTCCCGCACATTAACCATCTACCCCTTTCCAGAGCTTCTTCACAATCCCCTCATCCTTTACCAGCTGTTCTGGTCTATAACTTCCTCCTAAGTAACCATCTCTATACCATCCAGAAATGCCTGAGCACTTGTTAGTAATGTAGCCAAGGAGTCCCAGTGGCATAGGGAGCGTGAGCTCCTGCCAGCTGAGGTCAACATGTAGCCAGCACCTACAACTCCCAACTTCCATGGGGACGGGAGGTGGCCATGGACTCCTGCATCTGCCTTTGTTTCAGCTTCCCTCTCTCAAGGATGCTTCTCTCTTCATGGGAGATGCTTGAGCCTCTAGGGTCTTCAGCAAATGATCAGAGAACACTAGCTGGTGGAACTGGCCACTCTACTCCGGAGTTGGATCAGGGGTCCCCTTGTCCATCACAGACATGGAAGCACCATGACCCAAGTGTGCCTGTCATCCAGGATGGGGGCTACCTGCAGGGTAAGGGGTACCTACCCAGGCTTCTCTGTGCCTTCTAGTCTCTCTGTGGCTGCTCCCCATGTGGGCTCTGTCTGGGTCTCCAGCTCTTCAGATTATTCACCAACCCAAACAGTACTGCTCACCCCAGTCCTTTCCCTGGTACTGTGCTTCTCTTGCCCAGGTGATCTGGGGACCTGCATACTCCCCAACCCTTCCATTCACCTCATCAGCTCAGTCCTTGAACTGAATCTTCACAAAATCTCTCTCCTACCCTTTCAATCCCCTTACCTACATAATAGGTAGGTAAGGACATACTAGATGCTCAGCACAGCCTTGGGCAGCCCTTACCCTAACTGGGTGGGTCTGAAGTCAAAGGAACGAGAGGTGACCTGCTACTACACTGTAGAACAAGGCCTCAAACTTGGACCCACAGGCTTGCCCATTCAGCTCCTGTGACCCTGTGCTCACCTCCTGGGGTGGACAGGGGGTGGTGGGCAGGATCACTCCAGATATAGGGAATGTCAGCCTTAAACCAGCCAGAAAGCATTGAGGTCAATCTCCCAATTTTATAGAAGGGACCAGAATTCAGTCCCCAGCAGGTTCCTTACTCAAGCTGCTTTTGGGGACTTCTTGTGAGCTCTACGGTTTAAGTGGCTCAACCACCAGACCCCAGTCCAGCAAACAAGGTGAGAAGCACATATGGGATCCCAAGAACAGCTGACAAAATGATGCTAGGAGGGTCCTCAAGTTCATGGATGGACCCTCTGATAACTGGGGCCAGTAAGCTCCTCACCCTGCTCCCCTGACCCCAAGGCTCAGGATTCCTCCCTCTCGCCTCCCACCCAACCCAATGGGGTGGGCACTGCTCTTGCAGACAGTTCATGGTGCATCCCAGGGATCAAGGGGGATCAGAAACCTGATGTTGGATAGAGGCTAGCCACCTCCAGGCCCTTGGGGCTCTGTTCACACCAGCAGCCTCATTCCAGAACCAGTGAGCAGGTCGCCTGAGACTTCCCACCATCTCTCCACTTTACAGGTTAGGCCACCAAGAACCAGAACACCCTGCCATGACCTGCTCCCCACTTCTGATCCTCCTCTGGGGCCTTGTTTTCAGAAGCCTTGGATTCAGCTAACTGAATCTGAGAGGATTAAACAAATCAGTCTTCTTCCCAGCTTTGGTCCCAAATACCCAGGTAAATTTGAATTTCAGACAAAATTTTTAATTAAAATTTTAGTATACGGATGTCCCATGCAATATGGAACATACTTCTACTGAATTTTTTCATTGTTTACCTGAAATTTATATTTAACTGCTACATCCAGCAAACCCAGCCTGGTTTCCTTATTGTTCCTGGTGGTTCACCCCAGGATGTTCATGGGGTGCCCCCACCAGGCCCCCACCTTCCCTTCCAACTCCCTCTGCACCTGCACACAGGGCACCCTGTACCTGCCAAACTTCATAAATCCAAGTTTTAGCAACAGAACCGCAAAATTAAAGGTTGACCCTTGGGGTGGCAAGTAGGCGGACTCCAGGGGAAAGATCACCCACCCCTACGCACCCTCCAAATCCCTAGAAAATGAGTAGCTTCCTTCAATCCCCTCAGGCTGAAGCGGAGCGGGAGGGTGACGGGGAGTGGGGAGAGGGAGGAAATACGAGCCTGGGAGAGGAGAGGAGAAAAAAGAGGAGGGTCGCGGAGCAGGAAGATAGAGGAGCACAGGAGTGGAGGGGAGGGTCCCTGAGAGGGGAGGGCACCGCCTCCCGCGCATGCTCAGCTGCCCTGCACTGCGGCGCCGCGTCTCTATTAACCCAGTTCCGCGGATTCTGAGACCGTACTCTTATCCCCCTGGGTAGGGGTCATTTTTGGCTGCGGGTCGTGAGGCCAAGGAAGTCGCATTGCCGGCTGCAGCAAGAGCCCCAAGGCTACGAGGCCCGATGCGGTTCACAAAGATCCCAGGCAGGTTTCTGGTGTCGGGGGTGCAAACCTCCTCTCCAAGCCTTTCCCATCCTGGAATGGAGGCTCAGCCCTTGAGCCCCAGAGACATTAGGACAGCTGCTCCCCATTACTATGGGGCAGGGTGTGTCCCCAAAGGCAGTAGCGACCATATAAGACGTGGGGAGGTCAAGTGCCCTGAAAGGCAGCTGGACATGGAACTGTGGGTGGGAAAAGGCACCCTGGTGAGCCTGAATCTCTGGACCTGTGAGGTGAATCTACCTGTGAGATCAGCCCACATGTAATGTCAGGCTCACCAGTGATGTGAGCCCCTCACCTGGAAGGCCTTACCTGTGCATCTCACCTTTGAACAACCCCCGCCACACACACACACACTTTGGACCAAACCTCAGTCTGCTCCAGCTGGGTGAAATCTAGAGACCTTCACATGCAGGCTTTGCTAACTCCCAGCTGTAGGACTCTGAGCATTGTTCAGCTTCTGTGCCACAGTTTTCTCCTCTGTACACTGACCTTGAGATGTGGGGTCTCTGAGCAGCAGTGTAGCTGCGTATGAAGGCACATACAAATCCTTACTGGAGCCAAGGGGCCTATCCAGGGATGTGATGCATCCCATGGTCACACTGTGTTGCCTCCACTAACCATGGGTCACCTCTGCACCCACTTCCTGAGCAGTGTGCCAGTGAGCATCATGCCACTCAATTCCACACAGGCATCCACAAAGCCACAACAAAACCACCCCCAAAAGAGCAGCCATTTGGTGTGACAATGGTGTGTGGGTGGGGGGGGGGGGAGCAACAACAACAAGAAATGTTTCTGAGACTCATGTGCCTAATGATCTCTTTACCCCCAGTCAATTAATTTTCCTCTAGCTGCTTTTGTTAACAGTAGTTTAATAATCTCTAATTATTCAGTACATTCACAGACTTTGAATGTCTCACAATCCTCTAATTAAGTATGAAATTTTTTAAAAATCCTACTGTTACCACCTTTGGCATAGTGGGTGTGATCCTGAACATTGTCAATTACTGGGTGGTTGTGGCTTTTCTGTGTCCAGGCCAGCTTCCTCTTCCCTGTTGCAGGACCTCAAATATTATGGCTGTGTCCCCTAAGCCCTGGATGGCCTTAAACACAGCAGGTGTGGGGACATAGCATTCCCCACAGTCTGAGTTATGCCAAGGAAGAGTGAGGCCCCCACATTTGTACTAGATTCATATAAAGGCTGAAATAAAGGTGATGGCAGGCTTCTAGAACTTCCTCTCCAGCCTGTTCTCTGGGTCCCCAATCCTCATCCCTTCCCCTCTTCTAGAATAACTGGGCAAAGCCATTTCATAAAAGTCCCAACACCAAAGGAAGCAGAGTCAGCTCAGCAGAGAGCCTAGGGACCAGGTGAACATCAGAAGTGTGGCATGTTCCTAGGCTCTGAGCTGGAAGCTGGGAACGCCACCAGGTGAACCAGCTGCATTTGTAGTTGCTCAGTGGAGAAATGCCCTGGGCTACTGTCCCAGAGCCTGGGAAGGTCCTGAGCAGGAGGATCCAGGAAAGATCATGGAGGAGAGGCCCGGGGGTCTGCAAATGGCACTGGAATGCTATAGACAACAGAGGTAGCATTCCCTCCCTCACCCCGCCCCCCCAACCATGGGGACACCACATGAAGTCCTCAGCAGTAGGGTACCTTGCTGTCGGGCCACAAAATAGGATAGCAAGGTGGAAAGAGGGCCCATGTGGAGCATGACCACACTCAGGCAGCTGGTGCCTCCCTCTGAGCAGACAATATTTTATCTTCATTTTATGGTTGACGAAACTGAGGGTAGGGTGGCTAAACAACCTGCCAAGGTCATACATCAGGGTTGGCACTAGAAATTCATCTGCAAGTAAGACATCCACAGTGAAGCTCTGAGACTCAGCCCCAAGACCCTCTCTCCTACTGTGCCCATTGCCCCTTCAGCCCAAAAAGTCTGGGGAGGACCAGAGGAGTCTTGAGTCCCTGCTGTAAGGGGAGGTAGCCAGGACAGAGAAGGCACAGGACAGAAAACCTCAGACAAAGTAGGCAGTGATGGCAGAATTCTGTCTGCTGAAGGAGACCAAGAATGTCCTCCCCTGAGGTGTTACTGAACCTCTAGCACTGTTTTCACCAATCCCTGTGAGGCAAGCTGGAGGAACAGAAGGGAATAGTGAGGCACAGCCCACAGCAGTCGAGGCAAGGCTGGCTCTAGGTTATCTCCTGGAACCACAAGTTTCAGCCCCAAAGGGAAGGGTATCCCTGAGAGCCAGGTTCAGTGGGGTCTTGCTGGGCTCCTTGATAGCCAAAATTCTAAGGTCATGCCATGATCCACAGCTGGGTGGTTGCATTGGGACCAGCAGCTGTGATAAAGCAGCCTCTCAGGAATGTTTCCAAGAGTCTATGACCCAGCTATATGGTTCAGCTTGCAATTCTGGCACAACCATGGAACTGTTAGAAACAAATAGGGATGCGTATTTAATACACACGTGATAAAGAATTGCTGCTGGTTTCAGGCGTGATAATGCAACTGTTGCTGTGTTTTTAGAATCCTTTTTCTACTAGGAACACATGCTGAAACATGCATGGGACGGTAAGTGATCTGGGTTCTGGGGTACAGACAGACAAAACTGGTTAAGAACTGCTAAACACTGACATTCTTAGTTCCTTCTGTCATTTTCTCTGTCTTTGGGAATGTTAGAAATTTTCCATGGTAAGTTATATGGGAAAAAATGCCCAAGAAAATGGCAGGGCTGGACAAAGATGGAGGGTCTGGAGGGGATAAAACAGTGAGGGTCAGCACAGAGGGAGCTTCCCTGGCCCTGAGAGTGACTGTGCAGGAAGAAAACAGTAGGGAAGGATGGCCTGTGGCTACACAGAATTCCAGTCCTGCCCCCTCATCCCACCATCCAGCCCAACCCATATCAAATGAAAATGTGGCCAGGCACAGGGCTTGAGAGAGCAATAGGCAAAAGGATGGTCTGGTATTCCTGTACCACACACAGGCAGCTCACCCCAGCAGCCTGCATGGGTAGCAGGGGTCTTGGGTATTGTTGGTCAGGAAGCAGCAAAGGCGGGTTGGCCACTTGCAACGTGGGGTCAGGGGAGGAAGAAAGAGCGGAACGTGCCTGGGGTTTCAGATTTCCACTTCCCTCAGTCCTCCCAAATTGTGGTGCACTTTGAGGGTATATATATATATATATATATATATATATATGTGGGATCAATTAGAGGAGCCACCTAATGCTATGGAAAAATACCCAGATGATTTCCTGCTTGAGCCAAATAGACTCCTACTCCTTCAAGTCCCATCCAATGCAACTTCTAGGTGACTATCCAGTCTCCCAGGAACCCCTCTTGGCCCCCCAGTATAATGGGCTGCAACTTGCCTATTTCAAGGTTTATTTGGCATCAGCATGTCCTTGGTAGAAAGCTGCTGGAAAAGAAAGGGTCTGTCTGTGTACACTGTGGCCTTGAGTAAGCCTGCAGGTGAGAGTGGAAGTGCAGAAGGGTCAGGAGGCGAGTAACTGATGCATCACATGGTTCTCAGGCTGAGAAACTGGCAGGGATGAGGTGACCCACAGAAGAGGCCAGTAGCACAGTGCTGGGGCTCTGCCAGGACCACACAGGGCAGGGTGCCAGGCTCACACATGTGCCTCCTTGGGATGTGCATGTTGGGGCCATAGGTCTGAGTGGACAAGGCTTCTGGAGACCCCTATGAGGACCCAGAAGGGATGAGGGTAGCTGTTATCCCTCAGAGATAGATGAAAAGTCAGGAAGAAATCTCAGTCATTTGTAGATTCTGGTTTCCAAGGTTAATAAATTTGGAATGGCTTTTAAAATATTAAACTGACTGGCTACCAACATTATTGACAAATAATTCACTCACAGGTTTTATTGAGCATCACCAGTGTGTGGGGCTTTGGTGGGCCTGCAAAAGTGGTGAGGAGCCAACATAGGGCTGGAAAAACAGCAGCCCTTGCTCAACAGAACATTGCGTGACAGTGGGAACAAATCCACTGTACCGACACACCCTGAGCACAAGGCAGGTCACACCAGCGGTGTGACTCCAAGTCAGACTCAGACACAGGTGGGATGATGACAATGTGACAAATGGTTGAGAAAAGGAGAAATGGTGACCACCACCCAGGAGGGGGGAGGAGGTGAGGCACCCAGGAAACTCTAAGGCACACGAGGTTCATGTTCCTCCTTCCACAAGAACCCTCAAGCACATTTTATACTTGTGTCCCACCAGTGCCCACATCAGGGAATGTGGGAGCTTCCTGAGTTCTGGTATAGCGCATACAGCAAGCACTCTGTAAATGTTAATTTTAACACTACTATCATTATCGCAGTGGGCCTGGAAGACCTAAGCTTGGCCTGGTATTCCTTTATATTTCTGTTCTGGGACTGGTACAGATGGCTACACTGGGTAGCTTCCAGGCCCAAAGTCCAGTGAGCCCCTGGACACCGGAAGCTTCCTTAATTCTGAAATGGATGTGGAGTCACAGTCACACAGGGGGTTGGGGAGAGAAGGCTGATGAAGGAAGCAAAACCCCCAAGACACAGCTAGGTAAAGGAAACACAAGGGCTAACCCTCTGCATGGTCATTTGGTGGCTACAGGAGTCAGGGCTTCCACAAATAGCCTAAAATTGGGAGCAGGGTCCCAGGACTCAGTGCTGCTCAGCTCAGGTTGCAGGCTGAGACAAAGCCAAGATACTCTGGGCATCACCTCTCCCAGCTGTGTGCTATGGCTGACACCTGCTCAGAAAGCCCACTGCTGGTGCTCTTCCTAGATGGACGGAGACCTCAGAGTGACCAGCAGCTCATCTGTCCTTTTTCTTAGGATATAGGTACAGGTGGGCAGTCCTCATTCTGTCCAGCCTTCCCAGGCCAGGTCAACCCTGCCATCTACATTTCACAGAAGAAATGTGAAGAAGAGAGCACCCCACTATCCACAGGACTTCATCCATGACTCGGCAACCACTTGATGCATGAGCTGTTCCCTGCTACCCTCACTTGTCATCCCTGTGCTTGGGGCTCAAGCTAGCAGCATCCCCACTGATGGCAGAGGGTCTGTCCACTCGGATTCACACCTGCCAGAGACAGACAGTCGGTGGACAGCAGAGAGATGCTCCCCATCTTTTATCCTGGACACAACAGCCCATTCCAAGGTTTGTGGACTCACAGGCTCCAGGACACTGGCCAGGTCTCTGGCCAGTGGTTCCCTGCCTTCTGCTCTTGTTAACATCTGTCCCTAGTATCCCAACCAGCATTGTTTCCACCCACAACACACTCAGACAACCTCCAGAGCTCATCAAAGCTGACTTTCAGAGTGTGTGGCTCTCAGCTCACCCATTGCCCCTCGAGGCCATTCCCATTTCCCCTGCTCCAGGTCCCTGGGTTATCTGAAGCATCCTCCTGCATGGGAAATGGGAGGACCCTTCAGAGTCCCTGCAGTGCCTGGGCTGCACACAGCCTAAGTGCCAGAACACCTATTCTGGAAGCTCCATTGGGTAAACACATAGTTTCCAATATGCTGGCAAACATGTACAGTCATACACACACATGCACATGCACACACCACTCCACGCAGCCACACTAATGCACATATGGACACACAGGCATGTGTGCACACATGTGCAGGTACACATTTACGTGTGCACACACACCTAAGCCTGCTTTGCATCACAGACCTCTTCTTCATGGTGCCCTTGATAAGCAGGGAGTGTCCTGTCCTCAGGGATGTTGCCTGGAAACCCACAGCCCAGGAACTGGCACCACACTGGCCATGGGATCACCCTGAGAATCATGGGTTCCTTACCAGCTCCGTGTCTTGACAAAGAAAAACCAAGCTCACAGGAACATAGCTCCACGCACCCCACCACAGGCCAGGCCCAAGAGAGGCCAGTAGAGCCCACTGGTGGCTGGTGGTCCACATCTAGCCCATGTAGAATAACAAGAGAGGGTTCACACAGGCCCCCACCCCAAAAGCAGTTCCCCCAGATAGCAGTTAACCAAAATTTGTGTCCAGATGCGCATTAGGGCTTCTGGCAACGTCCCAGAGGGGAAGGGTAACATGGTGTTGCCATCTCACTAAGGTAGCCACCCACTACACTCCCATTCCCACTGCCCTGCCATGTTGGGGACTCTACCCAGAGCCCTACCTGGAGTCCACACATTCCCTACTTAGATCTGTGCCCCATCACCATGGAACTTGCTATAGATTGCCTTCTGGTTTTGTTTGCTGTCAGCCTGCCTGCAAACACTCCCATCTGTTTGCTCCATCACCAGTGTGTCTTGGGAGGCCCTTGATGCACCAGGGCTGCCCAGGACAGCACCAAGTAAAACCCTTCCTTCCACGCTTGCAGTCCTCAGAGCTCTCCCCAGGGCAGGTGGCTGCATTGTTCCCCCTGCTCAGAAGACTCAGTTAAGGCCTGCCTGTCATTTGCCAAGCTGGCCACAGTGCCAGGACTCTATGAGGGTGGACACTGACTGCAGCCCTGACCATCACTCAAGACCTGGAGTCACTGGCTTTTCCTTAGCCACAGTTCTTGGGAAAAAGATACTACCTAGAACCATAGAACCATAGTGCCTGGACACCATGAGTATCTATCCCTCCAGCTCTAGGGACAGAAATCAAAAAGACTTGAGAAGGGGAGGCCACAAGGGGGCTCCAGGGACACCCAAACCAAGGAGTGAAGGTGCATCCTGAATCTGGAGATGAGGACACCCCACACTCTTCAGCCAGAGACACCTTCAAGACCCTGATACTCCTGCACACCCCCTTCTCCCAACACATAGCCTCCACTCCATGAACTCTGAAGCCTGCTCCATCCATGCGTGGAGCCACTGGCCAGGCCGGGCTGAACAGGGGTCAAGCCTAGGAGGGACCCACTACCTTGTCCACAGCCCTCCCAAGACCCAGCCCAATCCAACGATGGCCACACTGACACCCCTGGGCCCTACCTCTGGCTGACAGCTTCTTGGTGTTGATGATCTTGGCTGCATATTCATGGCCGGTGCAGAGCTTGACGCAGCGTCGAACCACAGAGAAAGCCCCCCTGGGGAGGAGAATACGGGGCAAGAGACAGAGACAGAGACAGACAGGGAGAAAGAGAGAGCCGATTAATCTCCCATAAACACTCAGCATCCAGCCAGTAGCCAGGCCTTGAGCAGATGGCTAGTGATGCGAGGAAGCCTGGGCCCTTCCCAGACCACTGGGTACCAGCAGGATAGGGCCCAGCCCCCAGGACCACTCCTGCCACACAAACACCCTGTCGAGGCTGCAGGGAAGAGGAGGGTCCACCACAACATTGGGAAGGAGGCGGTCCAAGCCCCATTCAACTCCTGTGTGATCCCAGGGCCCCACATCCTCATGGATCAGCTGAACTGATGGTCCCCCAGTGCCTTCCATCTCAGGTGTTCCATGCCAAGTCCACAAGACCCAGTGGTTCTTTGCAAAGGAAGACCAGGAGGTCAGCTACTAAGGGGAGATATATTGGGATTTGGTGCAGACACAGAGACTCATGTAAGGTCTGAGAGAGAAGGAGAAGCAGCAAATCACTAAACTGCAAAGCAAGCAGAGAGTCCCTAGGATATTTCATGATCCCTGTGTCACAGCAGAGGTTGTGGAGGCCCAGAGTGGGGGGCCACAGGGACATCCACACACCAACAGCCTAGAAGTGTCACACTGAAGAATCAGAGCTTAGGAATATGGGTTAAAATGATGGAGGACATCAAGAGAAGCCTTTGATGTTGCCCACAAAACTAACCCACAGAAGAATTTCTACTTCCAGAGACCTGGATCCTAGCAAGAGAGGAAGCCCGGAGCCAGGTTGAGCCCTACAGCTATGACCCCTGACCTCTCTCTCTGTACCCGCAAAGTGCCCAGCCTCCCCATTCAAAGCACAATCTCACTCCCTCCTTGGGCTAGGCATCCTGAGAAATCTGAGTGTCTAAACTGAGGTTCCATGACAAGAAAGAAGTCTCTTGAGCAGCAAACAATTTTTTTCTTTTCTTTTCTTTTCTTTCTTTCTTTCTTTCTTTCTTTCTTTCTTTCTTTCTTTCTTTCTTTCTTTCTTTCTTTTTTTTTTTGCT
>JAJEJO010002610.1:18926-31257 GCA_020662805.1 Glaucomys volans
TCTCCTCTCCTCTCCTCTCCTCTCCTCTCCTCTCCTCTCCTTTCTTTCTTTCTTTCTTTTTGCTACAATCTTTATAACAGTGTAAATAATTACACTATGTCTCACTGAATACATTCATAATGACTTAGGTCCTTCTGATCAGTGACTACCCAGGCAGCCCAGCTACATCTTCACCTTTTAAAGTTGACCTGCAAGTGGGGACAAGGGTTACCTCAGGAAGGGCTGGGAGGTGGGGGAGGCTGCTCACTCTGCAGCCTCTTGTTCCATTTGATTTTTTCACTTTGTGTATCAGTTACATTCTCAAAATATTCCTTCTTAAGATGTGGGGGCTAGGGTTGTGGCTGGGGCTGGTGTTGTGGCTCAGTGGTAGAATGCTTGCCTAGCATGTGTGACGCACTGGGTTCAATTCTCAGCACCACATATAAATGAATGAATAAAATAAAGGTCCATCAACAACTAAAAAAAAATTTAAAAAAAGAAAAATGTAAAGAAAGGATTATTGCTTTTGACCCATGACCTGTCCTGGGAGGCACTGGAGAAGGGAGAGGCCATGAGCTTCATTTCCTAGTCTGGTTTCAATTCTTATCCATCACTTCTGGTTGCACAGGGTGACGTAGCTCTCAGAGTCTCAGTCTCTTCATCTGTATAAGGCTTCTTGGGGCTTTTGTGTGGCTGTTGCCCACACCAACCTCATCCAATGCTCACCCTCACATTCCCTTCTTGTTCAGCAAGAATTGAGAGCTTCTGTTATAGGCCCTGAGCTGCCACCTGATCTTCACCCCACTCAGTGCCTAACAGTACATGCACCAGCAGTACTGGCTCTGAGGACACCCCCTAAAAGCTCTGCACCAGGTCCTGCAGGGAGCAGGGAGTCCAGGCTTCCCTGTGCCAGGGATGCAACCTCATATGAGGGCTGACCCTCAGTGGGAAGTTTGCATAGCTGGACGTTCA
The DNA here is from genome assembly GCA_020662805.1 of Glaucomys volans. Lineage (NCBI taxonomy): Eukaryota > Metazoa > Chordata > Mammalia > Rodentia > Sciuridae > Glaucomys > Glaucomys volans. Next base: position 19,878 of record JAJEJO010002610.1, read on the forward strand.
TCTCTGAGGAACAGATAGATGATGCTGGATACTGTCCAAATGGGGAAGCCTGTCCCTGGAGCAGGAAAGAGGTTCACACTCATCCTCCCTTCAGTAGAGCCTGCCTCCAGCTGCTGCACAAACCTAGGTAACAACATAAGCAAAAATCCCTGCGAGTCACAACTCTTCTGCAGCACAAAAGTGGTCACACATGAAATGACCAAGATCCTGCAGCAGAGAGATGGTTCAGAGTACTTGCTCAGGTGGCCCCTTGTACCTTCCCGAGGTCAGATGCCCCCTTTTCAGCTCTGTAGAAGGCTCTGGAGCTGCCCCTGTACTGTCAGTGTGGATCTGGGAGAGTTATTGATCTGGGAAGGTGAGGGGATAGTTGCGGTTGCCAGAGGGAAAGAGAAAGGCATGCTGGAGACTAGGAGGCATCCAGGGTGGGGGTACCAGCTGCACAACCATGTGACAGGGAAGGCAGCAGGCAGAACACCTGCTGTTCAGCAGATGCTCAATAGGAAGGTGAAGAAGCCCTTCTTCTTGGCCACAAGTCAACACGGTGAGGTGGAGAATGCCCAAAGAAAGAAAGGAGAGGTCCCCATTCCAGTGCCTCAGCCCCAGAGAGAGAAGGTAGCTCCCAGGTTGTGAGGACAGGAAGGCTCAACCCCCAGGATGGCTGCTGTTCCCTATCTCTAGTTCCTCAGCCCTACCTCTTCCATCCCTGAAAAGGGCTTCTCCCCATAATGGCCATCTCCTCTCCCTTTAGTGTCCACCTGCCTTTCCCTCCAGTCCACCACAGGCACTTGACCAATAGGTGTATATCTTCCTGTCCTCCCTCCCCTTCTTTAGCGGCTCTGCCACCTTCTAGGTACCACTCTATCACAAGAAATCTTCCTGGAAGTGGTCACAAATGCATTCAGCATGTGCCATGCAGGCCACAGATGGGAATATTGACATCTCAGATACCTCCAGAGCAGGGAGGCCAATGCCATCACCATCCTTTTTTGGGACTCACAGCACCTGTCCACCAGAATTCATAATCATGGGAAGAGTACATGAAGACTCTTGGTTTTTACTGTAAGCCTGTCCCTGCCACCAGAGTCCAACTCCTCTAAATCCTTCAAGACCCAATTCTGACAGCTTGGTCTTCTCTGATTATTACCCTTCACATGGGTCTCAGGTCAGTTTCTCTACTTTATTATAATTATTTATCTGTCCATTTCTACTCCCTCCCCACTGTGGCTCTCTATGGCAGGGCCTGTGTCCTGCCCACCCTGACCCTGGATTTAGGCATCTAAGGCCACATGGGTGAGAGTCAGACCCAAAGTGAACAGAGTTCGGGGCCTTGGGGAACCCCACACATGGATAGGCTTAAAGCCAGGATCCTCTGTTCATCCAGAACCACAGGTGGGCAGGATAGGCAGTGGCCACACCTGCCCTTGGACAGTGCTGTAGGTGTGCAAACTGTCACACACCCATTCCGGGGCAAGGCCTGCTTGTGGCAGAAGAGGCAGAAATGGTGTTAGGGCAGGAAAAAGGTCCCAAAGCAGGTAGGCTGGAGGGTCTCCCTGTCAACATTCCTGCTAGAGACTGTCTGTGAACTGCATCTGAACATCAAGGTCACTTTTGAAATGCCTGGTGTGGGACACGTGCCACTGAACTTACTAGGAAGTGATTTGACTAACTCGTTCAGATCATGAGGCCCTGAGTACCAAGTGCATTATGGGGCTTTTAAAATCAAATAAAGCTAATTAAAACAAGAAAATACTCTTTGAGTCCTTCCCTTGTGAAGACTCAAAACACTTTTTCATTTGCAGTGGGATCCACAGTGCCAGGGAAATGGGCCCTGAGAGAGAAGAATTAATTCTGTGTAGGAATGGAGCCCTGGAACTACGCAGCCGGTTTCCGTGAGCTACCTGGGGGCTGTGGGCACTTGCTATCTGCTTCATTGCTGGGGGTGCAATCTCTTCTCCCAAGGAAAGGCCCCCAGTCAGGAGAGGTGCTAGATCTTTACAGTTGGCCATTCTGGACAGGACTGCATGAGTGGATGGTGAAGAAGGGGCAGGGAATGGATACATTCACAGGACTCCATCTGCGCCAATCTTCTCCTAGAGTCCCACTGGCTCCTCCCACCTTATGACAGACAGCTCATCCCAGCTACTGTCCTCAGCCCTAGTGCTCTTCAGAGGTAGAATATGGCCCCCGGTTTTTCAGTATCCCTGACTCTGAGCTGCCCCCAAACCAGAAACTACCAAGAATCTGCCACCTGCTGCTCTCTGTGGCTCCCACTGGCCCCCTCAAAGCTCCCCAACATGGGGCTTTGTGGCCCTCTCTGCCCTCCAGCAGACCTTGCTAGCCACACTGCAGCCTTGTCTTGCCATCCGGGCTCCCTGCTCCCCTGCTCTACTGCCTCGTCACACCCACATCTTCCCAAGGTGAACTGGAGGGGGATGTCCTTGGCCATTGCTGGGCTGAAGTAGTGGAGACAGGAAGATTCTGAATCTTACGTGTTACCACAGCAGGTGTGCAAAACAGCCTCTCACAGACCCTCCCATGCCCAACTTTCTTGTGAAGACAGGGTTACCCTGATTGTCGGCTCTTGGAGTGCTGGTTAAGACACCATAATCACACCCTCTGCCCCTGATGGTCTTGTGGACCCTGCTCAGGTCCCTCCCAGGCTGCATCAAGGGTTGGGGAGCTTTCCATCAGTGAGGGAGATAATGCTGCTTCTTCCAGTCCTAGACCATGTCTGGATGAAATGAAGCCATCCATGGAGAAGCCACAGGCACTGCCTGGCACCCAGAGAGCAATGGCAACACAATTCTGCTCGCAGAGTGGTATGAACAGGAGACCAGGCTCTGCGATCCCCATATCAGGCTTCAGAGTTTCTGCAAAGCAGTGCTCAGGAAAGTTGAATCAAAGGGTATTCAGCTGCCCCCTCACTACTTGGATTCTATCTCCCTGGTGGAAATTTCAGAGTGGCAGCCGCTTCTCTGCTTCCCTCTGGGCTTCCCCCATCCCCAGGTCCACACCACCTGGCTTCCTCCCCGGTGCACTCTGGGCTTTCCTGCCTCCATCTAGGCCTCCGCTGGTCTGTCCAGGGCTGTTACCAGCTTCCTGCCAGGGCAGCGAACTATTTGCGTAACTAAACCTGACAACCGGACTTCGACCCTCTCCCACAAACACCTTTGGTTGCTTGACAACGCAGTGGGTGCATTTCACATGCTCCCAGAGGCCAACCACAGCAACAGCCCAGGGACAAGTCTGGGACTGTCTGTTTACAAAAAGGCGACTGGAGATTCCAGGGGCTCTTACATTTTGGAGCTGAAAGATGCCCAAAAACCTCATATAAAAGCAAAGATCCAACTCTTGTTGATCTATTTTATAAATGGACATTTCCCATTTGGATTTTCTTATAAGGACTCAAGAGGGTCGGGGCTGTTCCCCCAGGAAGAAACACAGCTCTCCCAAACCTTGGCAGATGCTTTCTGGCAGATTTTATTTTTTATTTATTTATTTATTTATTTATTTATTTATTTATTTATTTAGGAATAGGCTGAACAGACAGTTTTATTTCCTGCTGTAAATTACTAAATAGCTGTTCTGAAACTAGCCTCAGGCCATCCAGGTCCAATCTTTCAGCCTGGTCAGTCCCAAATGGGCTCTGTCAACAGGGACTGGGGCCAGGGCCAGTCCAGCAGGTGCAGGTCCATGACCACACAGAGGGCCTGTACTTCTAAAAGAAAAAATCAAGTTGCCAATGGTGCTCTGGATTAAAAAGAAATCTTTTTTACCTTTGATTATAATGAGCTCTGCAAGGCAAAGGAGGGGAGGCCTTTTATATTTATTTTATCTCAATTTATTTGAGATGAGGTCTCACCATATTGGGGAGATATATACACACATATATATGTTTTTTGGTTGTAGGTGGACACAATACCTTTATTTTATTTTTATGTGGTGCTGAGGATCGAACCCAGGGATTCACACATGCTAAGCAAGCAGCTCTACCACTGAGCCACAACCCCAGTGCCTGTATTGGCTTTGATCTCCTGGGCCAACAGGATCTCCCTGTCTCAGCTTCCCACATAGCGAGGATGATGGGCATGCACCATGGTGCCCAGCCCTTTTATATTTTAGTGTTGACCTCATCAATTTGGTGGAAGTAATCACTTCTGTATGAAGCAAAGTGTTGAGATTACTGTGGGGTTGCTTTCTTTTATGTATTTCTCTACTTACAGAATCTGCAATGGAGTACACAAGATCGTTGAAGAATATGTTGAAATCATTGTCAAATCCCTAACCCAAAACGCTGCTGGCGGAGCTGCACTGATACTATTTTGTGCAGGTGTGCAGCTCTTACGCCATGGGGGAGTTGTCTTTTTACACATTTGGAGCAGCTTATCTCTATTTTTCTGTTTTCCCCCTCATTATTTCCCCATGCCTTTAGCAAATCTTTAACAGATGATCAGACCTCTGTGTACTGCCCCACCCTGGGGAGGTCCTCTGAATGCCCTGTGGTATTTATCCTCCACAGTCTCCCTGGCCTGGTTTTGAGCAGATGACAGGAGCATTTCACATGAGTGTGTGTCACACTGGGCAAGAGCTGGAGTCTCCCAGGACAGAAGACAGACACTGCCCGTGACCCACCCACACTCGCCAGCTGCCCAGTGCCCACACATCCTGGGTTCTGAAAACTGGTCCTGAAGTAGCCCTTGTGGAGATGAGTGGTTGGACAGCATTAAATTCTGTTGTGAGCACCCAAACTCCCTGTGGTCTCAGCCAGCACCCAACCACTGCTTTATCATGGATTCCAATTTTGGTTTTGCTTTTTATATTCAACATCACACATGCAATTCCCATGTTTCAACAGAGATTCTTTCCTCATCTTGGTAGTGGAGAACATTTCTTCCAGTTAATGCTTCTGAGACTGCCAGGCACTTGCCATGCTTCTAATTTGCTGTCTCATAAACATCTTGCCACGAGCAATTCAGTTGTTTCTGTAGAACTCATTTCCAAGGTACACTCGCTGGGTGATTTTACAACAATTTATGACACCAGCAATGGAAAACCATTCTCTCCACTGCCCCATGCTCCAACCCAGCCTTTTAGAGGTCCTTTTTTGTAAACCTGGCAGCTCATATAGTCCTGCAAAGGTTCTCCAAAGCTCTCTCCTTCTCTGGGCCAGGGCTCCTCTGTTTCTTGGTATGCAAGATGCGTCACCCTATCTCTGCCTTCATGACCACAAGGTGTCCACTGTGTGTCTCTGTGTAAAATTTTTCCCTTTTTATAACCAAACTTATCTCCAATATAACCTCATCCTAACCTAATATACATCTGCAACTACCAAATTTCCAAATAAGATCACCTTCTGAGGTACTAGGGGTTAGACCTTCAACACATGAGTTTAGGAGGGACATAATTCAGCCATAACACATGCTGATCCCCAATTCTGCCTTACAGAATCTGCCACTGAGTGCAGTAGGGAAATATTCCCCAAATTATATTCCCCAAATATTTGATCTTTGGGTGTTAACAGATGTTAGGTACAAAAGGGGTTTTGTGAGCAAAGAAAAAGGGAAGTAGCAGATGAAGTAGTGTTTCCCTTCCTTCTTTTTTCACTGCAGGACTTCTCAGAGCCTTTAGTGTGGTCATCAGTACTGAGTCTCAAGGGAGGGAGAGAAAGATGCTGCCTTTCCCTAACCTATCTGACCACAGAAATCTATTCACAAAAGGCCCCAGAGGACTGAACATTCTTAAATTGAATACCAACCCCTTTCTAAAGTCCCATGTGATGCACAGAAGCCCATAACAAAAGCTTCTGAGGATGAGCATGTCAGGCAAATGCCACCCATTGTCCACCTGAGGACACACCCAAACTCAACCCCCGCCATACATGGAGCCCTTGCCCCACAGGTGCAGAAGCCTCACACTTCAGTGCCCCAGACCCAGGCCCCACATCCTGTTCTGCATTCTCACTTCCCCACGCTGAGTGACTGGCCCATCATTTGGATGAACCAAGAAAGTGCATTTGGAGACTGCTATTTTCCTTACATTTCTAACAATGCTTTGAATGAAGCAAAGGCCGTTTCCTGTATGCCTGATGAGGTTCATGTGTAAATGGTCACACACAGAAACCCTTTCACATTCACCCTGCGTGAAGGTACCATCACTTTTACACAGCCATGTAGTGGTGTCTGCAGGGTTTTCTCTCCTACACTGACAATTCTACACAGGACGTGGGAAGAGCATGATGTTGAACTGTTTCCATGACACCATGTTAGATTTCAACTTCACAGGTCCCAATCCTCACAATGCCTGGATCACCACCTCTCCCTACACAACAGAATTGTCTGGTTATCCTACAGAACTCAACACAACAAAATGGATGGAACAAGAAGGTGGGCAACAGCAGGGCTGAGCTGGGTCTGATGGGCTCCTGAGGGCTCCATGATCTTTTTGCCCAGCACCCCACATGTCCAGGGCCTTCTCTGAGGAATGAGATCCCCAGTCTCTGCCTCTCTTCCTGGGTCCTCCCTACAAAGCCCTTAACATGGGCCCTTACAAGAGGCTTCTGTCTGCTTCTCACAGTGAGGATAGGAGGGATAGGGAGAAGGGTAGGGAACAGGACACGTGGGCTGCTGCCAATGTGATGGACTGCTGAAAGAGGCATGCATGGGCAGCAAGAGGGCTGTGAAATGGATCACTGGTCATAGACTGCTCCCTCCTCTGTCCCAATGGCAAGCCCATGACATCTGCTCAGGAACAGATGGAATCCTAGGGTACAGCTGCATGTATGTATGCATTTATGCATTGATTAGCAATGTCTGCCCTGAGTACTGGAAGGGCACTGTGGGCTATGCATCATGCAGTCTCTATCCCTGGTCCTGAAAGATAAACAAGTCAATAGACTGTCTTCCAGTCCTCACAACCTATGTAAGTAAGTCCCACCTCCTAACCCTCTGCTCTTCACTCTTCTACAACAACCAGGTGATCTGGATATCTGTCCTTGACTTTGGCAACTGATATTTCATCAATGAGGTGCCTACCAGGAAGCAGCATCAGGCACAACCCAAACCTGCCTGGTAGCAACTTACCTGCTATAAGTTTTGGAATAACTTCCCTAGTCCTAGCTCATTCCACAGGCCACACGGTCCCCTGTGCTGGAGCAGCAGGAAACACATATCTGTTCACCCTCCTGAAAGTGTACCCAAGAATGACACCCTTACAACCTTGGCACCCCAGGCATGGCTCAGCCTAGTACAGTACAGCATATCCTCCTACAGCAAATATTCAGGGGGTAATGGCCTCTCCAGGATCCAACAGAACCTTGCCAGGACACCATGGCAGTGTACCCACCCTTCCCAACACAGGGTCAGCCAGTCCCTGGGAGCAGCAGGATTGGCACAGGTGGAGGTGAGAGTCAGCAGATGGGATTCTGCAGACATGGATGGTAGATCTGCCCCAGTGGCTCTAGCCAGGATGTATTTTTCTGTCCCACCAGGGATGTGGGACATCAAGAAAAGAAAATCAAGGTCCATGATCTGGACCCAGAAAAACTGATAAGAGAGTAGAAAGAAGGGTAGCTTTGAATCAGGAGGACACACCATGAATTCTGGACTTGCAATTTGGTGACTACTTCAAAATGGATTTAATGATACATGTCCCACAGGCTTGATGAGTTAGAATGATGGGGGCCTACCTCAAAGCATGCTGAAAAATATGGATAAATTTTTTAAAAAATACTTGAATATGAAAAGCAAAGCTTAAAACAGGTTCTGGTCCAGCATATGCTTGGAAGTTCTCACTCCTGCCCTCATAGACAAAAAGCTGAACACACTGAAAATCAACAACTCTTCTTGAATCCATCAGAGAATTGAGGAAACAGGTAAACTGCCATCCCCCAATTGGAGAGACAGACAGACACAGAGAATCACAACTTACCAGAGCAAAGACCTCCTCAGGAACCAGTGCTAGGTATGGAAACTGGCACTGTGACTGATGAACTGCTGGAAGCTCAGTGTGGACAAGTCTGAGGGTTAAAATCCCAGGTGCCCAGCCTTAGTGGGGTGCACCCATGCTTTTGTAAGTTTTACCTACAAGAGCCCTACGGGTTTTCACAGTAAAGGTCGGATGAAAACTCCCCAGGACTTCAGGCAGAAGGAAAGAAAAAATAATAATTTTAAAGTACACCAGAGCATTCTGTTCTTCTGATCAAAGCCTCAGGGGAAACTGGTTAATGAGAGTCAAGGAAACATCCACCTCAAAACCCTTCTTGACATCCTGTATCACAGAAGATGTGGAAGGGAGAGACTGAGAAGAAGGTGTGAAGGTCACGACCTAGGGGCACAGGATCACTAAAATATTGAGACCTGACCACAGAACTATAGAATGCTTCCTCTTCCACCACTTCTCTAAGGTCCTATTTATCAAATTCCTTTTACCTAGTACACATCATGTCCAGCTTCCAGCAAAAATCTAGAGGGCATACACAAAGACAAAGAACACAGTTCAAAGATAAAAGCAAGCACCGGAACCACATTCAGACAGAGCAGGTATGTTGGAACTATCAGACTGGGAATTTGAAACAACTCTGTTTAATAGCCTAAGGGCTCTACTGCTCAGGAAGCTGAAGCAGGAGGATTGCAAGTTTGAGTCAAGTCTCTTCAATTTAGTGAAACCCTTTCTCAGAATAAAAAGTAAATGGGGATGGAGATGTAGTTCAGTGGTAAAGTGCCTCTAGGTTAATTTCCAGTACCACACACATGGGCAGAGGAAGAAATATTTGAATAATGACTAAAAAGTTTCCAAAATTAAAGACAGACACCAACCCAGGGATCTAAGAATCTCAGAGAATACCAAGCAGAACAAATACCCACAAATCTACACCTAGGTCTATTTCATTCAAACTGCAGAGAGTAAAAGACAAAGAGATCTTGAAAGAAGCCAGAAATTTTTAAAATTACATATACTTGAGAAAAGGTAAGAATTATATCAGCCTTCTTAGAAACCAAGCAAACAAGAGAGCAATATAAAATATATATAATGTGTTGAGGAAAAATAAAAGAACTATCATCCAATAATCCAATATCCAGAGAAATTATCCTCCAAAAGTAAATAATAAATAAAGATGTTCTCAAACAAAAACTGAGTGACTGGGTCACCAGTAAACTTGCCTTGCAAGAAATGTTAAAAGAAATTCTGCAGAAAGATGAAAAATGACATGTCAAAAACCTGGATCTACATAAAGGAAGAGAGAGAAGCAATTAAACAAAGGTGGTATATAATACTTTTCCTTATTCTTAATGATTTCACAGACAACAGCATATTCAAAATAATACTAGCAGCAATGTTTTTGGTGATTACAGCTTCTGGATAAGTGAGAGCAAGCAATGATGGGAGAAAGGAATTAGCAATGCTAAGCTAGAAGATAATTCAGTATCTGTTCAGTTGTATAGAGTTTAGAGAGGACTTGGGTTAGTTTTAAATACATTAGTTGTAAATGTATATTGCAAACTCTAAGGCAACCACAAAAAGGTGGAGGAGAAAGAAAATTATTATTGGTATGTTAAGAGATGCGGAATGGGGGGGGAGAAATGAATCATAAGAAAGCTAATTAAGCCACAGGAGGCATAAAAATAATGGGAAACAAAAAAGGTGGGGGAAACAAATAGAAAATCATGACAAATATGGTGGCTATTAATCCAGCTACGTCAATAATCACTTTAAATGTCAATTGGTTGAAATACACCAAGTAAGACAGAGACTGGATTAGATTAAAAAAATACTACATGCTGTTTATAAGAAACCGGCTTTAAACATAAATACACAAATAGATTAGGAGTAAAGACACAAGCACTACCCAAAATGATCTACAAATTAAATGTCATTCCTGTTAAAATCCCAACAGCTCCCCACCCCAGTAACAGAAAAATCTGCCCCAAGTTCATATGGAATCCCAAGGGAAACTAAAAAGCCAAAACAATCTTAAATAAAAGAAGAACAAAGCTAAGGACTCACATTTCCTGATTTCAGAACTTACTACAAAGCTACAGTAATCAAAACAGCATGGTACTAGCATAAAATCAGATATACAGAGCAATAGGATAAAATAGAAAATCCTAGGCTGGAGGAAGAGCAGTAGAGCAATTGCCTACCATGTTCAAAGCTCTGGGTTTGATCCCCACCACTGAAAAACAAAAATAAGGTAAAATACAAAGCCAAGAAATAAACCTTAACATAAAAGGGCCACTGATTTTCAACAAGATGGCCAAAACCATACAATGGGGAAAAAAAGTGTTATCAACAAATGGTGCTAATATTGACATGCGAAAGAATGAAATTGGGCCCTTATCTTACACAATTAAAAATTAACTCAAAATGGATCAAAGGCCTAAATTTAAGAGATAAAATTATAAAACACCTAGAATAAAACATAAATGGAAATCTTCATGACATTAGATTTGGCAATGATTTCTTAGGGATGACATCAAAAATGCAAACAATGACAACAAAAATATATATAAATTGGATCTCACCAAAAAATACAATTTTTATGCATCAAAAGGACACTATCTTTTAAAATTTTTCTTTTTAATTTATTTTTAATTTACTTTACTTATTTATTGGGACAGGGGACTGAACCCAGGGGCACTTTACCATTGAGCCACACATCCCTAGTCCTTTCGATGTTTTATTTTAAGACAGAGTCTTCTAAGTTGCTGAGGCTGGCCTTGAATTTGCCATCCTCCTGCCTCAGCCTCTCAAGACACTGGGAATGAGGGCATGCACCACTGTGTCCAGCCAAAGAACACTATCAAGAGAGTGAAAAGGCAATCCACAGAATGGGAGAGAATATTTGCAATTCATGTATCTGATAAGGGATAAATATAGGAGAACACTTAAAAGTCAACAACAAAACCCAAAAAGCCAATTCTAAAAATAAGCAAAGAATATGAATATACATTTCTCCAAAGAAGATATGCAAATGATAGTAAGCACATGAAAAGATGTTCAACATTACTAGCCATGAGGAAAATCAAATCAAACCCATAGTGAGATACCACTTCACATTCATTAGGATGACTACTATAAAAAAAATTCTTAAACTGAAAAAAAAAAAAAGAAAAAGAAACTGAAAACAAGTGTTGGTGAGGATGTAGAGAACTTGGAACCCTTGTGCATTGCTGGTGAGAATGTAAAATGGTGCAGCCACTGTGAAAACAGTCTGGCAGTTCTTCAAAAAGTCAAACATAGAATTACCATATGATCCAGCAATTCTACTCCTAGGTGGAGCCAAAAGAACTGAAAGCAGGGACTAAAACAGTGATATCTATATTCATAGCAGCATCATCCGCAATTGCCAAAAGGTAGAAGTAACCCATATGTCCATTGATAA
>JAJEJO010002610.1:31657-180001 GCA_020662805.1 Glaucomys volans
GAGGCACAGACTATCTTATCTGGCAATAGCAGAACCAACACACACTCTTCTCAAGTTCACATGAAACATTCACCAAGACAGACCATCTTCTGGTCCATAAATACACCTTAAACTTAAAAGAACAGATAAAATATAATGTATGCTCTCAGACTGCAATGGAATTAAAATAGCAATCAATAACAGAAAGATAGCAGGAAAAGTCCAAGTACATGGATATTAAACACCAAATCTCTAAATGCCACTTTAACAATGTTGGGAGTGTGTAGAGGTAAATGAGGTTGGGGGAGGGAGAAGGGGAAGGAAATATAGTGGAATGAGACAAATATCATTACCCTATGTACATGTATGATTACACAAATGGTGTGAATCTACCACATATACAACCACAGAAATGAAAAGTTGTACCCTATCCATGTACAATGAATCAAAATGCATTCTATAAGAATGAAAAAATATATAAAAAAGAAAAAGTCCAAAGGGAAATTTTTAAAAGCAAAAACAATAAATGGGATGGATTCAAACTAAAAAGCTTTTTCTCAGCAAAGGAAACCATCAATAAAGTGAAAAGAGAGCCTACAGAGTGGGAGAAAATCTTTACCACATGCACTTCAGATACAGCACTAATATCCAAAATTTATAAAGAACTCAAAAAACTTTACACCAAAAATACAAATAACCCAATCAACAAAGGGCTAAGGAACTGAACAGACACTTCACAGAAGAAGATATACAAGCAATCAACAGATACATAATAAAATGGTAACATCTCTAGTAGTAAGAGAAATGCAAATCAAAACCACTTTGAGATTCCATCTCACCCCAATTAGAATGTCTATTATCAAGAATGCAAACAACAATAGGTGCTGGTAAGGATGTGGGGGAAAAGGTACACACATACATTGCTGGTGAGACTGCAAATTGGTGTAGTCACTCTGGAAAGCAGAAAACTTAGAATGAACCCACCATTTGACCCAGCTATCCCACCTCTTGGCCTATACCCAAAGGACTTAAAATCAGCATATTGCAGTGATACAGCCACATCAATGTTCATAGCAGCTCAATTCACAATAGCTAGATTGTGGAACCAACCTAGATGACCTTAAATAGATGAATGGATAAAGAAACTATGGTATATATACACAATGGAATATTATTCAGGCATAAGAAGAATAAAGTTATGGCATCTGCACATAAATGAATGGAGTTGGAGTATATCATGCTAAGTGAAATAAGTCAATCCCAAAAAACCAAAGATTCAATGTTTTCTCTGATAAGTGGATGCTGATACATAATGGAGGCTGGGGAGTTAAGGGAAAAATGGAGGAACATTGGATTGTGTGGAGGGAAATGAAGGGATGGGAAAGGGGGCAGGGGAAGGAAAGATGGTGGAATGAGACAAACATCATTACCCTATATACATGTATGATTACATGCATGATGTGACTACATTGTGTACAACCAGAGAAATGAAAAGTTGTACTCCATTTGTGTACAATGAATCAAAATGCATTGTGTGGTCATGTATAACTAATTGGAACAAACAATAAAAAATAATAATTTGAACAAAAAAATGAAATAATATTTTTCAAAATTTCTTGAATGCAGTGAAAGTAGTCCTTAGAGGAAGTTTTATAGTATCAAATGCATATAGTAGAAAAGAAGAAAAACATAGAATAAATAATCTAAGCCTCCACCTTAAGAAACTAGAAAGAGAATTAAATACAAAGTAAGCAGAAGAAAAGAATAATAACTAGAGCAAAAAAATCAATAAATTGCAAACAGGAAATCAATACAGAAAACTTACAAAGCCAAAAGCTGGTACTTTGAAAAAAAATCAATAAATTTTTTAAAAACTACTAGCAGGATAACAAGTTAAAAAACAGAAAACAAATTATTAACAATGGAAATGAAAGTGGGACATCATTAGTCATCCCATGGAGATTACAAGGATAATGAGGAATACTATGAAAAACTGTATGGCCATTAATTTGATAACCTTAGATGAAATGAACCAATTTCCTGAAAGACTGAATCAATCAAAATTCACACCAGGGGACATAGAGACTCTGAATAGGCCTCAATGAATTAAATTCATATTTTAAACCCTTTCAAAACCACAAAATACCAGGGGGGTTCACTGGTGAATTATGCCAAACATTTAAGAAAGAAATTTTATCAATTCTCCAAAATCTCTTCCAGAAAACATCAGCAAATGGAATACTTCCTAATTCTTTCTACAAGGCCAGCATCCAGCATCATCTTAATTCCAAAATCAAAGATATTACCAAAAACAGAAAGAAATCTACAGGTGAATATCTCTTATGAACACAAAAGCAAAATTCCGCAACAAAATACTTCCAAATTGAATCCAACAATGTATATAAAAAATATATGCCATAAACAAGTGGGATGTGTCCCAGGTGTGCAAGGCTGGTTCAACATTAAAAAAATCAATTAATATAACCCTTTATGCCAACAACCTAATGAAGAAAAATAGTTGTATACTTGATCATATACAACTAGATGCAGAAAAAGCATTTAACAAAATCCAACACCCATTAGGATTTTTTTTAAAAATCAAAAAAAAAATCAAAACCCCTCTCAGCAAACTAGGAGTAGAGTAGAACTTCCTCAACTTGATTTTAAAAAATCTACAAAGACCTACATTTTACATTATACATAATAGTGAGAAACTTTCCACCGAGATCAGGAGAAAAGGATGTCCCATTTCACCACAACAACTCAACCTCTTAGTGGATGTCCTACCCAATGTAATAAGAAAAGGAAAAGGAAACAAAAAGTATACTGGCGGGAAAGGAAAAAATAAAACTGTCTTTGCTTGCAAATGATGTGTCTATGTAGAAACTCTCCAAAGAATCAACAAAACACCCTCTGGAACTAAAAAGTGATTACAGTATGGTTGTAGGAGATATGTTCATATTAAAAAATCAGCTGCTTTCGCATATGCCAGCGAGAACAATTGGAATTTGAAATAAAAAACACAATACCATTGCATTAGTTGCACAAAAGTGAAACATTTAAGATAAATCCAACAAAATATATACAAGATCTATAAGGAAAACTACAAAACTCTGATGAAAGAAATTAAAGAAACAAATAAATGATGAGATATTCCATGTTCATGGATAGAAGACTCACTATTGTCAAGATGTCAGTTCTTCCCCACATTATAGATTAAAGGTAATTCCAATAAGTTATTTCATTGATAAAGACAAACTTATTCTAAAGTTTATATGGGAAGACTAAGACAGAGAATGGTCAACACAATATTGAAAGAAAAGAATGAAATCCAAGGTCTGTGGAGGTTAGATAGAGAAAAGATAGTCTTGTCAACAATGGCACTGGAACAACTGGACATTCAGATGAAAGAAAATGAATTTAGACACAGATCTTATGCCATTTACAAAAATTAAGTCAAAATGGATTATAGACCTAAAAGTAAAATGCAAAACCATAAAACTCCTAAAAAGTAACATAAAGAATCTAGATAACCTGGGTTAAATGATGACTCTTAAGTACAACACCAAAAGACCAAATTGATAAGTAGGACTTAATTCCAGTTTTAAACTTCTGTTCTGGGAAAGACACTGTTTAGAGAATGAAAAGACAAGTCACCACAAACCAGAAGAAAGTATTTTCAAAACACATACCCACTAAGGGACTGATTTCCAAAATACACAAAGAAACTTTAAAACTCAACAACACAAAACAACCCTATTTTAAAATGGGAAAATGATCTGAACAGACACCTCTCCAAAGAAGATAAACAGGTGGCAAGTAAACATATAAAAATATGCTCAACTTGATGTCATTAGGGAAACTACAAATTAAAACAACAAAGACACACCAGTATATACCTTTCAGAATGGCCAAAATGCAGGACCCTGAAAACCTCTGATGCTGGTGACGATGTGGAACAACAGGGACTGTCACACGTAATGATGGTGAGAATGCAAAATGACAGTCATTTTGGAAGACAATGTGTTGGTTTATTAAAAAACTAAACCCACTCTTATTGTATGATCCCATGACTGCACTCCTTGATATTTACTCAAAAAGTTGGTATGTACACACAAAATCCTGCACACTAATTTTACAGCAACTTTATTCATTATTGTCAGGACTTAAGGGCATACTGGGACTGCAGTTGTAGCTCAGTGGTAGAGCACTTTCCTAGCATGTGTGAGGCCCTGAGTTTGATCCTCAGCACCACATATAAATAAACAAATAAAATAAAGGATTCTTTGACAACTAAAATTTATAATAAAAAAAATTTAGAGGCATACAAGGTGTCCTGCAGATATGGTTAAATAAACAGTGGTTCATCCAGACAATGGAATATTAGTCAGCTAAAAAGAAACATGCTATCAAGTCATTTAAGGAACCTTAAATGGGCATCACTAAGTGAAAGAAGCCAATATGAAAAGGCTATATACAATATGATTCAACTGTATGATATTCTAGAAAATAATACAAAGACAGTAAAAAGACCAGTGGTTTCCAGAAGATAGCAGGGGTTGGGGTTATAAATAGGCAGAGCACACAAGGGTTTTCAGGGCAGTGACACTCCTCTGTATGATACTATAAAGTTGGATACATGTCATTACACATTTGTCTAAGCCCAAAAATTGTAGGACAACAAGAGTGGATCCTAATGCATACTAGGACTTTAGTTAATATTAATAGCCTATCATTGTCTAGCATTCCCAAAGCCCTGGGTTTGATTCCTAGCAGTATCCCTAGCAATAATAAAATAATAGTAATAATAATAATATATCAATCTTGGTCTATTAATCATAACAAATGTATCACACTAATCCAATATGTTAACAATAGGGGAATCTGGGGTGTGGGGGGTTTGGTGAAGAGTATAGGGCAACTCTCTACTTTCCAACCAATTTTTCTGTAAACATAAAACTGCTCTAAAAGTCCAATGATTTTTTTAAAAAATATAGAGAGGCAAAAACATACCTTTATGATACTAAAATAGGGAAGAATTTTAAAAACTTAGGACAAAAAAGCATATACCATAAGGAAAGTGCTGATATTATGTGACATACAGTGAACCTTTAAATCTGCAGTGTGACAGAGGGCCTTGTACAACATTTGAAAATCATGTTTCAGGGTCTCCAACATCACAGCCTACGAGTCGTGTGACAAGATGCTCCCTGTGTCAATACCTGATCAATGCCCTGACTATAACTCCAGTGCACAAGTGCCCCCCTCCTGTGCTCTCAGACCCCTGTGAAGGATGGGGTTCCACTCCCAATTTCACTGCAGAAAGACAGAACACCCCACAGAGCATGTCATCACAGGTGTGGAGGTGGGACTTAAGCCAGAACCACCCTCTCCTTGCATGTGTTACCTACAGATTCCCTCTGCAGGCTCAAAAATGGTCTATTGCAAGAGTGCATTGCTGTGAGGTAGAGGAAGCAGCAGCTGAAGCAAGAGTAGAAAGAATTACAGGACCTTTGCCCATTAGAGACAGAGCATGTGAGAAAGGGTCTGGGACCTGGCAGCAAGGCCCACAGGAAACAAATGGCTTCCCTCAGTGATTTTCTGGCTCCATCCTCCACTGGTCACTTTGGCTGGGCTGTGGCAGAGGCAGCAGGGCCCCAGAGACAGCTCTTACCATCTCAGAAAACCAAGTCACAGGCTCCCAAATTCTGTTTGCTGGTTGATGTCATGTCAGTATCTTGATATTGACCATGAGGGGCATATTTACAACACAGAAATGGGCACATGCTCCCATCACGATCCCACCCCACTTGTCACACATTCACTGGGCACCACTGGAGAAGGGACTATAAGGCCATGAGGTGACTTCTCTGTGTGCCCCAAAGCCCCTCACTGAAGCCTCTCATGGGATTAGTGGAAGGTGGAGATGCTGCCAGGCTAGAGACCTCCTGGGTCTGATAGTTCAGGTTCTTCTTGGGAACAGGAGAGGTAAGAGGGATGGGGGGGAAACCAGCCTTGCTAAGGGCTCTGAACATAGTGAGCCAGGCTGGGCTCCCTCAAATCCAGGCCATCATGTGCAGCCTCCTTGGGAGCTCAGCATTCCCAGGCTCCTGTATGTAGCTCACTCAAGCCCTTTCCACTCCTTACTCCCTCTCTCTGTCCCCCTCTCTCAATCTGTGTGCCTGCCTCTTTCTTTCAGGTAAACCATATTATCCAGGAATCTTCAGCCACAAGGATTTTCCTTCAGAAAAACCACAGTGATCAGGCATGAAAAAGAGGAAGGTGTAATGGGAGGGGGAGGGTGTGAGCACAGGGAAACAGGTATGAGCAGAGAAAGAAGGGTGTGAGCAGGGCAAGGAGGGTATGAGTAGGGGAAGGAGGGTGTGAGTAGGGGAAGGAGGGTGTGAGCAGAAGGAGGAAGGTGTGAACAAGCAGAGGGTGTGAGCAAGAGAAGGAGGAGGGTATAAGCAGAAAAAGGAGGGTCTGAACAGGAGGAGAGTGTGAGCAGGAGAGTGTAAGCAAGAGGAGGAGGGTGTGAGCAGAAGAAGGAGGGTGTGAGCAGAAGGAGGTGTGAGCATGAGGAAGAAGGTGTGTGCACAAGGAGGAAGGTGTGAGCAAGAGGAGGGGGTGTGAGCAGGACAAAGAGGGTGGAATGAGGAAGAGGAGGGTATGAGCAGGGGAAAGTGTGAGCAGGAAGGGGAGACTATGAGAGAATATGAGCAGGAGGAGGAGGAGTGGCAGGAAACTCAGAGCTGAGACTTCCCAAGCTATTCTCACTGTCTGGCTCTTGGCACCAGGGACAAGCCCCTAGCTCAGCCACATCTTTGAAATTCCTCAGCGGCCCACACAGAGAGGCCTGTAGGTGGATCCATGACTGAACCATTCTCTGGGAGGAGACCACGTGTGATTGCAGCCTGGGACCTTGGTCATCCTTGGCCACAGGAGAATAGCTGAGCCTGAGAACAGCCAAGGTGGCCTCGTTAGCAATAGGTCACCTGAGTTCCTCTTCTGAGGGGGCTAACTCTTGTTGGACTTGTATTCTTGTTTTTACAAGCTGTTTTAGTCAGCTATTTCACTGCTGTGACTAAAGGACCCGACCAGCACAATTAGAGAGGAGGAAAGGTTTATTTGAGGTCTCATAGATTCAGAGATCTTAGTCCATAAAAGGCTGGCTCCATTCTTCAGGGCTTTAGGTCAGGCTGAACATCATGGTGGGAGAGGGTAGCTGAGGGAAGCAACTCACATCAAGGTGATTAGGAAGCAGAGAAAGATTCCACTTGCCAGATACATATACCCAAAGCCACACTCAATTCCCACCTCCTCCAGTCACACCCTACCACTTCGGTTACCACTCAGTTAATCCCTATAAGGGGATTAAATCACTGATAGGGTTAAGACTCTTACAACCCAACCATTTCTTCTCTGAACCTTCTTGCATTGTCTCACACATGAGCTTTTGGGGGACACCTCATAACCAAACCATAACACAAGCCAAAAGCTTTCAGTTTCTCTTTTGTAAGCTTCCTACTTAACACCTTTCAACTGCATCTCAATAGGAGTTTTGGCTATTTTCTTATTGACCTGTGGGAGATCTTTATATGTGAGGGAAACCACCCTTCAACACCTTCAGCCTCAGTATCACACATGCCTGCTGTCCCCTGACGTATGGAAAGTATCTGGGAGATATGGAGTAGGGCACATTCCTCTGTCCCCATAACATAAAGGTGGGCACTTTGAGGACAAAGCCTGTGTTTTCTTCTCTGTGTCCCTGGAGTTCAGACTCACAGAAAGCTATGCTTGTCAGGAGATCTGGCAATCAGCATGGGCAGCTGCCATCCCAACTTTCATCTGAGAAATGCCAGGGACAAGCCAGGTTCCAGGATAAATGTGCTGCCCAGGCAAAGGGAGCCAGAATGCCCAAAGGGAGGGTCAGGCAGGCCAGTAGAGGGATGGGCCTCGCCCACTCCTGTGTGCTGTGTCCTCTCATTGTTCTCCTCCTTACCTGCCCCTCTGCCCTTCCTGGGACTGCCAGCACTTCTCCACATCCCCTACTTCCTCAGGCTTCTCCCCTCAGTACCCAACTGGACCCCACTGCTGCCCTCTTTGGGTTGGGTCCACAGGGATGCCTCTTGGGCAGGAAAAGGTCCATCACCCCACATTTAGCTCTGGGAGGACCAAGGAGGGAAGGAAACTGAGGGAAAGGGCAATAGAGGGTCCCCAGATTCTACCTGTTTCTTGAAGGTCAGGTCCAGTGCTGCTTAGGGAACACAGGCGATCAATAACTCTAAGATTGGTCATATGAGACCAAGTCACCAGAGAAGGGACTTTGCCCATTGGCAGGTCTTGAAAATGTGGCAGCATGCCAGTCCCTTAATGTTTCCCACAAGAGGTTAGGTTCAAGTGGTCAATTCTCCTGGAGCATCTATTCATACCAGCCTGCCCCCGTCTGCCATGCCAGGAAGAGCCAGGAGGGTCCAGCAAAGTCATGAGGGCACTGAGCTGTGGGTGGCTTGTGTCCTCAGCCCAGAGCCATGCCTGGCACTGCCTCCCTCACCTGGTGGGCCCCCTCCGCAACAGCATTTTCCTCAAAGTGCCACCTTGGCATCAGGCAATGTCCCAGAGGAGTGGGCAGGTACTGAGCTAGGCCCAAAAGAGGAGGGGGCTCGGTCTGCCTCTGAGTAGGCTCCCCAGCTAGGGTCGGGGTCTGGGGTCCAGGCCAGCATACTCAGATAAGAGCTGTGTTCCTGGCATGGCAGAAGGGAGTCATGGTGGCTTCAAGGCCACTATACTCTCAGGTTGGCTGGAACCTGAGTTCGAGTCAGTAGGATAAAGGGCTGTGCTGTGACCCCTATCTCCACCTGCACACTCAGAGCCTGCCATGGACATCTGACCCTTAGCTCCATAGCAGGGCATAGAGAGGACCTTAGAAAGGAGATAAGCATCCAGGTATGCAGAGGAGCTGTCTGGCCCCAGGGTGCAGGCACACTGGGCCACTGCCCCCCTCACACGTAGCCTGTCTGTCCTCTGTGGCTCTGCAGCATGGCAGCAGGAAGGGTTTGCCTCACAACAGCAGCTTGTGTTATCAGAACTTCTGTGAGATGAGAAAGCAACCAAGGTTGTACCAATCTGAAAGACACTGGACCAAACAGCAACTGGATTAAAAAACATGGTGGCTGCTACAGAAACCTGGCCCAATAGCAGCCACAAAGCCACCTTCAAAGACAGCACTTCAAAATCCACAGTTCCCTGCCTGGCAGAGGCTTCCCATTGCTGTGCCTGGGAAGGGACAGCAGGAAAGTCACCATGTGAGGACAGGAATGGAAGGCCATGTTGGCTCATGGAGTACAAGAGCAGGAGGAGATGTGACATTCCCACCATGCTGTACCATGGACACAGTCTCTGGGTGCAGGGGCTATACCTGGGACATGCAGGCTCCCAATTCACAGACCCAGAACCAGAGGGGCTTCAGAACTGATGATATTTATGTCCCCTTGGTTTTCCCTGCAAGGTGTGTATCAATTAAAGTTTTCAGGATTTTGGTTTTGTGTTAAAGTTCAGATCAAACAAATTTAATCCCTCTGATTTTATTCTTAGGGAATGCAAAAGGAGGTGGTAAGAACTGTCCTTGGGATTGGCCTGTGGGACACCTTCATATCCAAAGGATAAGTTTTGCAGCAAGTCTCAAAGGAAAGAAATAAATTCCCACAGAACCAGTACAGGAGTCAGAAGGGACCCTAGAAAAAGTCACATATCCCAACCCCCATGGTTTATATGGGTGAGGCCAAAACCCAGAGATACATGGCAGCCCAAGGCTACACCCCCCAGTGACCAAGAAGTCATGCAGGAGGAAATCATGTACCATGTCCAATAAAAATGTCCTTTGTATACTCATGTTCAAAGCAGCATTATCCACAATGATTAAGAGGTGAAAGCATTCACTGATAGATGAATGGATAAACAAAACTTGTCTGTACATACAACGGAATATTATTTTTCAGGAGAGGGGTCTGGAATATACCTTCACAAGAGAGCTCTTGTCTATCATGCATAAGGCCCTGGGTTCCATCCCCAGCATTTCAAAAAATATAAAATAAAAATAAATAAGTAGACAGGAGGAGTATTCTGACACATGCCACACGGATGATCCTTGCAGATATTGTACGGAGTGAAAAAAGACACCTATGAAAGAACAAATACTATATGGTTTCACTTATATGAGGTACTTAGAGGAATCAAATTCAGAAGCAAAAAGTAGAATGGGGGTTACCAGGGGCTGGAGGAAGGGGAAAAGGAAGTTAGTGTTTGATGGGGCCACAGTTCCTATTTGAAAAAATGAAAAACATCTGGAGATGGATGGTGGTGATGAATGCATAGAAATGTGGATATATACTTAATGTGACTGAACTGTACACTTGAAAATGATTAAGATGATAAGATTTGCATTATGTGTATGTTGCCACATTTTTTTAAAATGTCCTAGTAGGACATGTGGCCATATCTCTGAGGAATCTTTAAGAAATAATGGAAGAGCTGGGTGCAGTGGCTCACGCCTATAATCCCAGCAGCTTGGGAGGCTTAGGCAGGAGGATCTCAAGTTCAAAAACAGCCTCAGCAAAATTTAGGCCCTAAGCAACTCAGTGAGACTCTGTCTCCAAATAAAATACAAAATAGGGCTGGGGATGTGGTTCAGTGATTGAGTACCCCTGAGTTCAATCCCTGGTACAAAAAGAAAGGAAAGGGAAAGTGAAAGGGAAGGGAAAGGGAAGGAAGAAGAGAAGAGAAGAGAAGAGAAGGGAAGGGAAGGGAAGGGAAGGGAAGGGAAGGGAAGGGAAGGAAAAAGAAAAGAAAAGAAAAGAAAAGAAAAGAAAAGAAAAGAAAAGAAAAGAAAAGAAAAGAAAAGAAAAGAAAAGAAAAGAAATAATGAAAGATTGGTACTTGAAATACTTTCTTTAAAATCTGGGTTTTAGCTGGGCACAATGGTGCACACCTGTAGTCCCAGCAACTTGGGAGGCTGAGGCAGGAGGATCACAGGTTCAAAGCCAGCCTCAACAACTTAACAAGGCCATAAACAACTTAGTAATACCCCGTCTCTAAATAAAATTGAAAAAGGGCTGGGGATGTGGCTCAGTGGTTGAGCATCCCTGGGTTCAATCCCCAGTACCAAAAATAAATTAAATAAATAAATCTGGTTTTAAAAAAGAACTCCCATGTGTCCAATCAAATCTTAGCCTCTGGTGACAAATAAGAAAAATCCAAAGGAAAAAATCCATAATGATTCCAGACAGTAAACCGTAAACTAAAAGCAGTGGGTGGCAGGCAAGGCTGCTCTGTTCCCACCATGTTCCCCTGAAGCTGGCAGCCCCTCAGCCCTCCCCAGCTGAGGACCCCAGATCCCCTGAAAGTCATCCTGCCAGAGAGATTCAGAGCAACACTCCTCCCATAAAACAGGTTGTCCTGGAATGTTTGTCATGCAGGCCTTTGGTGAAGACAAGGTTTGCAAATGTAGATCAGAAAATTGGTGTAAGAATAACATTCCTTAGCCTGCAGAGGAATCATGAAAAGCTCCCAAATCATGGATTCTGTTAGGGCTTTCAGATGGAGGGGGTCTGTGTTTCCTGTCATTGTCTCAGGGCTGTTATAATGAGGGGATGAGGCAGGTCAGGTGGAGAGGCAGTGGGCCCAAGATGGGGAAGGGCCTTCATCTCTGCAGGGGGCAGAAACAGGTTGGGCCACTGGGGACAGAGAGAGACCCTCAGGTCCTCACTTTCTTTCAGCCTGCAGTGGAGTTGTGTCTACCAAGTTTTCCCTGACCGCCAAACACACAGCCCCTGGGGACCCCACCTACTGTCCTGCTGCCCAGCCTACTGTCCTGAGCAATAAGCCAGTTCTCACACACTCTAACCATCTCCCTGATCTTGGGGCTGCCTTTCAGAGCAGCCACATCTATGCCCCACATGTTCCACCAGAGCAGAAGTTGTACAGCTGTTGTGAAGACCCCTACCCAGACTTGAGGTGCCTGACCCTTTTGAACCTTCTCTGAGGAAGGAAAGAAGACACCAAAGGGATCAGGGATGCCAAGATCCACCTCACATGGGAGTAAAGGGAAGCCTCAGCCCCAGCCTCAATGTAAAGACCTGACCTTGAGTGTCAGAGGGGATGGTCTTGAAAGCTGTTCAGAAAAGAAGGAAGCTGGAGCCCAGAACATGGAGTGAGGCCACCGTGTCAAGTTTTGAAAGCCAAGGCACTTATTGGGTCCCTAGAAGTGGAACCCTCAGAAGGACATTCCTGAAAGTGAAGCAGTAGGGATGTGCCCTCTTCGCTCACCTGCCTCTGGGAAGGGCAGGAGGTGGCATGTGTCTTGGGTCCAGGTCAGAGCTAGAGGGGCCCACAGGTCCTGGACACTTCTTGCCAAACGGGAACCTGACCCTCCCATGCCTCAGGCCTGAGCTCACACCAGGCAGGGACCCAGGGACTGGCTAAGTTTAGAGACACAGTCACCAGGCACAGGTCAGAGATTGTGATGACAAGACTGTTTCTCACTGTGGCTCATTTGTGAAGACTCCGGCAGAATTGGCTCAAAGAAGCTGGCCTGGCCAGAGCAACCCTTCTGGCAGATCCTGCAGATTAAAGGAGGTTTTGAGTGAGGTGTTGGCGATCACTCTAGTTTTAAAGCTCACTTCTCAGCAATTTGAATGTTGAGATCCAGATGGAAGAGTTTTTATTTTTCTATGCAGGATTTACATATTTTAATAACTTTATTGAGATATCATTCATATATCAAACAATTCATCCATTTAGACCTTATAATCCAGTGACTTTTAATACATTCACAGAGTTGTACATCCATTACCACAATCTAAATTTACAACACTCCATTGCTCCAAAAACAAACTCCTACCCATTGGCAGTCACTTCTGATCCTCTCTCCCCACTGCACCCTCAGTTCCACTGTCTGTCCTGAGGATTCACCTATTCTGGACATTTCATATAAATGAATCATAGAACATGTGGCCTTTTGCGACTTGCTTCTTTTGCAGAGCACAATGTTTTTAAGGGTCATCCATGTTTTAGCATGTATCAGTATTGTTACCATTTATTTTTTTAATGCCTAAAACATATTCCATTTCTTTATTTGTTCTTCAGATGATACACATCTGAGCTGTTTCTACCTTTTGGCTGTTATGGATAATGAAATTATGAACCATGTGCGTATATGCTTTTGTATCTCTTAGATGTTATAACCCCAACCTAGGAATAAGGAGCTGCCAAAGTTTCCCACAGTGCCTGCACCATTTTACATCCTCCCCAGCAGTGTACAAGGTTCTAACTCCACTTTCTCACCAACCCTGTAGTCATATTTTTTTTTTTATAATAGTCAAATGCCTAGTGAGAGTGAGGTGGTATTTCATGGTGGTTGTGATTTGCGTTTCCAGAATGACTAATGATGTTGAGCATCTTTTCATGTGCTTTTTGGACATTTATAATGCCTTCTTTGAAGAAATGTCTATTCAGGTCCTCTGCCCATTTTGAAATTGGGTTATTTATTTCACTGTTAGGTATTAAAAGTTCTTAAAATATTCTGAATATGAATTATTCATCAAATACATGATTGGCAAACAAGGAGTAGCTTCTTATAGGTTGTCTTTTCACATAGTCTTGACAATATTCTTTGAAGTACAAACTTGAATGTTGATAAAGTTCAATTATCTATCTTTCACTATGCATTTTTGTTGTCATATCTACAAAACCACCGCCTAACCCAATAACACAAAGATTTACTCCTAGATTTTCTTCTAAGAGTTTAATAATATTTAGTTCTTACATTTAAGTCTATGATTCATTTCAAGATAACTTTTTGGAGATAATTTTTGTATCTGGAGATAAATTTTGTATCCGTAAGGTTTCAACTTCATTCTTTCACATGAGAATACCCAAAGGACTCTTTATTTTTCCCCCATGGATTATCTGGGCACCCTTGTCAAAAATCAGTTGACTATAGATGTATAGATTTATTCCAGACTCTCAATCTTATTCCACTGATCTATGTGTTTATCCTTCTGCAAATACCCCACTGTCCTAACTGATATAGCTGTATAGTTTTGAAATCATGATGTGTGAGTCCTCCAAGTTTGTTTTTCTTTTACAGATTGTTTTGGCTATTCTGGGTCCCTTGCATTTACATGTAAATTTTAAGACAAACTTTTCAATCTGTGGAAAAAGAAAAAATTCAATATTTAAAGAGATAATGCATTGAGTTTACAAGTAAATCAATTTGGAATAAATGACCATCTTAATAATATTGCATTCAATCCATGAACATGGGATGCCTTTACATTTATTTAGGTCTTCTTTAATTTCTCTCAAGAGTGGTTCGTAGTTTTCAACACACAAATATTTTTTATTTTATTAAATGTATTCCTGTGGATGATATTTTAAATGGAATTGCTTTTCCTAATTGTGAGATTGAGAATTGCTAGTGTAATGAAATACAATGTTTATTTGTACATTGGTCTTTCATCCTGCAAATCTGTTGAATTCATTTTTCAGTTCTAATTTTTTTAAGTAAATTCTTTATGATTTTCTATACACAAAATCATGTCATCAACAAATAGAGGTAGTTTTCTCTGTTCTTTTCCTAGTTATTTCACTTTCTTGCCTAATGGCCACGGCTAGAACCTTCTGTACTACGTTGAAAAGAAATGGAAAGAACAGACATTCTTGTTTTGTTTCTGATCTTGAGAAGAACACAGTCTTTCACCATTAAATATGATTTCAGCTGTGGGTTTTTCATAAATGCCTTTAAACAAGTTGAGGAAGTTTTCTTCTATCCCTAGTTTGTAGTGTTTTATCATGAAAAAAATCCTAAATTTTGTCAAATGTTTCTTCTGCATCTTTTGGGATAATCATTTCTTCCTTGTTTATTCTATCAATATGGTATATTACATAGATTGCTTTTTATGTTAAACCAACCTTTCATTCCTAGGAGAGTGCTATCCTTTTCAAATGTTGCTAAATGGTTTCATTATTATTTTGTTGAGGATGCTGCATCTATATTTATAAAAGATACTAGTCTGTAATTTTCTGGAATGTCCTTTCTGATCTGGTAACTGGTCTGTCTTTTATGGTTACGGGTTTCACTAAATGAACTGGGGAGAAATTGTTCCTCTTCTATTTGGGGGAGAATTTATGAAGAACTGTATTAATTCCTCTTTAAATGCTTGGTAGAATTTATCAGTGAAGTTCTCTGGGCCTGGGTAACTCAGTGTGGGACATTTAAAATTACTAATTCAATCTCTACTTGTCATAGATCTATTCAGATTTTCCATTTCTTCTTGGGTCAGTTTCAGTAGTTTATGTCCTTCTGTTTGTCCATTTCACCTAGGCTATCTAATTTTTGGCACATAATTTTTCACAGTATTTCCTTAAATCCTTTTTATTTCTGTCAATTTGGTAGGAAGGTCCCAAATGTGCCCTCTTTCACTCCTGACCTTAGCAATTGAATCTTGTCTTTTTTTTTTTTTTTTTTTGCCTGACCACCTTCTGAAAATTTTTTTTATTATTTTTAGTTATAGATGACAGTGGAAACCATTGTGATATATTTGTACAAGCTTGGAATATATCTTATTCTAATTAGGACCCCTGAACACCCTGTTAATAGCTGCAGCCTTCCTCTCAACTGGCATTCCTGCATTTCCAGAGGTATTCATCACCTGCTACACTATCATATAATTCTTTTTTTCAATATTGGGGATTGAACCCAGGGCCTCACATATGCTAAGCAGGAACTCTACCCAGCCCTTTTTTATAATTATTTTATTTTGCAAAAGCTGGCCTCAAACTTGTGACTCTCCTTCCTCATCCTCTCCTGAGTAGGTGGGATTACAGGTATGTGCCACTGCATAGGATCCTATCATAATTTGTTTAGTTTTTACCTGTCTCTCACCTGCCATTAGCACATAAGTTCTCCAAGGCAGGCATCCTTGACTACTTTGCTCACTACTATTTCCCAAGAAGCCAGAAGGTATAGTGTAAGGCAGATGGTGAGTGTGCAACCAGACTTGTGCAATGAATGAACCAGCCTTCAGGAGAGCAAGAGAAATCAAGAAACAGGCAAACACAAACCAGACTGTAACTACCACCCTCAAAAGAAACCAGAAAAAAAAATGTAAGCAGGGTGACATTCAAGCTCTGATCCTGTGTTGTCCAACCCAATAGCCACTTATCATCATGCAACAAGAACCTGGACTATGGTTGGTCTAAACCAAGACATACATTAAATGTAAAATACACAGCAGATTTCTAAGACATAACATAAAAAGGAATGCAAATACTTAATGATTTTACAATGATTACATGTTGAAATAATAGTGTGAATATAGGATTAAATATATATATATTTAAAATTATTTTCACTGTTTCTTTTGACTTGTTTTTTATGTACTAGAATTTTTTTAATCACACATGTGGCTCCCCTTCATGGCCACATTTCACTTCTTCTGGACAACACTGTTCTAGACAACTTGGATGGTGTAGGGGTTAATTGTGAGTGTATGGAAAACAAAGTCAAATTACAAACACAATTAGTGAGGCTCTTAAGGAACCAAGGAATGTAAGGGGTATGCAGCATAGGCCATAGGCCAGGTTTAGGCTTCACGGCATAAGCAATTACCACTGGAATCACCTGAAGGCTTTTCAAAACCCTACTGTCTGAGTAGCTGGGTTTGAGTGGTGCCTGAACATTTCCCCAGAGGCTTCCAAGCTTCAGCCAGGGCTTGTTATCCCCCTGGTCACCCTCTTCATCAGAAGATTCTACTCCTACTAGACCACAAACCCCCAACAAACAGCCTGGATCAAATTCATGGACTTAGAGAATCATGCTACACCTCAACATGCAACAACAGAAGTACCATGAAGAACATCATTATGAAATGGGCAGGGTACTTCAAACCACCTGGAGGCCAACTCCAGGCAGGTATATGAGAGTGACAGCTCTGTGGCTCTCTCACCAGGTGGCAAGACCAGCAGGTCACTAGGAAGGCACTGGAGGACCCACATCTGTGAAGTGGGATACCACTGCTCTGGGGAGCAGGCAGGACTGCAAGGCCTGCGTGGTCCAGGCTATTGCAGAGCCACTGCTGAGCACCTGCTGTGTGCCAGGCAGTGTTCCGAGCATTCAAGCACACTAGGTGAAAGAGGGGGCTTGGAAACCAGCACTAACTGGCTGTGCATTACAGTTACCCTGGTATTTTCCCAAAATTTGAGAACAGCTCCTTCCTTCCAGTTTCACATGCTGCTCACAAAGTGGGGAAAGGATGATGGTACCCCGTCAACAATGGGGATGATACCCCCTCCTATAAAATATGCTGACATTATTGCCTGACTACCACCAATCTGTTCTAGATTCTACAAAAGTTTGTGTCTGGCTTAATAAAGAACAGTTATTTTAGTTATTTTAGGATCATTAAGTCAATACATAAAGTACCATGTCCACTAGCAGCTGAGCACTGATCAAGTTTGTGACTCTCCCCCAGGAGACAAAAGCCACCCAAAGTTCAGCAGCTAATAACACCATCTTTAACACAAAAAGATGTTTTTATTTTAAATAAATTCATATTTGTAAATGAATAAATGCATTTGTATATAAATTGATACATAATGCATTTGTATGCTTCTACACTAACAAAGTGACTTGCAGCTATAAAGGATGCTTTACAAATAATCAAATCAGATTCCATTTTAGGTAGGGGAGACAGAAAAAGGGGTTAAATTTTCTTAAACAAAAAATTTGAGTTGGGACTGGGGTTGTGGCTCAGTGGTAGAGCACTTGCCTAGCATGCATGAGGCACAGGGTTCAAGTCTCAGCACCACATATAAATAAATAGAATAAAGGTCCATTGACAAATACAAAAATATTTTTTTAAAAATTTGAGCCTATTGATTTACTCATGCAAAGCACTATGAGGACTATGAACTTGTGTATTATAGAACCTGGTTGCACTCAGATATATCAAATTGTCAATATCTTATGGGATAAAAATGCTATTTAAATAGGTAATAGCTAAGAAATCTTTATATTGTAATTCTTGTCAAGTAAAATAAGGATGAAAATAAAGTACTGTCAATTTAAAAAAATTTGAAATCTTCAGACAGGCCATATCTCTCACTTGAACCAGAGAATATGGGGTCAACACATCTTCTCAGAACAATCACTGCACATTTATCTCTACTTGGTCTTTTCTATCAAACTACTGGTAAATTCCAGGGTGACTCCATATAGACTCTTTAAAGGCCAATGGAGCCAAAGTAAGAGAACCATCCCTATAGAAAACCAAGCATTGTGCGTCCTTCCCCTCTACTGTCGTGGAGTCAAGGAAGGAAGGAAGGAAGGAAGGAAGGGAGGGAGGGTGGGTCGGTCCAGAATACACCCTTCAGTTTCTTCAAGTGAGACTGGGACTTTCTTAATACCCAAGACCTTGACCTCCACACTTCGATGTACCTGGTACCTGCAGCAATACTGAGAACCCAGCCCTTCATTCACAAGAATCACACCATCCTAATAACTTTCCAGGCCCTGAATTCAAATATAGGGCCCTCCCATCCTCTGTCACACTCATCAGAAGTCTGGTCCCAAATTTTGGTTGTAAAAGTAAGACCAGGACTGGAGCATTTGCCTTGAATGTGTAAGGCACTGGGTTCGATCCTTAGCACCACATAAAAACAAACAAATAAAATAAAGGTATTGTGTCCATCCACAACTAAAAAATTTTAAATGAAAAATAAAAGTATGGCCAAAGCATGTCCCATCTCTCTGCTAAGGGAACCATTAGCCCAAACTCCAAAAAAACACATAATGACAAGGCAGATCAGCACAGAAAAGTGTCACCTGCATGGTGATTCCATATGTGCTTTAAAATCATACATACGTGACACGTACGTAAGTATATATGTGTACATACAACACAACCTTATAATGACATAAAAATAAACAGCCCAGGTTTCTCCAGCAGGTAAGGGAACTTGAGTGTAAAAGGTCACATTTCATTGTGCATAGTTCTGTATTACTTGATTTTTTTTTGCAAGAAGACTATATTGCCCTAGTAATTTAATAAAATAAAAGTTTCAAGTCCTGCTGTCTCAAATGGGGTCAGATTGTTGGTTGTCAAGGAGAGATGATAAAAAGAAATGATTTCACAAACGGAAACTGGGGGCAGTGCCCTGGGTTTGGAAAGACACAACGAGCATGGAAAGCTGCTAGCTGAGGACAGGTGCAGTCCTCAAGAGCCTGGGCTGTGTGTGGACCACAAGCTTGTCACAAGCCAGTCAACAGAAAAATAGCATTTTTAAAGTACAGAATAGAGTATGTTCATGTGCTTTTAAGAGGAGCAGACTATGGAGTTCAGAGTCAAAGTACCAAGACTCAAACTCTGACCCTGTATGACTTTTAGCAGGGGATGGGGCTTCTCAGTGCCTCAGTCACCTCTTCTGTAAACTGGGAATAATTACAGCACCTATTTCACAGAGCAGGCATGTTAATATAATAAGCACCACTGAAGCGCTAGCAACTGTTACCAGAAAAGAAAGAGTCCGGTAGCAAGCATGCAGATATATTCTTAGCTCTCAGCAAAGTAGGTTATGGTATAAAAATACCATTAAATAGTAACTAAACTAGCGTCACCTTAATGCGCATCTTGCCAGCAACCTCAGCATGTGCGACTTCTTTTTAAACTACCCTACATTAAAGAATCAAGACCAGGATTTATCTGGCCTCCTTGGAGACAGGAGGCAAAGGCCTGAGGCCACTCACCCCTTCCTCATCAAGGAGAAGCCACCCCTCAGGCCAGGTCCTGGGGACCCAGCCCTGCCTTTGGGCAGGTAAGTGGCCAAGGCCCAGCACATCCTGCATCCCAGCATCCCAGCTTCCCATAGCACAGAGTGCAAGGGAGAAGACGAAGTTGGGAGAGTGCTGGGGAGGGAAAGGCAGCAAGGAGGAAGGACAGTGTTTGGGACAGCCTGGCTGAGCAACCCAAGGAAATGGGGGCTGTCATTGGCAAAGGCCCTGAGGGAGCAGAAAGGGACTGATGTACCAGAGGAAGGAGAAGGAAAGCAAACCAACAGCAAATTCAAGATTCCTCCTCCACTCCATTCCTGTCTTCCCTAGCAACTGGCATCAGAGCAAGGAAGTTTCAAAAATTTATCTACTCTGAATTTCCTAAGTTTATCTATTAACTACCTAGCAGGCCATCCACTGGTTCAGAGCAGGCCTGCTGACAGAAAGCAAGAGCAAACAGCAATGCCCCTGGTGACACACACCCTAGAATGCAGCCTGCTCTCCACTTCCTGGGGGCCACTGGAGGAATCAAAGTCACATAAAGGTCAATTCTGGGCCTATCTGAGGTTTAGGGATCACTGGAAGGAATGGGAAATACCCTGGGGTGGAAGTCAGAGGCATTCTTGCCACCTGAGTTTGGGCAAGCTGCTGACCTTCCCAGCAGTTTCGGTTGTTGTAGAACAGGGGTGGAGGGCAGGCCTTCTCGGACAGCTAAAATAAAATCAAACCTTTTAAGTTCCACACCATTAGATGCTGTGACATTAGATGCTGTGACAACATGAGCCATGGCCCCAGTCCTCTGGAAGGGTTCATGAACTCCTAAAATTATACCCAAAACCTCAAAGGAGCTGTTTTCCTCTAAGGAGATGGTCTATATTTTAAGGTGACAACAACTCCAAAAGGTGAAAGGTTCACAAGCCAGAATCCAGAATGTGAAACACTTCCTGCCCATTAAGCTTCACCACCTGCCTGTGCCAGGGATAGCAGCACCTAGGACAGGGGCATCCCCAACACAGCTGGTGGGGGTTGGCATGGCAGGGCAGACCCTTGGCGGCAATCCCACTGCCAGGGATAAACCCCAAAGAAGCCCTCACCCCTGCACCAGCAAACACATGAACCATGCTGGTCACGTGGTGAGTAAGAGTGCAAAACAAGAGGCAAATCTAGACTCCCATCAGGAGGAGAGGAGATGAGACGTAGTGTTCATATGATGGATCACCACAAAGCAGTTGGCGACCATAATTTATCAGTGCGCACAGAAGTCAATAAGACTATGCTGAGAAAATACATGAAAGAATTCCACGTTAGTATGGATACTTTTATCTGTGTGCAAATGTACCAAAAAGAGTCTGGGAGAAAGAATACAAATGCCTAGCAGCAGCTGGAGGAAAATGGGTGACTTAACATTTATTTGCAACACTTTACTTCTCATAACTTTAAAACAGGACTTAAACCAAAATGATGAACAGTTTTCAATTTTGGGTAGAAGAGACAGGAGTGTTCATTTTCTTTATCCTAGAATTTCTAGATTTTTAAAAGCTATCCAATAAAAAAAGTAAACTGTACTGTTAGTTCGTCCATGTGGGCTCAGGGTTTCCTGCTTTGCTCTGTGCCTGCTCCCAGGACCCTAGGCCAGAGGTGGCTCTGCATCCCAGCATATGGGCCTCAGGCAAATGTTCATGAGCCCCACAGGCAAGGAAAGGCATACACAGCTGCACTGTCACTGGGATGAGTGGAGCAGGCCCCAGAAAGTGGCTCCCCTTGGCCAGCTGACTTGCTCCCCAAGTCTCCAGGGAAAGACCAGGAGCAGAGACAGTCGAGAAGGCAAAAGCCAACGCCCCATCACACACAAGCAGCTGTGGGTCTGTGACCCTGCCCTTCCGCCAAGCAGGGAGTCAACCTGACTGGGTGCCAGGGCTATGGCTTTAAATAAACTTGGATGTGTCCACCTGGGGCTGGGAGGCAACACCAACTGTGCCCCAGGCAGGCGTTATCAACAATTGTCAGACATGGCCACTGCAGGATGGGCCTGAGTCCCCCACAGCTTGACCTAAGGGTGTCTTGCCCTCCAGACGCCCTTCCTGCCCCATTCCCCAGGACCTGGACCCTAGTGGGCTCCACAAATGTATGCTAGACTGAATCAACTCATTCTGGCTAGTATTCTGAGCCTCATCCAAGGTCCCAGCGGGCCCCTTGACCTGAGGCTTCACTCCTCCCCTGAGTACAAGCATGGCCTCTCCATGTGCTCCTTTATGATGAGGGCTCACTGTCTTGCCCATCTAGAGAAGGAGCTGGGGGCTCCAACTCTCACCTGTCTGTATAATGCCATCAGCCCTCTCAACCTCCACACTCAAGTATGGGTGACAATAACCAACAGCTGCTGGATGCAGAGACTCAGGGGAGGGCTGGTCACTTATGCCATTGCTTTACCCAGGGAAGCTCACACCAAAATGAAGAAGGGAAGAGCACTGGTGAGCTGCAGACTGGGAAACCAGAGAGAGTTGAGAGGTCCTGAGAGGGACTTCTTGGAGAGACTAGTGATCTGGGCACAAGCAGAAAAGAAGACAAGAAGCTTCTCCAGGAAGGAGAGAATACCCAGTGCTGCCTCTGCCTCAGAGAACCAGGCACACTGACTGCTGCCACCCCACAGTGCAGACACAGCTCTGGAGGAGACAGGATGGACGGGGACAGAGCCACTCAACTGAGGGTCGGAAAGCTGGAGGAGTCAGTCTCCTACCTCCAGCCCTGGGCCTTCTGTCCACATAGGAAGCCACCTCACCCCCACCTAAGGGCTCCCAGCCTGTTACCCTCTTCCTCACAGGCCTCCATCCCCAGATACCTCCTGGAAGCTTCTTCAAGACCTGTGTCCCTGGGGCCCACAGGGAGGAGCACACAGGATGAAGGAGTGTTTGGCCTGTCCCTTGGGTGGCTCTCCAGGTCCACCCAGCCCCCACCCCCTGCTATCCAGCATAGGCTTCTTCTCTGTCACTTCCCTGTGCTCTTCACCCCCCCAGACCTGACCCGATTCCTCTCTACACGTGCAGGGAAGTGGGGAATGCGCACACCCCCACACTCCTCCAGCTGGGCACTCCACAATTATCAATGATCAGCGTCCCTCGCCCACCACAAGGTTTCACCAGACGCTTTTTTAGTAAAGAAAAAAAGGATTTGCTGCTGGATGTGTAATAGGAAATCTCGCCAGCGCCCCCACCGCGCAGGAGGGGTGGGGGAGGGTGGAGGAGATGGAGCTCAGGAGTTCTCAAACCAGCCCCAAGGGATACCAGGTGCAGCCACCCTGACTCACAGAGAGGAGACCCCAGGTTAAAGACGAGGACCCTGAGGGGCTTCCTGGTCTCTGACCCAACGGGCAAAGCCACTCCAAACTAGGGCTCCCGCCCCCACATTGCTCAATCTGCGGAGCATAGTCTAGGAGCCAGGGCACCTGTTCCCCGTGAGGGCCCTACCTGAAATAAGCTTTCAAAACCTCCTTTCTACCCCTCATACTACAAAAAATAACGTTCCAAAATCCAGCCTTCACCTACCTTGACGACCCCGAAGTCAGAAGCCCAATTGGGTTCCCCGCCTCACCCTCTCATTTCCCACCCTGATGACCTGATCCAGGCTCTTTGACCTCTTCCTCCGCTCTCTAAATTCATTTCCAGAAGAATCTGGGGGAAAATCCTTCAGAACCCAGATTCCCCAAGGGACCCCTGACAGAAGCTGCTCCCACGCCGGCACCCCCAGCACAGATGGGGCCACGCGCAGAAGCAGGCGGGAGCAGGTCCGCCACCCCCGCCGCCTGACGCTCGGGTGGGGGTGGGGACAGCGTTCCCGCACGGGAGATGACCCCCTGGGGCCTGGGCCGACCCCTCCTGGAGCTCTAGGCCAGGCTGCCGCCCCCGCGTGCCCCTCCTCTCTGACCTCCCCGCTGCCAAATGCGTCACGTCTGTCCGGCGCTCCGGGGACACCTGCTGCCGCCCCCGCCGCGCCGAGTCCAGAGCCCTGACTCCCGGCCCCGGCCGAGCCACCGCGCTGGGCAAGGCGGTACACTCTGCGGTCCAGCACCCGGGCCCAGCACCCGAAGCTCGGGGGTCAGGCCCGTGCGGGGCCGTGCGGTAGGGCCCGGAGCCGGGAGGAGCCGGGGACGCGCGGGGCCGCAGTGCGCTCGGAACCTGCGGCGCGAAGGGTCCCAGTTCCCCGGGGCCCCACGCCTCTGGGGTCCCCGGCCAGCACGCGCGCGCCGCGACTCTTACTTGCCAATATCCTCGTAGAGCTGGTACTCGTCGGTGAAGCGGGTGCAGGTCACCGTGGTGGCCATGGCGGCGGCGGCGGACGGGCTCGGCGTGCGCTCGGCTGCGCTCGGGCGGCGGCGACTCCGTCTCCCGCTCGCGGGCACGGCGGCGACACGGGCGCGGGCGCGGGAGACACCTCGGCTCGCGGCGCCGGGCGGGGGCCGGGCTGGGCTGCGCCGCGCGGCGAGCGCACGCGAGATCTGCTCGCTCGGTCCCCGCCAGGAGCGCGCCGCACACCTACGCGCGGGGAGGCGCGGGCGCCGCTGTCACCGCCGCCGCGCCCGCCGGGTCGGCTGCCTTCTGTACGCGCCGCACCCGCACCCTACTTACCCGGCTCCTGCACCCGCACATGCACCGCACTCTCTGTACCTGCACTCGCGCCCGCGCCTGCGCCCGCACGCGCGCCTCACCCTGCACCCGAACCGCGCCTGCACCCCGCACACACTCCGCGCCCGCGCCTGCACCCGCACTGCGCCCGCACATCGCACTCACAACCGTGCCCGCGCCCCGCCCCCGCACATGGGCCGCACCCTCACGGTCCCGGCACACTGCACCTGCGCCCGGCACCCTCCGCACCCTGCACAGGCAACCACGGAGCTGGCTGGCTCTTCCTGGGGATGCCAGGATGCCAGCGACTCCTCTGCTCACACACACACAAGGGACTGCATACAATGAACCCAGCCTCTTCTGCTGTGAAGACTCCCTCCCCTGAGCTGAAGTAGGGAACTGGTGTCCACATGGAGGGTTATTCGTGTGCCACCCCCAGGGGACTCATTCCTCACACTCCCATGAAAAGATGTGGCCAGACCCACCCTGCCCAGTCTCTATCACTTCACATGCACAGTCCCTTCCCTCTTGGTCTGGCAGAGCTGCCCAGGGCCTCCCAGGCTGGGTGAGCACACATTAGGATGACAGAGTGGGAGGGTGAGAGCTGCCCCTCTTTTCCTTGTAGGATGGGTGGCTGGGGTATCTGAAGTCCCAGGAATGGACATTTGGAGTCCAGGCAGAGGGTCCTTGAGCCAGAGAAACAGTAGGTGCTCTGTCAGGGACTCGGGTCCTGACAACTTGCAGCCACCAGGCCTGGTCCATCTGCTTGCCCCTTTCTCTGGCATGGAAGAGTGAAGTTCACTCTTTTCTTGTCCTCCTTCCAAGCCTCTCTTGAAAGTGACCCCAAGGACCAAGGATAAGTTGAGCACAGGCAGGGAAGAAGGGAGGGTGGAGGCAGGGCCCACTCTGTTTCCCACAAAAGCCTTCCCCCAGGGCAAGCACCCACACTTTTCTGTTGGGGTGGGACCAGGTCTGTCTCAGGCAGGCTATGAGGTGAGAGTTTTCCAGTCAATTTTTCATAGGGCCAGACTGCTGCCCTGACATTTCCTTACTGCTCCCCAAGGGCAGATTCTGGACCTGTCCAGCTGGTACCTCAACCCCAGGCCAGCCCAGAACTAGCCCTGGAAGCCACAGTGTCTCCTGGATAAAGGAGCAAATGAGGGTTCTGCAGTGGGCAGCCAGGGTCCTTGGCCTCCCAGATGCATTTGGCACCAGGCTGCCTGGCAATGAGAATGTCACATGACAAATACCTGCCCTGGTTGGTTGCAGACCCAGCTCACACCCAGAAGATAGCTAGAGAATGAGGGACATGCACAAGCTAAAAGCAAGTGTGGGTCCCAGGTGGAAGTCCCCAGTTGAGGCAAAGAAAGCCTGGCCTTGACCTCAGCAGGAAGGGGAAACAGTCTGTGCCTCAGCATTGGGCTTAGACATGGAAACCCTAGGCCATCCTAACAGTCACAGGTGTGTTCTTGGGATTGTGTCTAATCTCACAGGAGCCTGTCCTTGCACCTGCTGAGAGCAGCTGCATTGTGCCCTTTCTGAGCTCCGGAAGGAGAAGGCAGGGCTACACATAAAAGTACAATTAGCAAAACAAACAAAACAAAATTGCACCCCTCTGTAAGTCAGACTCCAAGCTACCCCAAATCACACACTCCTACTGGCCTGTCCAGATTAAAAAGTGGTATTGCCATCCTAATGACAGCTGACATTGATTGTACTTATATGCATTTTACATGTTTTCTCATTTCTCGATCCTATGAGACACGTTTTATTATTATCTCATTTTACTAGATGGGACAACAAAGAGACAGAGAAGTGAGGTAACTTGCCCACAGTCACATGGCCACAAGAAGTGGCTGGGACTCAAACCCAATTGCCCAAGAAGCCTCCCTTACCTTTAACTTTCTCACACAAACACACATATACAGATGCATATCTATACACAGGCATATACAGAAACACATGTGCATGCACACACATGCAAATGTTCATATATACACAAACAATGCACACAAACACATGTGAATTTACAGTGCAACCATACACAAACACATAAAACACACACACCTATACATACAGCTTCCTGAATCCCCAGATGAAGACACAGTACCATTCTGGGTGGTCTCATATGAGATCACTTTTCCAAAAGTGGGGAAGCTATCCAGGACCAGGGTTACACAAAAAGTTAGAGTCACTAAGAGGCACAATTTGAGGCCTACCTTGTCCTATACCTCTCCCCCGACTCTGTTAGCATCTGGGATACCTAGCAGCTTGCCTCTGAGCTGAAACATTAAAGTCAGGAGGTGGAACTACCCTGATGGGGGCAGGAAAGTCAGAGCAAGTGGTCACTAAACAGTGGGGAAGGGATCAGATACCAGAGGCAACCAGGCTGTCTCTACCCACGCACAACAGCCCACTCCCACCTCCAGACACAGAGAATTTCTCCCTTGCAGGGCAAAAAGATTGGAATGAAGAAATGCTTCCAGCTATGACTCTTCCTGGTCCTGGAATCCAGAAGCCCTCTCATTCCCTTTGACTCTACTCAGGCCCAAACTCCTCTCTTCCCACCCCGCCTCCTATCTTCAGGAAGGGCCCTCTTCCACCCCCACCCCCGTGTCATCTCTGCCTCCCACCTTGTCCTTTCTAGCTCACTTTCGTAAGCAAGGAGGGCTCTCCCTCCCAGGTGGCAGCTGGGGTGGTTGTGGGGAATATCGGTTCTAGGAGGTTATTGTTAGGACAGTCACCATGGTAACAAGCATCACATCTGCAGAGCCAAAAGTGCTGCACATGGGGCTCATTCTCCCAAAGAAAGCAGTCTTCCCTGTCCCCTCACCTTCAGGGGCTGCTTTCATGTGTGTGTATGGGGGAGGCAGTTGTGGAATGTCACTGCCCCTACCTCTCCCAGGCCCAGCCATCTGCCCAGTAGAAGCAGATTACCAAAGCAGGAAGACCCAAGTCCATCAATCCGCAGTCATCTGGCCCTGGATATGGCAGCCCATTCAGGAGACCACCGCAGGCATATGAGATGGGAATGGGATTGGTGATGGTGGTGGTGGTGATGGTGATGGTTGGTGGCGATAGTGATAGTGATGGTAGTGTTGGTGGTAGTGGTGATGGCAATGATAATAGTAGTGATGGTGAAGGTAGTGATGGAAATGGTGGGAATGGTATTGGTGATCATGATAATGTTGATGGTGATGATGGTAATGATATTTGTGGTGGTGATGGCAATTTTGAAGATGTTGATAGTAGTGGTGATGGTGAAGGCCTTGACTACAATTTACGTGCACGCGCAAAAAAAATCACTCAAAAAGTCTGACATCTACCAGTTCATATAAATTCACAATGATACTGCAATATAGGAGCTATCATTACTTTCCTTTTACAAGTGAGGAAACTTTGGCACAAGTAAACTGAGCTTGGATCACAAAATTAATCTGGTATTAGCATCCAGATCTGCCTTCACAGTTGATGATTTTAACCACAGTGCTTTGCTCGAGTGACCCCTGGCCTTATTTATGCAGTTACTGTTCAACAACTGTGCTCTAGCCCTGCCCAGGCACCAAATCACACAAGGGAATGAGATGTCAGCAGGCCTAACACCCAAGACTGACAATAACACATCAAATAGTGATGTTTGTTACACAATAGTCCCCACTTCATCCACAACTTGGCTTTCCATGGTTTCAGTGACCCTTGATCAACCACAGTCCAAAAAAGTTAAATGTAAAATTGCAGAAATAAGCCATTTTTAAAAATGCTTTTTTAAAAATATTTTTATTTGTAGATGGACACAATACCTTTATTTTATTGATTTATTTTTATGTGGTACTGAGGATTGAACCCAGTGCCTCACATGTGGTAGGCAAGTGTTCTGCCACTGAGCTACAATCCCAGCCCAATTCCTAAGTTTTAAATTGCATGCAGTTCTAAGTAGTGTGATAAAACGTCATACTATCCTGCTCTGTCCCACTGGAATATGAATCATCTCTTTGTCCAGCATTTCCACAGTATGTGTGTATGTACAGAAAAAAAAACCAGTTTATATAGGGTTCAGTACTATCTGCGGTTCCAGACATCCACTGGGAGTCTTGAAACATATCCCCTGCACATAAGGGGAACAATTCTATACAGATTTAAAGCAGAGTGATCTGTAAAAGAGTAACAGAGTGGCACCTTCCGAGTGGGTGTTTATAGAAGGTTTTCTGAGCTGGTGACCTCTAAGATAAGGTCTGATTGAGAGAGAGAAACTAGCCTCGAAAGAATAAATAGAAAAGGTTTGACAGAAGAGGCAACCATGCAAAGACCCTGTGGCTAGACCAAGGTGGTATGTTTAAGAAAGAGGGTGGAAAAGAGAGAGCCAGCAAAGGCCCCACCAAATTTTATGCATGGTTCATTCTGTCTGGCACCTAAGTCCCCTGAGGGATTTGGGCCACAGTGATTAACAAGCAAAGTAATAAAAACCTCCCCAGTCATCACTGGATATCCACAGGCTTGGCCTGAGAACATATGTCAGGAAGCCCAGCCTTACTTCCTTCTCAGTGGGTACCATCATGTCAAGGAAATGCCATGCCTCTGGGAGAGGGAGGGAAGTAAGAGCAACCTTGCTAAGCCCATTCTTCCACTGGAACTTGGTGGTACCTCTCCTGCATCTTGTCCAGGCCTCTTGCTATCTGGAATTCCCCCAGAGAACCCTGACCCTCTCTGATCCCTAGGTGAGGTGAATCCTTTCTGTTCTGGTTTATGTGACTCCATCCTCCTGGAAGGACCTCAGACCTAGACCTCCAAAAAACCAGCACTGCCCCAGCCCAGCCTCCAATCCAGGCATCTCCATCACCAGGAGTGGTTGGGCTGATGGGAACAACCTGGACATGCGAGGTCCAGGGCCACTCTAGCTCCTCCTTCCCTAGGTGGACACCACCACTGGCTTGTTGTCATAGAAACTGCCTCCTACCAGGGCACTGGGGAGATGTCAGGAGACCTGCACTGGAATCCATCCCATGCTGTCTTGTGCAGCCTCAGGTCATGGGTACAAAGGCCCTACTGTCAGAAGAGTCATGGTGCTAAGCCTGTAGTTCA
This sequence comes from Glaucomys volans, assembly GCA_020662805.1. Lineage (NCBI taxonomy): Eukaryota > Metazoa > Chordata > Mammalia > Rodentia > Sciuridae > Glaucomys > Glaucomys volans. The sequence goes on from JAJEJO010002610.1 coordinate 61,163, forward strand.
CTGTAGACAAAGAGGCCTGTGTACACTGTGAGGTGGTCAGGAGGTCCCCGGGACCAGGCTATCTCCATGTCCTGCTCTGGTGTCTGGGGTCAGCCCCCTCCTGGTGCTCCCACATCCTGCTCTAGTATCTGGGGTTAGCCCTTTCCTGGTGTTCTTACATGGAGATCCAGCCATCACATCCATATTCCAAGCAGGGGTAGAGAAAGAAAGGATGATGGTGAGCACTGGCCAGATTTCTGCCTCATGGCCCCACTGACAGCCCATTGGCCAGAACCTGACCACATGACTATACTTATCTACAGGGGAGACTGGCCTGTGGGTCTGTCACTGAGGAAGTGGAGAATCATCCTGGAGGACAAGCAGTGGTCTGTGTCCCTCCCCATGCACTGACCATTGCTGCTGAGGAATCAAAGTCCACAGAACACATGGCCGCTGTTTCTGGATGCTGCTTTGTGAAGGGAGATAATACTTGAAAACTGTTAGTATTTGCTATTGTTAACAGATGTAAAACACTACGAAGATCATGTACATAAATAGAAGACAGACAATCAGGAAAAGTGTTTGGCAGGGGTTTTTGTTTTTGTTTTTGTTTTTCGCAGTACTAGGACTTGAACTCAGGAGTGCTGCACCACTGACATATATCCCCACCTTTTTTTATTTTGAGACAGGGTCTCACTGAGATGCCTAAGTTGATCTCAAACTTGGAATCGTCCTGCCTCAACCTCCAAGTTCTGGGATTACAGGCATGTGCCACCTCACTCAGCTTGGCAGTTTTTATAAAGTTAAACAGATGCTTTCTCTATGACCCATCAGTTCCTCTCTTAGGTATTTACCCCAAAGAAATAAAAATATATCCAAAAGAAGGAAGGAGGGAGGGGGGAGAGGAAAATTTGTACATGCTCATTTGTAGTAGCTCAATTCATAGAACTGAAACTCTGAAGAAGCATAAATGTCTCTAAACAGGAACACAGGTAAACAAATTGGTTCATAGATCAATAAAAAAGAATACATACTAATACGCTTATAATGCAAAAGAATCTCTGAACTAAAACTTAAAGAAGCCAAATACAAAGAATACATACTGCACAATTCTGCTCCTACAGAATTCTGGATGTACTCTTTGTTTATAGAGATCAGAAAAGTGACTGCCTCTGCAGAAGGTTAAGTAGCACCAGAATTGAGTTGGGATTTTCTGGGATAGTATAAGTGAAAGATTTTATATATATATATATATATGTATATATATATATATATATGTATGTATATATGTATATATATATGGTGTGTGTGTCATTGCCCCAAAATTGGCAAACTGTACACTTAAAATCAGTGCATTTTAAATGTGATTTACATGTGTATTCCTGGTAATTATGTATGTAAATTATACCCCAACTTAAAAATTACTTGAAATGTAGGTTGATATCACTATCCCATATGGGGAATATACTTTTTTCAGCCACATGAAACAAGCTAAGCAATAGAACAAGTATTAGAAGACAAAGGAAATTTTTAAAAATTCTACAAAAGGAAGAATCACCAGAAATGGTACAAAAATTAAGATGTAACTAAAGGAAAGTCAAATCCATTCAGCAGGAAATTTTAAAGACAAACTATGGGCATTATAGAAATGAAACCTATAAACAAACATAAGTGAGACCACTCTGTATTTTAAGTTGTGGGCACTGTCAAAGTTGTGCCCAGGGATTGGGGTTGTGGCTCACTTGCCTAGCATGTGTGAGGCACTGGGTTCAATTCTCAGCACCACATATAAATAAATGAATAAAATGAAGGTCTATCAACATCTAAAAAATATATTTAAGAAAAGCTGTGCCCAGAGAGATGTCATGGGTCAGTGTGCACTTATTAGAAAATAGGCAAGATTGAAAATAAACTAAAGTTTACAGCTCAAGTAGCTGGGAAAGTTTAGCAAGACAACTCCAAAAGAAGGTCAAAGGAGGAGTTAGATAGCACTGAACAGAAATAAATGAAATAAAAACAATGGGATGACCAACTAGTAACACCAAATTCTAAATCCTTGAAAAACTTTTTTATTTCATTTTTTTTTTTTGTGGTGCTGGGGTTGGAATCTGGGGCCTCATGCATGCTAGGCAAGTGCTCCACCTCTGATACACCCTTAGCTCCCCAAATTTATAACAGTAAAATAGACATATCTTTGACAAGTCTGTCAATATCAAAAATAAGCCTGAGAAGTCGATACAAAAGAGGAAAATAATGAAAGAAAGAGATAAAGATTATGAAAGAATACAACTGGACCTGTGTATCTGCAGGTTTCAAATCCAAACATCAAAATATTTGGGAAAAAATGGTATCTGTGCCCAACATGTACAGACACTTTTTCTTGTCATTATTCCCATGCAATACAGTATAACAATGATTAGCATAGTGTTCACCTTGTATTAGGTATTATAAGTAAACTTAGGATGATTTAAAGTATACAGGAGGATGTTTGTAGGTTTTATGCAAACACTATGCCATTTTACAGAAGAAACTTGAGCATCTGAGGATTTTGGTAGCCTTGGGGGTCCTGGAACCAATCCCCAGTGATACTGAGGCATAGCTGTACCATGCACATTTTCCCAGTAAATAGAAAAATGTAGTTGAAATGGAATTTGTTCTGGGGAAGTGTAAATTCTTCATATCGACACCAAAATAAAAAAGCAAAAAACCTCAGAAAGTGTAAAAACTGTGGTGAACTTCACATAATAAGACTGCATTTGCACTATTTTTTTTAAATCAATGAAAACATTAAAAAATAAGGAGTGGGGGGCAAAAAATCCTGTCAAGGAGATGAGGCTGGGCCTCTCTGGCCTCGAGGGCTCTGGCCTCCCCCAACCACAGGTGAGCAAGGAGACCTTTTCAAATTTCAGGGCATAGAAAATTAGGGAATACTGGTGGATTTTTCTTTAGTTTTTGCTACTCTTTGTTTTCTGCCTGGGAACTTGGAAAACATTGAGCATTCAGGTTCTGGTTCATGGGATCCCAGAAGAGCAGGGCTGAGGTTGTCCCTGTTCTGAGTCTCTGAGAAGAGGCCCATGCATTGCAGTCACAACAGTGCAGGAGCAAGAGATTTTGTAAGGTGCAAGCTTGGGTACTAGATTCCTGTGGGGCTTGGTTACTCAGGGTTTCAGGGGAAAGACAGGATTTGTAATAAAGATATGCACAGTGGTGCTATTTATAACCCCCAAACTGGAAACAGTCCAAATCGCACCCCCGCAGGGGACTGGCCTGGCAGAAACAGCCGAGCTGATAGAGAGAAGGGAAATGCTGGCCTTGTGACAAGTGGGAGGATGAGGGCTCCGTGGATACAAGAGCCTCTTGCGTGGGGGACGCCAAATATAATGCAGTTTGTACACAGCCACCGTAATTATGGAAGCTGCACGCATGGACATATGGATGGTGTCAGGTGATGACTAGTAGGAAATCGCAGGAGTGACTACAGCTGGAGCAGCACTTCTTTAGTGCTTCCTGTATACCCAACATGTCATCCTGGTCAGTGGTGTGCAAAGGAGGAAGCCCTGAATGGTTACTTGTTTGAAGACAAACAGCAGTAAGGGAGGCTGTGGGAGGCTGCTAGAATCCTGGGCCTGCCCATGCCTGCTCTGTGCCGGATGCCAGTCCTTCCTGGCCAGGATGGAGCAGCAAGAAAACCACCTGCAGAGGCAACTCTATCCCAGCTGTGCACAGAACCTGAAGATGGTGGAGCCTTTCCCCAGGGAAGTAACTCCCACCCTCTGAGCTCTACCACCTCCCCACCATGATACTGGCGGGTCCTCTAGAATGGGGATTGGGAGGGAATGTGTGTTGAATGCATATTTTCTTCCTTTGGAGAGTGTCATACAGGGATTCTTCTCACTGACTCTGAGGCAGGCACCACCCCTCTTGGCCTTCTTTGGACCTCCCTCTAGTTCTACGTCCCATTCTATAACTGGAGTCCCTATTACTCTGGCAGGGTCAATGGATAAAGGAGGGGTGAAGGATGAGTCCTGAGTACCCCAGAGTGGAGTGGCCCTTGCCTGAAAAGACAGAGGCCTCTGCTGGGCTGCAGTCTGAATTTGGCCTTCCCTGGGTATCTCAGAAGAAACTTGGAACAAGGGACAAGATTTCCTGCTCCTTCCCCCAGTCTCTGCCCACGATCCCCACACTTGAATCACACCAGAGCTCAGGGCCTCTGGTACAGGGGCCCCCTGGGAGAGATGAAGTTAAAAGCCATAACACATCTTGGCACAGCACCATACCCAGCACCTAGCAGGCAGCAGGCTGGGCCATAGCCTTGGTCCTTTCTTTCTGTGCCTCTCTCTAAATGCCCCTCAGTTTCTGACCTGGTTGGGCATTAACTAGAATTCAGAACTTCAGACAGGACCTTAGCACACTGGCCTGTGGACCAAGACCTCACAGCAGCCTGCATGTGACAGTTCAGGACCAGTTCAGGAAGATCCTCATATATCCCCAGGAATGGGATCAGCCTCTAGATCAGTGTACCCCTCATGCTTCTGGAAGCTTCTGTGACCTGGAAGACAATGGCATTTCCCACATTTTGAACCCCATCAGATTTCTATGACAGTGGCTCTTGCCCAGGGCTTTCTGCCCAGATGGTTGCTCTTTGCAGGAACTGGGTTGGTCCAGGTCCCCCTGTAGGCTCCCAGGAATCTTCTGAACCCTCCTCACCTTCTTGCTCCCCAATCCTGCCCACCCCAAGTCCCTAAGAGGAATTACTAGGGGCCATACCTAACTACTGCCCTACCAAATCCTGGAAACCATATTTACAGTGACCTCACCTTTGTGGCTACTACCTGTATTAATAAATACTGCCACTTAATGGCAGGGGGCTGGAAAGGCTCCAATTGGAAGAGTGTCTTAGAATTGGGATTTGGTGGCCCACTGCAAGTGAGACATGAGAAGTGGATGGAACCAGGTAGTGTGGGCCACTTCACCTTCCTGGCTTGTGGGGTGGGATGGAGGGAAAACACAACAGGAACAGAGGAACAGGTTTGGGACAAATATATTAAATTCTGCTTAGGGAGTGCAGAGTTTAATATATTTAAACATATCCTCCCAACAGTATCTGGTGAAAATATGGTCTGGAGGCCAGAACATTATCAGTAGAAGGAGGACTGAACTGCAGCCTAGAAATGTTACCAGATGAATGAAAAAATCTACAATGGGGGCTAGGGTTGTGACTCAGTGGTAGAACGCATACTTAGCACATGTGAGGCCCTGGGATCCATCCTCAGCACCACATAAAAATAAAATAAAGGTATTGTGTCCACCCACAACTAAAAAATATACATATTTTTTAAAAAAGTCTACTATGGATTTGTGGGGGCGGTGTAGCTTTGAGATGGTGAGAGTGAAGAGACCAAGAGGAGCACAAGGGTGAGAGAACCAGGAGGCAGGAGCCTTGTAGAAACTGGTCAAGAAGTCTCCAGGCAGAGAAATGCCTGGGTAGAAGGTCGGGAGCCAGGTCACAGTGGGTCAGGAGGGCACAGGAGTCAGGAAGTGGAGGTGAATATCATTGTCTATGACAGGAATTACTTGTGATTTTCACACCTAGACATTGTAGAATAGCTGGTACCAGACTAGCCCCCACCATAAATAACCATAAACATGGATGAAATGTATCAGGTGACAATTTCCAGGCAGAGGACATCACACAATGCAAGACAAGAGTCCCTAAGAGAAGGGAAACTTACAAGATAAGTTCCATGGTTGTTCCACTCTCTTCCAGGGACAGTTTCCTGCTGTTCAGAGTAGTATGATGAAATCTCATTCGTTCCTGCTCACTCTGTTGCACCTGGGACATGAATCATCCCTATGCCTGGCATGTTCATGCTGTATATGCTACCCACCTATTAGTCATGGAGTAACTCTGTTGTCAGATTTATGGTTGTGGCATTCCACTGCTTGTGTTCAAGTGACCCTCATTTTACCTAATAATGACCCTAAAATGTAATAATAGCAAAGGAGGCTGCTTGCGGTGGTGCACACCTGTAATCCCAGCAGCTTGGGAGGCTGAGGCAGGAGGATTTCTATTTCAAACCCAGCCTCAGCAAAAGCAAGGTGCTAAGCAACTCAGTGAGACCCTGTCTCTAAATAAAATACAAAATACGGCTGGGGATGTGTGGTTCAGAGGTCCAGTGCCCCTGAGCTGAATCCCCAGAACCCAATAATAATAACAGCAAGGGAGGCAGCAGGGCATAAATTAGGAAAAGATAGATAGATTACCACACCCTGGTATGGTATGGTAATCAGCAGGGCATATAGAAGAAAATGTAGCATATAGGATTTTGTATTATCTGCAGTTTCAGATATCCACTGGGGGTCTTGGAACATCTACCTTTTGGATTAAGGAGAGACAACTGTACATTGTTGAGTTGTAGTTGATTGTGGGTATCCTTGCTTCATTCCAAACCTTAGGGGGAAAGTTTTAAATATTTCATCATTAGGGTTTTTTTATAGCTACTCTTTAACAGAATAAGAAAGGTTCCCTCTACTCCTAGGACACGATCTGAATAATTCTAATCTTTAAAAATGTGTTGAAATGTATGACTCAACCACATGATCAATTCTTATAATGCTCCATATGCATTGGAAAATAATGTGTATTCTCTCATTATTGGGGTATGGTATTCTACAAGTGTCAAATATGTCAAGTTTGTTAATTATGTTATTCAGATCTTCCTACTGAGCTTTTTGTCTGTTAGTTCTTTCATTTTTTTATGGGATGTGGGTTAAAGTCTTCCACGGTGATTGTCAGATTTTCTATTTCTCCTTTTAGCATTGTCAATTTTTATTTTATGTAATATGAAGTTATGTTACTAAGTTCATGTGAAATTTTAACGTGTATGTTATAAGAAGTTGTGTTATTAAGTTCAGATGAAATTTTAAATTATGTATTTCTGGTGAGTCAACCCTTTTATCACTATGATATGTCCCTCTTTATCTCTAGTTTTCCTTTTCATTCTTTCCTTTTTTTACCCCCATGCTAGGGATGGAACCCAAGGCCTTGCACATGCTAGGTAAGCACTCTACCTCTGAGCTATGCCCAGCTTGTGTTCTTATTTTCTTAATGCCTATTTTATCTACATTACTTTCCTTAGATAGTGCTGGCATGATGTACAGTAAAGGTAAACTCATTAGGATTGATTGGTCCAAACACTGCATATTCCAAGAAAAAAAATGACCCTGAATGGGCTCATGGGAGACAACCTCTGAGACCATGGAATATCCTGTCTGAAAAGAGTATTTTTGTATGCCTGAGGCTCTGGGCCATGCTGTTTCAGTTAAGCCAGCTATAGACTGAATTTTGTTCTCCCCAAATTCTTTGTTGTTGTTGTTGTAGATGGACACAATACCTTTATTTTATTTATTTATTTTTATGTGGTGCTGAGGTTGGAACCCAGTGCCTCACACATGCTAGGCAAGCACTTCTCAACCACTGAGCTACAACCCCAGCCCTCCCCCCAAATTCTTATTATGGAATCCTAAATTCTACTGACTCCAAATTGACTGTATTTAGAGATAAGGAATTTAGAGAGGTGATTAAAATAAAATGAAGCCACTAGGGTAGGTCCTGATCCAATCTGGCTGATGTCTTTATAAAAGAGGAAATGTGGACCCAGACATGCACAGAGGGATGGCCATGTGAGGACACAGGAAGATGACACTGTCTACAAACCAAAGAGAGAGACCTCAGAGAAACCAACCCCACCTATACCTTGATCTGGGATTTCTAGCTTCCAGGACTATGAGAAAATAAATCTGTTGTCTAATTTGCCTAGTATTTGTAATTTTGTTTTGGCAGACCTATCAAACTAATATAAATCAGATAGCTTATGGAATGATGTAACCAATAGTGAATGACTATAGACTTTAGCTATACACTATATCAGTTTGACCTCTTGGGGGCTGGAGACTGAGTAGCTAAGGTCAGTCATGCACACAATGCATGCCTATGTTACTAATTTCCCCCAGATCATCCATGAACATCAAGGCTCGGGTAAGTTTCCTTAGTTGTTAATTCTTCATATGTGTCGTCACATATCATTGCTGGGAGAATTAAGCATGTTCCATGTGATAGAGGACACACACCTAGAAGTTTGTGTCTAGTTTCTCATGGACTTATTTCATGTGCTTTTCTCCTCTACTCATTTTAATTCGTAATTTTACCCTTTAATGAACTGTGATCATGAGACTAATAGGTGGTCAGAGTCCTGTGTGTCCTTCAAGCCTGAGATTGGTTTTAGGAATACATGAAACACTTGGGATATATTTTCTATCCCTTTATATTCAATCTCCCTGTATTCTTATATTTGTCTTATATTATATCTTGGGTAGCAGCATATAGTTCAATTTGTTTTTATTAAACCTATCCTAGTCTTTTGCTTGAAATATTTAGTCTGCTTATATTTAATGTAATCTCTGATATATTTTAGTTTATACCCCCATGTGAATTTTTTCTGCTCATACCCACTATGTGTTTTTATTCTTTTTGCTTCTCTTTGTTGCCTTTGCTTGGATTAAGTTTTTTTTTATTATTATTTCATTCCCTCTGTCCATTAGCCTGTTGGTTATACATGCCTTTGCTACTATTTTATTTATTTACATACTCGTACTATTTTTTAGTGGTTACTCTTGGTGACAAAATGCCAGAAGAACACCCTGTACTCATTTTTAAAATTTTTCCTAGAAATAGCTTCATTTTACCTTCACTTTTGGAAAAATATTTTCGCTACAGAATTTTAAGTTGGCAGTAATTTTCCACCAGAACTTTAATAATGTTATTTTTTGCCTTCTGACTTTAATAGTTTGGTTGAAAAGTCTGCTATCATCTGATTGCTATTCCTTAGAAGTTATTCCTTTTCTTCCAGCTCCTTTTATGATTGTCCCTGTATTTATCCTGCTTGGAATTCATCAAGTATCTTCAACTTGTGGATTGATGGCATTCCTTTGTTTCTAAAATTGTCATACTCTAATGTCACTTCTGCTCCATCATCTTTCTTTTCTCCTTCTGAGACTCCAGTTGTATCTATTTTAGAACTTTTCAATATGTTCCACATAGCTCTTACACTGCTTTCTGTATTTTCCATCTTTAAAAAATCTCCGTGCATCAGCCTTGACATTTTCTACTGTTCTATCATCTAATTCTACCACTCCTACCAGTATACTTCCACTAATCCTCTTGTTGTGTTCCATCCACTCTTAAACCTATCTATACTAAATATCAGTTATTGTGTTATCAGTCTAGAATTTATATATATGTTTATTTTTATTTAATGAAATATCTACCTTATTATTCATTATCTTTAAAATATTAATAACTAGCCAGGAGTGGTGGCACATGCCTGCAATCCAAGCTACCTTAGAAGGCTAAGGAGGAGGATTACAAGTTTGAGGAAAGCCTGGCAACTCAGCAAGATCCTGTCTCAAAACAAAAAATAAGAAGGGCTGAAGATGTAGCCCAGTGGTAGAGCACCCCTGTTTGATCCCCAGTACTGCAAATAAATAAATAACAATATCTGAGTCATGTGGAAATTTCTCCTACTAGTTCTCTAATAAGCCTAGCAATGTTTAATTGGATGTTAGACATTATCTGAATGCTATCATAATTCTCCTCCAGAGAGGATTGATCTTATCTTCTGGAGGCAGCTGGAGTGTGAGCAGACTATCTAAATCAGAGTTACATGAGTGGGGCACCATGGTGCCTGCCTTTAATCCCAGATACTTGGGAGGCTGAAGCAGGAGGATTTCAAGTTAGAGGCCAGCCTGGGCAACTTAGTAAGATCTTATCTCAAAACAATGGCTAGGGACATAGCTCAGTGGTAGAGCACCCCTGGGATCTATCCCAGTGTTGAAAAAAAAAAAAGTAACTCGATTCAGGATTGCAGTTTTCATACATCTCATTCTACAGAATCTTTGGTTCATGCCCACTTCTAAGGTATTGCTCTTTCCTGGCCCAACTGAGATCCTGAACTCCCATAGTTGTCTCTTCATAGCCATGAAATCATTGAACTCCACTCAGTTTTCCATTGACTTTCTCACTAGTGTCTTAGCCTCTCACTGTGCATATTTAATAGATAATAAGTGCTTCAAAGAAAATCTTTGAGTTTAGGGCTCCTGGCCTCTTGAGTCCTGGCTAGCTTGTCAGCATATAATTAAAATTGTTCCCTCCCCTTCTTCCTGAAATTACTGAACACTCTGCTGGATTCTTTAACTCTTGGTGGTAATAACCCTGTGCTCAGATTTCTAGCCTATATCTCTAAGTCAAGAATTGGCAAACACCTGGAGAGATAAGCAGTGTGCAGAACACCACCTCAGCTCTCCAATTCTCTTCTCTTTGGAAACTTGGTTACTCAAGTCCTGGTTGTCTGAACTGTCCAAGACCTTCCAATTCATTTTTTAAACCTGGATTTTCTAGCTGTTCTCAATGAGGATGGTGATCTGCTCCAAGCACTCCATTATAGCTGGTAAAAGGGTAATTTTATAGATGGCATTAAATTCAGGTTCTAGACAGAATAAAATGAACACATGGAAATAATTATGATGGTTCCCACTTACTGAGCACTTATCACCTTCCAAATTTTGTGCCAAGTGGTTACATGTATTATGTCATTTTAATTTTTACATTAATTGCATGGGTTAGGTACTACATCTATTCCCATTTTATATGTGTGGAAACAGAGACTTAGAGAGATAAATCAACTTGTCCAGGCAGTTTGTCCATTCCATGGTGCCAAAATGCATAGAAAAAGATTTTTTTAAGTCTTAAAAAATTGTGATTGAATATGTATATAATATAAAATTTGTCATTTTAATCTTTTTGAACTGTATAATTCAGTAGCATTAAGTACTTCACAGTGTGGAAACCATCACCATTAAATATTTCCAAATTTTTTTCATTTCCCCATTCAGAAACTCAATAACCTTGTGAGTAATAACTCCTCTGTAATCCACTTTCTTTTTTATCAATAAATACTTGTTTAATAAATTAATTTGCCTAATCTAAGTTAAATAGAATAATACCTTATTTGTCCTTTGTGTCTGGCTTATTTATCTTAGCATACTGTTTTCAACATTCATCCATGTTGTAGCTTGTGTGAGAATTTCATTCATCTTTGTGACAGAATAATAATCCATTATATGTACACATCACATTTTGTTTATCCATTCATCAGTTGGTGAATATTTGAGATTATTTCCTACTTTAGGCTATTGTGACTAATGTTCAATTAACAATGGCATACAAGAATCTGTTTGAATCATGTTTTTAATTCTTTGGAATTACCTAGGAGTGGAATTACTGGTCATATTGCAATTCTATGTTTAATTTCTTGAAAAAATATCAACTCTTTTTCACAGAATCAGAACCATTTTACATTTCTACCAGTAAGGTACAAAGGTTCCAGTTTCTCTACATCCTCACTGACTTATTTTTTTTCTTTTTTAAAGGCTAGCCATTTGAGTATGTGTGGACTGTATATCATTGTGTTTTTTTACATTTGCCTGTTGACTAATGGTATAATTTTTTTCATGTGCTTATTGGGGCATTTGTAGATCTATTCTAGAGAAATGTCTGTTAAAGTTCTTTGCTAATATTGCAATTAGATTGTTGTCTTTTTGTTGCTGAGTTGCAGGCATTCTTTCAACATCCAGATACTAAACTCTTGTTAGGTAAGTGACTTGAAAATATTTCTCCTCCACTTCATAATTTGTATCTTCAGCTTCTTGATGATGTATTTTGATGTACTAAAGTTTTTTAATTTTAATAAAGACCATTTATTTTTTATTTTGTTGCTCATGCATTCGTGTCATATCTAAAAAGTCACTGTCAAAGCCAAGGTCGTGAGGATTTACATTTTTGTTTCCTTTGAAGAGTTTTATGGTGTTAGCTTTTATATATAGGTTACATTTCAAATTAATTTCCTGTGTGGTGTGAGGTAGGGGTCTAATTTCATTCTATGAAATAGGCAAATTCATAGAGAATACAATTGGAGAATGGATTGGTGATTGACTAGGCTTGAGATGGGTGATGGGAATGGGAAGTGACTGCCAATGGGTACAATGATTCTTTTTGAGGTAATGAAATATTCTAAACTTAGTGATGACAGTTGCATAACTGTGAATACACTAAAAAGCACTGAATTGTATACTTTAAAAGGGTGAATTTTATTCTATGTGAATTATACCTCAATAAAACTGTTATTTAAAAGAACAAACACAAAGAACAGCTGGTGGCCCATATAAGGAAGAACAGGCCTGGTAGCCCTGCCTCTATGGGAAGAAACATGCTGCCCTAGAGCCCTCCCATGGCTGTGGGCCAGACCCCTGCAGTGCAGGGTCATGTTCTAGATTAAACAAGCAACCCAGGCTCTTCTCTCTTCCACAATGTCATATTTTAGGGACTATAGGAGCTTCTTTCATAAACTTTTCCCCCCTTCAACTGTAAGCTCAGATGCTGCTGCTGGTTCTTCAATCCTGGAAAATCAAACACAACAGAGAATTGGCCACAGAGGTAGTACAGGTGCCCAGTCCTGCTCTTGAAAGTGGATGGGAACTTCAAGAGAAGGGCAGGTACACTGGCAGCCCTAGCAACAAGCCAAGATAAGACCTAGCTCCTCCCTGGTGTCCTTCCCTGAGGGAGTGGGTAGAACTCAGTTCATCCCCTGACACAGGGACAGCTAGCAATGAGTTTTGGGGGATTACACCCTACTCTGTACTTCCATGGCCAGGCCAACATGGGGCTAGGCATGGAATTCATTTGCTGACGAGTACCCCTTTGGGTTCCAAATGGGACTTAAACATTTGAGCTCATGGACAGCTCCCTGGGAGCCCAGATTTCACTGGTTGGTTGCCTTAGGTTTCTTCATGGGTAGTAGGGGGTGAAAGTGTGGGGGAAGATCAGAAGTTCTCTCTCTATGGAGCAGAGCATGGCTTCCTGACACTAAGAAACTCAGGGAACCCACCATGTTCCTACACTTGAAGGGTGGTGGGGCTTGGGCAGGAGTGTCAGAATCTTCCTATGGGTACAGTTAGGGGCAGAAGTGAAGGTACCTTGGTGGTCTTCCTGGGCAGAGGATATTGAAAACAGCAGGTCATGGTGAGAACTAAGACTGGGCAGATCTGCTTCTGGGAACCCAGGGGTGTGACTGAGGCCCTAGGTTGGAGCTGAGGTGGAGACAGACTGACTGATGCCATGGTTATGTGGATCTGTGTGCCCTCCCCCTGGGAAGCCTCTCCCAAGACCCTGAGGTCATATCCCTCTATGACTCTCTGCTGCCTCTCAGGGCCACCTGAGGTAGTGAGTGTAGTATCACCATGGTTTGTGAGGGCATGAAGAACTATAAAGAGCCCCCATGAGGTGCCACTCAGAGGACTTGGGCCCTCCTGACCATGAGCCCCAGGCCCTGTGTCTCATTTCAGCCATTTTCATCTCTTCACCTGGTTCAGCAGCCACTGTAGACTGCAGACCTGCCCTGGAATTTTAATACAGTCCTTAAGATATCCCTGTGAGCACCTGACCCTGGTGCAGTCCCTTCTGTCCCCTCCTGGGCTCCTTACAGAGATCCTCATGATACACAGACCCCAAGGTTCCCAGTCCATTCTTCTCCCTTTTTTCATATAGATGCTCAGAAGGCCATGCCTTCTCCTTTCTGGCCTTGTCCAAAACCACCACTGTGCAGAGGCCTTGGTGACAGGATGATGGTGGGGCAGGGCACTTTCCCCTAGAAGTTTCCCTTGATGGTCTCCAGAGCTGCCTGATGCTCTTATCCTTCTAAACTACGGCATCTTCCAGGAACATGCAGCTCCTAGTGGTACTTGCCGTAATGTCATCTTGCCCCACCCCACCTCAGCCAGTCACCCACATACTGCATCTGCTCAGATGCTCTGTGAAACAGGACTGCCTCCGTGGCCCCAGGAAGTCAAAGACAGCTCTGCTGGCCTGGGAGCCAGAATTCTGCCACTCCTCAATTCAGGTGGGACACATGTCTTTTTGTTTTCCATGTCAGATTGGCTGGCAGGGGAGAGGAAGAATGATCAGGCTATGCCCCCATAAAAAAAAAAAAAAAAAAAACTAACAAAATGCCTCCTCCAGGGACCCAGAGCCAGAAGGCTGAGAGTCTTTGATTCCCAGGAAAAGCTGTTCAGCCAAACTTAGCACAGAATAGCAATTCAGGGGCTGAACTCTACCTAGCAACAAGATTAGCAGCTGATTTTGCAAGCTGGTATTTTTATCCCTGGGATGGGAACTGCTGAGAAGAGTGGCCACCTCCTGCTCCCTTAAGTGTTGTTCCCTTCTATATTGCCAGGGACCCTGCCCCACTTAAGCCCCTCTTGGCCTCATACCCAGTTTTGCCTTTCCTTCTTGCTTTCAGGGTCTTTTGATCCACTGGGTGATGTGAATGTGAGAACCTCCAGAGGGGAGCAACAACTCATGGAGGGATCCATGAAGAGGCCTCAGAGTCCAGGGCTCAAAAGGCCCAAGTAAGTTTTTTCTCCTCTCCTCACTTCCTCCTCTTCCTTTCCTCATCCTTCTCTCCCTCAACCAGAGCCTTTGCACTTTCCATGCTGTTCCAATGTTCCCTGGCACTCTGTGGCCCAGCAGACAGGGGACTTTGTGGAGCTGGGGCTCCTGGCTCCCCCCGGGCACACAGAGGGTTCCTAATGGTCACACAATGCTCTGTACCATACACTCCCCTAGTCTCTTCTCTGTCACCTACTCTCCAAGTTCTGATATGACCAGAATGCTTCAGCCGCCTAAAGCTCTGGTGCCTTTTTTGTGAACTGCCATCCACCAAAACTGCTCTCTTTGGGGTCATGATGGCTCCTGATTTCATAGAGAAATATAATTATGGCAAAATCTCCCAGAACTAAACTTCCAGGGCCAGAATAAGATTAAGCAGACTCACTTTCCCCAGATTCTCCCTCCTTGGACATCTTTTAACAGATATACATACAAGGACCCTAGAAGCTGGAAAGAAGAAAGTAGTCTGGCCAGGACCTCAGTCTTTGAGAACCCTACAGTAGAAAGTCCCTTGGGCTATCTACGTACCTCCTATGTGCCCAGACTACGCAAAGAGAGTCCTGCAACCCAAAACTGCCAGCAGGAACAGAGAAGCAAACATGTGAACTCCAGGAAAAACTGCTCTTTCTGGCAAAGGACTGGGAAAGGAGAAGCCCAACAGGGCTGAGGCTCTCTGATTTACATTCAGGACACTGAAGGGAGGGCTGATCTATCTGTAGGAAAGAACTGGTGGAGGCTGTGTTCCCTGCCTCCACCAAGAGCCCAGCCCAGCCCACCCTGACAGATAGCACCTCACAATAGTATTGCAGGAACCCTGAAAACTAAACTGTCATTGGAACTACAACCCACAAATGTAGGCCAGACCTATAGGTTAAATCTAAAAATGTGACTATCTGCTAAAATAAACTAAATAGGAATATGAGTATTCTAATATTACACAAATATGTTCAGGATATCATCTGAAATCACCTATTATACCAAGAACCAGGAAAATCACAATTCAAGGGGAAAAAATCAACTCATGCTAATGCCAAGATGAATCAGATATTAAAATTATCTGGCAAGGATTTTTAAGCAGTCATCATGAAAATGCTTCAACAAACAATTCCAAATTGTCTTGAGACAAATGTAAAAATATAAAATCTCATCATTTTATTTTTTATAAAAATAACCAAATGAAAATTATGTAACTGAAAAATAGAATAATCAAATTAAAAACCTTGTTGAATGAAGTCATTAATACAGTCAAGAAGTTGAAATTATAATTTTAAAGTTCCTGAAAAAGAAATCTTAAGGCTTAAGTTTCAGAATTAGCATGAATTTCACACAATATCTCATATTTTATCTTCCCATAAAATATGAGAAGAAATATGTCCCACCTCCTTTTATGAAGCCAGAACTACACCACATTAAGCTAGGGAAAAAATCAGCACACACACACACACACACAAATTATGAAATTTGACACAAAAAATATACAAAAATTATTAGCAAATTGAATCCAACAATGAACTGACCAAGTAAGATTTCTTCCAGATATCAAGGCTGGTTCGATATTTGAAAATCAATCATTGTAACCTAATATATCAAGAGGCTAAAGAAGAAAATCATACGATTATATAAATTGATGTAGGAAAGACACTTAACAAAATACAACATCCATTCGTGATAAAAACACTCAGGACAATAGGAACACAGATAATTTCCTCAACCTCATTAAGAGCAGCTACCAAAAACTTACAGCTAGCATTGTACACAATGGTGACAAACTGGGTGTTTTCCCTCTAGGTTCTGAAAAAGTGAAGGAAATCTGCTCTCACACCCCTTCTCATCATAGTATTAGAAGTTCTAGACACTGCAACAAAGAAATAAAAATATATAAAAGACATTCAGATTGAAAAGGAAGAAATTAAACTGTTCATATTTGCAGATGACATGGTGGACTGCACAGAAAATAAAATCTCAAAGAATCTACAAAAGAAATTCCCAGAACTAATGAATTTAGTAAGGATGCAAGATCAATACACAAAAGTCTATTTAATTTCTAGATACTAGTAAGGAAAAAGAGAAAGCCAAAACTTAAATATATATATATTAAAAATATATATGGTAAGGCTGGGGTTGTGGCTCAGTGGTAGTGTGCTCACCTAGCACACACAAGGCCCTGGGTTCAATCCTCAGCACCACATAAAAATAAAATGAAAGTATTGTGTCCATCCACAACTAAAAATATGTATTTTAAAAATACATATTAAATATATACTTAAATTAAAAATATATTGAACAGATATTAACTTTACATTTGACCCAAAGAACATGAAATGCTTATGTGTAAATCTACATGATGGATGTTACAAAATGCTGATGAAACAAGTCAAAGATCTAAATACTTGAAGAGATATACCATACTCATGGATTGGAAGACTCAGACAGTAAAGAGGTCAGTTATTCCTAAATTGATCTATAGATTGAATGCAATTCTTATCAGAATCTCAGGTGTTTAGAAGACACAGACATATTTGTTCTAAAATTGATTCAGAAAGAGAAAGACCCTACAATAGCCAAAACAAGTATGAAAAACAAGAATAAAGTTCATGATGCCAAGGCTTACAATATAGCCACAGTAATCAAGACTGGTATTAGTGGAAGAGCAGATGCATAAATCAGCAGAGTAGAATAGAGACCCCAGAAATAGACCTGAACAAATAGGCCCAATTCATTTTTGCCAAGGAAGGAAAAAAATTCAATAGAGGAAAGACAGCCTTTTCAACAAGAATCTCATCATTTATATACAAATTAACTCAAAATGGATCGTGGGCTTTTATGTAAAACATGAACTATAAAACTTTTAGAAAAAATAGGAGAAAATCTTTGAGATCTAGGATAAGGTAAGGTTTTTTAGACTTGACACTAAAAGTTTGATTCATAAAAGGAAAATTTGATACACTACATCTCAACATGTTGGAAACTTTAGCTCTGAGAAAGACCATGTTAAAAGGATGGAAAGGCTAATGATAGAGTATGATATTATTAAATATGTATTTGGTCTTCATACAGATTCCTGGCACATGACTCCTAAAACTTTTAGAATCTTCTGAAGCGATGGTGTTTTGCATACTAACAAGATGACCAGTGGCTGGGGTCCCCTAAGTAGCTTTAGGATGGGGGCTGCTCACTGGAAATACCAAGGCAGAATTAGAACTTTCAGCCCTATCCCTCAACCTCCCAAGAGGGAGAAGGGCTGAAAGTTATGTCGGTTACCAATGGCGAATGATTTAATCAATTGTGCCGATGTAATGAAGCCTCATAAAACTCCAAAGGTCCAGAGAGCTTCTGGACAGCTGAATTCATGGGTGCTTCTGAAGGGTGGTGCACCTGGAAAGAGCACAGAAGCTCCACACCTCTTTCCACATACCTCTCCCTATGCATCTCTTCATCTGTACCCTTTGTAATATCCTTTGTGATAAACAGGTAAATGTGTTTCCCTGAGTTCTGTGAGCTGCTCAAGCAAATTAATTGAATTCAAGGAGGAGATTGTAGGAACCCCAGTTTATAGCTGGTCAGTCAAAAGCACAGAGAAAACCACCTGAGGCTTGTGACTGGCACCTGAAGTGGGGATGAGCAGGAGGTCTTGAGGACTGAGCACTCAACTGTGGGATTTGATGCTACTTTTGCTGCTAATGTCAGAAACGGACTGAATTAGAGGATGCCAGCTGGTGTCTGCTGCTTCAGCTTCAATGCCTGCTTGCTGGTGGTGGGGGGACAAACCCCCACATCTGTTAAAGTCACAAAGGTGTCCTGTGCTGATTAAGGTGTGAGAGCTAAGGAAAAATGGTTTATTTTTCCAATGCAAAACATGATAAAATATTTGTAAATCATATAACCCACAAAAGACTTTTACCAGGAATATATAAAGAATGTTCCAGTTTGACATTTAAAAAACAATGGTTCAATTAGAACATGGGCAAAAGCCCTGACAGACTTTTCACCATATGTATGGAAGAAAGCACATGAAAAGATGCTGGACATCCTTAGCCACCGGGGAAATGTAAATTAAACCACAACGAGATGACACCACACACCTATTAGAAGGGACAAAATAAAAAATACTGATAGATTTCCTATTGTTGCCCTCCCGAATTACCACAAAGTTAGTGGCTTAAAACAGTACATATTTGTTAATTTACAATCCTGTGGATCAGAAACTTATGACCACCATCCATCTTCAAAGTTGTGATGGTGGGTCATCTTTCTCACCACCCCTTTTCTGACTGTAACCCTTCTCCCTCCCTCTTCCACATTTAAAGGACCCATGTGTTTACATTGAGTCCACCAAGAGATTCAGAATAATCTATTATTAAGGTCAATAAGTTAGCAATAATAATTCCATCTGTAACTTTGATCTCCCTTGCATAACATATTTCACAAGATTGGTATGTGGACTTTTCTGGGGGCCATTATTCTGCCTATCACTGCACCAAATTCAGGTACCTGCGCAGAGAAACAAACTCTCACGTGTTCCTGGTGGGAATGTAAAATGGTACAGCTAACCTGGAAAACAGTTTGACAGCTTTTTATAAAGTTACACATAAATTACACATATACTTTATTTGTTTATTTATTTATTTGGTACCAGGGATTGAACCCAGGGGAACTTAACCACTGAGCCACATCCCAGCCCTTTTTATTTTTTATTTTGAGAGAGGGTCTCACTAAGTTGCTTAGGGACTCACTAAATAGCTGAGGCTGGCTTGCAATCCTCCTGCCTCAGCCTCCCAAGCTGCTGGGATTATAGGCATGTGCCACAATACCCAGCAAGTTGCACAAATATTTAAACATATGACCCAGCAATTGTATTCCTGGGTATTTCTCCTAAAGAAATGAAAATTTATGTTCACTCAAAAACCTGCATATGAATGTTCACAGAAGCTTTATTTGTAATAGATAAAAATTGGAAACTACCCAAATGTCCTTTGACAGGAAAATGGTTAAACAAACTAGTACATCTTGATACTCTGGCATGCTACTCAGCAAGAAAAGGGAATGAATTATAATGCAAATAATCTGACGACCTCAGGGAAATTCTGGGAGCAAAAAAGTCAATCTCAAAAAGATACATACTGCAAAATTCCACTTATATAATTTTCAAGCAATAGTAATTATAGCAAAAGAGAACAGATAAGTGGTCTCTGGGTTAGGGATGGGAGTGCCTATAAAGAACAGGACAAGGGAGACTTGTGACCAAATAATTCTGCACCTTGACTGTTGTGGCAGCTATGTGGAGTTACATGGGGTGCAGTTGCATGCAGCTACATACATGCACACACAAGTGCACGTGGAATTGGTGGACTCTGAACAAGCTCTGTGAATTGGACCATTCCTGGTTTCTTAGTTCTGACCTTGGGCTGTGGCTTTGCAGGCTGCTTCTGCTGGGGAGGCTGGGATATGTCCTAGCAACTTCCTGTACCTCTATAATTGCTTCAAAATAAAAGTGGAAAATTAATCCCAGAAACCCACCTAGGATTATTCTCATCCACAAGCGAAAGATAATCTTGGTAGGCTGTGAACACTCGGCCCAGATGGCCCCTTGATCCTGGGCATCCTCTTAACTTTTTTGGATGAAGGTCCCAGAGTGAGGTGCCCAGGCCCTGCTTGTTGTGCCGTTCTGCTCAGCCTCTGATCCAGGCCCTCTCTCTGCAATTCTAAATCCTAGATCCACCTCAACCCCAAATTGCAGGGACCCTCCACACCTTTCAAAGATCTATCCTTACCCTCAGCTCACCATTCTAGGTTCCATCCTGCAGCTTCCCTCTCCACTCCTTCCACAGCATTCCCTGGGCTGTTCCCTCTGCTAGGGAGGTAGACCTGGAAGCCTTGGCTTCCAGTTCCTCTCAGACTGGTGCTTCCAGGCTGGCCAGGCTGCTTGCAGATAGATCTGCAGGGGATGCCTACCCACTCCTAAACACTCCCTGTCGGGAAGCTGTGGTGGGTACTGGGGAGTGGTGGGGTCTGTCGCACTCAGTCCTGACCTTCTGTGATGACTGGCCTCCCTATGGTGGGATCCTACCCAATGCTGCTCGGTTCCTAATTTTTCAAAAGAGCCCAGAAACAGGGCTCTTGTGAAATCTCTTGTTTTTTCAATATTGGCAACCAATTAATAATTTTAATGGATATAGAGTTTCTGTTCGGGAAGATGACAAAGTTCTGGAGATGGATGGTGGTGATGGTTGCACAATCATGTAATTGTACTTAATGCCACTAAACTCCATAAACTGCATACTTTAAAATGTTTAAAATGTTTTATGTATACTTTACTATATATATATATACACACACACACACACACACCATTTTTTTTTTTTAAGCACATGAGGACTTCCAAAGGAGGATGGGAGAGGAGAGAGAGAGCAGGCCACAGGGACAAGGCCAGGTCTTGCCCAGGTTGGGGACAGTCCTGGAGAAGCCAATGGAGTTTTGTGCTTTCACAGCAGGGAGAGGGAGAGTGGGTACAGGGGTGGCAGTTGGAGAGTTGGGTATGGAGGACAGATGACCTGGGTTTCATCTGGTTCATCCTGTGTAGCCCCAAGTAGTGGGAGTCCATTCATTCACTGGAGGCCAGGGGTTTTCATGGTTGCTGACCCCACAGTGGGACCCCCAGAGGGGCCACAGATAGCTGTAGTCCAAGGTCAGGTCCTTCTTGTCCATTACTGGTCACCTGCAGTAAAAAGAGACACAGGGAGACCAGGCCCATCTCCAAACTGCTGTGGAGACCTCTGGCTCTAGGCTGGCAGTCAGGGCACTCCAAGTGCCTGGTGTGGAGGTGACAGTGGAAATGGCCAAGATGGAAAGATACGGCTGTATATGTCATGAACAAGGACAGGCCTAAAGAAGGTGACCAGCTCCTGGGGTCACAGCTCCTGCATCTAGTGGCCAAAAATTACCTTTGCAGTACCAGCCACCCAAACCCACCCTGCCCTGTGTACATCTGGACCTTACACCTAGACCTGTGTACACCTAGATCACCTTCCCAAGTCCTGGTGGAATAAGTAGTGGGGCCAAGAGTCTCAACCAGAGGTTCTGAAGAGAAGAGAGGACTTGGTGTAGGGAAAGGAGGCAGAGGACAGCATAGTCAGATTGGGCTGTTCAGGGCTGCAGTGTGAGCACCAACAGCACCAGGCTCTGGAAGTCTGATTGGGTTGTGGTATGTCTGTCTCCCAGTGTCCCATCCATCTTGCATCTAGCTCCTGCCCTGCTGGAGCCCTCAGGGATCTGCGATAAACTCCACCACCAAGACCAATTCATTTGGGATCTGGCCAGACCCAAGCCAGCCGCTCCCTTAGCCTCCCTGGATCACTGCCTTGAGTTTCCATACCCAGTTCCCTGTGCTGCTCCGTGTTCCCTAAAACCATGGGCATAGCTGTGTGTGTATCCACTTCCTATCAGCAGAATGAGTGTTTGTTTCACCAAAATGTCAGAGGCTTAGCAGAAAGGCTAAAAAATGTCCCATCTCCACCACAAGTAAGTCCACAGCTCTGTGGTTAAGAAAGGCAAGCTACAGAGCAGGCTTGGGATATGGACCCCACTGTATCCCCAGGCAAATAACCACTCCCAGGAGGCAGGAACCTAGTTCTTTGGAGTTACCAGCTCTGAGCTCTGAGGGGGTGGGGGCTGGAGGGTGTCATAGAACTGGATCAAGGTGGGTGGGGTTGGGGTTCCACACAGGGCCTCCCCACAGGGTAGGATTCAGGAGTCTCTCTTACTTCATCCTGGAAGACCCCATGTGCTCCTCTTGGCAGAGTGGAGGGATGGCCCCACAAACAAAATTGCTCAACTTCTGGGGCTTCCTCTCTTCTCTGTTTCCCTCCTTGCCCCAGTCTCAGACCCTGCCTGTCTTTACTGCCTAAATTTGGAGCTCACAATACCCTGTGGGTCACAGTAGGCTCTTCTTGTCATCCTTGTGACATCCTTGAGGATGCTTTCCTGTGTCGGCACCTGCTGTCCTACCCACCTTCTTGCAGGACTCCATGTCCTGGGGTGACAGCAAGTGGGTTACATTGCCTACTCTTCTTCCATGTGTGGCCCCAGGACCCATTTCCACCAATGACCTGACCTGTTGCTAACCAGTCAGACACAGGGTGGAGAGAGGACACCCTTGGGGTTCTGGCACATCCCATGTGCCTCCGCTCTTGCATGGGGAGAGGGGTAGGACCCACCTCAGGGAAGTTGTTCAGAGCAGTGCTTCTCAACCCTGGGACCACTCCCGGAGTTTCTGTTCCCGAGTCTGGTGAGCCTGGAAATTTGCATCTCAAATTATCTTGAGTGATGGAGACTGTGACTGGGACTCCACTGAGAACCACTGTTAAGGACTGAAACTGCTTCTCACAAACAGCAGCCAGGGTGACTTTCCCTGGGAATCAGTACACACCCTGCACAGAGGGACTAGGGGGGCCCTAATGATTTTTTCCCTTCAAAACACAAAGAAATGGCTCAACAAATATTTGACAAAACAGAGATGTTTGTCTTGAGAACACGTGAGTATCACAGGCCCCTAAAGAACTGAAATGCCTATGCAATGTCCTCTCCCAATTCCTGAGTCCATCTCTGAGTGTCCCTCTTTCCAACCCTTCTGTCACACCTTGTCTGTTTCCCATGTAAGTCCTGTGTCATCTGAGTGTCCTCCCTAACCCACTTGTCACCTCTTCAGTGTCCATCTCTCATGTCCCTCCTGTGTCATCTGAGTATCCCTCTCACCATCCCTCCTGTCATCTGAGTGTCCCTCTTACTGTTCCTATGTCCACCTGAGTGTGCCTCTCCCCATCTTGTCACTACTGGCCTTATTTTCAGGCCATTTCTCTGGTCTCAATCCCTCTCTTGTCCACTCCTTCCCCTGGTTTCCAGGTACCTGTTCGGTCCCATGTGGCAGGCGTGGGCTCTGTTCCAAGGCCAACATTCTGCATGAGAAGCACCTTCCTGTGAAGGGTCAGATCAGTCAACTGGCCCTAGCCAACACCTGACATGTGTTTCCTACAAACACTTTGTGCTGCTTCTCAGGGCTTCTATGGAGAATTCCATGGAGATGGTTGATGTGTGATGTGTGATGTCTCTGTTCCCAGACAATTCCCTCTCCATGTTCCATCCAGTCAGCTCCAGCACGGCTTCTGGCCCTAGTGCACTGTGATTCTCAGTATTTACCTGTCTGGCTGTGTAAGTTTTGGGTGGCAGTTTGTCACATGACCACAAACCTCTGATTCATCTAAGGATCGTTGACTTTGTTGTTTTTCCTTCCCTGTGTGGAAAGGGGTCCCTCTCACTCTTTCATGGCTGCCAGTCATGGAGTTTGACCTTGCTACAGTGGGAGCTGGAGACGCCAGACAATTCTGAGCTTGGGTGACTCTGGAGAACCCTGAAAGTTGCTGGGAAGGGGCAGGTGGGATATGGAGGGCGGGGTCTCAAAGCCACTGCATCATCGTCTCTGCCTTCTTCCAGATCTTCCCCAGGTTCTGTATGGAGGTGGAGGGCCTGGATCCTCCTAAGGGAACAGGCAGCCTCTCAGTTAGGTTCTGTTGCATCACCCAAGCTGAGAACCAGGAGCAGCCAGGGCTGCTTCTGGTGGAATGAGTCCTGCTGGGTCCATGGCACTGAGGTTCTCCCAGGCTAGGCTCACAGAAATCATAGGCAGCACTGCAGACCTCTTGGTTTTGGTTCTGCACTCTCCACACAGGCTCTGTGAGATAAGAAACTTAGACCATTTGAAGTGTTTAATGTCTTCCTCCCCCAGAGCCCTGCAAAGAGCAAGGTTGTCCTGACAGGTCCTGAAAGAGCATCTGTCTACAAACCAGAGGGCATGGGCACTACCACTGGCTGCAGTGGGGGAGGATAGGTACACAGACAGAGGGCAAGGGTCTCTGTCTAGAACAGACCCAGGAGTAGAGGCAGCACCTGACCCTGTGCCCACCCTATAGCACTTACCTGTCTCCATTTTCCCAACTGGAAAATACTAAGGAAATGCAGCCTGTGTCTGGGGTTTGAGGTGGCCACAGGACCAAAGAGTGATACCCAATAATGCTCTGCATGAAGGGAGTTAGGCCTGAGGATGGAACAGGGGCTTACAGAGAAAACAGGCTTCAGACTGGAAAATTCTGGAACAAATACAACTCATAAAGGTATGTATTTAGAATGCTACAAGTCAAAATAAAAGAAACAACTTAGAAAAAATGGACACAATCAGAGTGTTCACAGGATGTCTAATAAAAATATAAAAAGATGTACAGACAACCTAACTCTGTACCCAGCATGGTTACAAACATTAAAAGGCCATCAGGACAATGAGGAGCTAGATAGCCAGACCCCACTGCAACTCACCTACAGGGCATGCCCTAGAGAATCTCACACCCAAGAGTGAGAACTGGGACCGACCCAAGTACTCACCCTCAGGAGATGGTTAAATAGACTGGTTAAAGTCACTCAACAGTATACATCATCCAGGGGAGAGTGAATGAGGCTACAAATATGAAAGGTGGCAAAGCTCAGAGGCAAGGGTGAAAGAGGAAGACAAATGGCAGGCATTTATTTATAAAGTTTAGAAATATATGAGCAGCAAAAATGATATCATGGACAATTCTGGATGGTTGTCCTCTGGGGGGCAGAGATGAGGCTGCCAAAGGGGGTGGGAGTCATAGGAGTTCTGGATGCTCTGAGATCATGAGGTAAGGATGGCAGAGATGGTTCAAAGTTGCTCCACATCCAGAGCTTTGCACAGGTCTGGCCTGGCTAGGGGGGGGGGGCACTGTTACCAGCAGGAGGTGCCAGTGTTGAGGAGACCCCCATAGGGCAGTTACCAGGCCCTATTATTGGTTAATATTCTACAATAGCCATCTTCAAATTCTTGATTTTTTCTTTTTCTTGACAAGAGGCCATACATTTCCATTCTTCATGGGGCCTAAAAAGTCCACAGCTATTCTTTGGGGTATTAGTGTGTAGGACAAGGGAACCTTACTTCCTGGGATTTCTGAAGGTTAATATGTACGGCTCAAGGGGCTGCTACAGGTGCTGGGGAGAGGCTTTGGAATGGACTGAGGTTCTGGGCTCCAACACCTGGACAGAGTGTGACCATAGGAGTCTGGGAATGCAGTAGGGCCAGGAGGGATGTCATCAAGCCTAAAGGTCCTACAGGGCGGGGCTGAAGCAGGAATTTGTTAAAAGCAGTTCCTCAAAAGGGCTCTTTAATTCTGAAACATATTTAAGTTGGATCACAACTCTTTTTAGGAGGACCAATTCACCCCACTATTTTGGTCTTTACAGCCTACTACCCAAACTCTATCCTCCAAATGGCTTCTAGAAACTGTGCCTTGGAGGAGTCCCTGGAAGACACATCTGAATCTGACCTGCTTTTATGAGCTATGACTCTCAAATGTTCCAGATAATCTTTTCAAAGCTCTGAAATGTATTTTCCAAACAAAATCCTGCTGGTTCACTCAGGATCAAATATCTGAGGCACCAGCTTGAGGCCATCTCTGCCCTCTGAGTAGCCATGAGGGAAGGAAGGCATGTACTAGCAAGGTCAGTGTGAAGTGTCTGTGAGAGTCCAAGTCCCAGTACTTGTATCCTGAGGCTTGGATGGGGATGCCCAGGGAGAAGGGCAGTGGAACCCCAAGGACACCCTCAGGGGGTGGGGGGAGAAGAGAGTAGGCAGGGTGTGGGGCCAAGCCCACAGGAAGGAAATGCAATCACTGCAGACCACATGCATATCTTGGAGGCAGTGGGGAATACATGTATATCGGTTAAGGGACCAACTGGTGACAAGGTCACTACAGGTATGGACAGCTCTCCTAAGATGAGCAGGAGAGGACAATTTTGTTCCCATTTTCAGATTATATCACTCAACTTTGGGGTACGGCTGGAACTGTCCTTAAGTTTCTGAGAACACAAGCTCAGGATGTGGTTCTTGCCATCATGGGGAGGACCAGCTGTGAGAAGGGTGAACAGCTTAGAGGTGCCTGAGTCACCCCCACTGACACGATGAGCCTTGTGCCATGGAGACAAGCAGTACCAGGTTACAGAGTCCTTGGAGGGTGTTAAGGAGACAGAGGTCATTGCAGGGCCAGCTGGTGTCAGTCTGTGCCTGGTCCAGCCCTGAGGAATGAGGTGTGTGCATGGCGGTTTCCAGCAGCGGGTGGTACATGGGGGCGGGCATAGGAAATTATGTGCACAGACTGGTGATTTTCAGCCCAGAGGTATGAAGTTAATTCCTCTCTGAGCTAGAGGTGGCTGAGTACGTAAGGCAGGAAGGCCACAGGGAGGCAGATGCAGCACCATAGGCCCTGGCCCTGAGCATACCCTAATTCTAAAACATGGAAAACATGGTGGTAGTTCCATCATGAGGGTAGAGGGTCTGAATTCCTCCTCACCTGGCTGGGTCTTCAGCTTGAGGACAGTGTGTTAGCTACTGCCCAGATAAGGCCTGTCCCATTCCTTCACCCAGCTCCCAATCCCTACTCTTCTCCTCCAGACCTCTGCAGACCTCACAAGGTGCTTGAGCCCTTCTGCTCAAATAACCTGAGATGGCCCCAGACAGCAGGCACACTCACACTGAGCCCAAGTCCACCTTGAGCAGTGACAGGTTTCAAAACCTTATCCTAGGGTAACAAAATTCCTTCTTGGCAATGTCAACTAAAATACAGGTGGTCACCCAGGTTGCTGGGACCTTCCCAACCTGATGGCCAAGCTCTAGTCTACAGTCACTTCTCTAAGGACCACTTTCTATGGACCAGCTGGCTGGGACTCCATACATTGGCCATTAGTCCTCACAGGTAACTCTTGGGAACCTCCTGAATTTCCATGCTGGAGCACTATCAAGGGCCACCACTGGGTTACAAGAAATCCCTGATCCCCAATTCCTGGAAGACAAGCTTCCACCAAGATCCATGACTGGAGCAGCTGCCCCTTCTTGTGGCAAGGCCCCCTCCAAGGTCCCAGCCCTATATCCCTTTATCCTTTCTTCTGGCAGCTTCTCCCCATTCTGGTCTCATACATGTATAAGTCATAACTGGGAGGCAGACCCTGTCTTTGAAGGGAAGGGTTGGAGAGCACCACTCAGCAGGGAGCAGACTTGGGAGAGCAAGGAGGCTCCAAATGGCTCATTACCCTCTTCTTGGTGTGGGGTCACTGTCTCCACATATATGTTGCTTAAGGCTCCAGAGAATGGATGATGTGGTGGTGGTGGTGGGGTGTCTTATCTCCTTACCTAGTCTACAGAGAACCAGGGAACTTTTGTCCTGCACTGTGGGACAGGGGTGACAGACAGCTGCCTTGTGATGAGCTGCCCACTGGAACGGGAGCCTTTGTTGGCCCTTGGGACTTCAACCCTGCCACTCATTTGTCATGGTGCACCAGAACTGCACCTGGGGGCAGCTGGTCCTGCTCTTTAAATCTAGAGAGGAACAAGGTCAATTAATTTGACAGAAGGGGTTGTCAGCCTCAGAGGAACTATGGGCCTTCCCTACAGAAAGGATGGCTACCTCCTGGTCTTAGCTCTTTCCTGCTAGTGCCCCCTAAACATTTCTTCTCTAGGGAAAACAGCCTTGGGCCCACTGCTAGAAACCATACACCTGGGTGACCTTATGAACCATCTGATGGTACCCACAGGCCAATCACCACATATGCTCTTCCCACCATGAGCACCTGCATATTCACTGGCACAACAGGGAAGATGGCAAATTCTGACATGTCAGGCGTTTACCCAGCAACCCCAGGAGATTATCCCATAGTAGTCCTGGCAACCCGGGGCTGGTTTGAATCACTGTCGAGTCTGGGTTTTGATTCAGCCAGCAAAGAGAAACATCCGTTTCCTTCTATGAGTGAAGTGGCCCAGGCATCCCAACAAATCAGCATTAGCTGGCTCTGTGATGGCCTCTCTCCTCACTACCCTACAAAGGCACAGCAGGGAGTTGTGGGGCTGCAGGCAGTTGGTTAGCTTTTTTTGGCACAAGGACCTGGGTGTGTGCAGTGGGGGACTTGGGCATTCAGTTGGGGAGGGATGGGTGGCAGGCCTACTCCCTACTGGGCACCTGACACACTAAGAAGCCATGATGTCTGGGTCCTCTCCTCCCTTTGAAGGCAAGGTCAGTGTGTTCAATTTTCAGTCTTATATAAAACCAAGAAAGTAAAACAAGTTAAACCATGTTAATGTGAGCTGGCTGAGTGAAGTCTGGAAAGGTAGAACTATTATTTTTTTATTATTATTCCTGAGACTGCATCTTTCTATTCAGGTCTGACAGGAGGCACCCTGGGGC
This sequence comes from Glaucomys volans, assembly GCA_020662805.1. Classification (NCBI taxonomy): domain Eukaryota; kingdom Metazoa; phylum Chordata; class Mammalia; order Rodentia; family Sciuridae; genus Glaucomys; species Glaucomys volans. The sequence goes on from JAJEJO010002610.1 coordinate 89,993, forward strand.
TTTTAAACCACATTCGTGTGGGGTCGTTATGGCATTCAGCAAATTTTCCAGTCAGCAGGCTGACTCAAATACCTGCTCCCAAACCTTCAGTCAGACAGTGAATATAACCTTGGTTGGCCATGGGAAGTCACACCCAGCTCTGCATCAGTCCCCCAGCTATGAGGGCTGCTAGCCCTCTGACCAAAGGGGAAAGAGTTTATCAAGGGCTGGCCAGATTGCTGACAACTTTGTACTCTTCATTCACAAAAGAGCCATCTCATCTTATCCCTGGCTGAGCTGGCTGCCAGCGGACTTGCTGGGGGAGCAAATTTGAGGTGGGGAGAGGGTCTGTTTCAAGCATGGTATCCTGGCCAGCGAGTTCTCTACACAGTAGCTGACACCTCCTGGACATAATTCCACACAAAACACTTCTAGACTTTTTCCCTCCTGCATTCTTAGGGGACAAATTACATCTTCAGTAATTTGTCCCTCTACTTTTTGGAGGTTATTTCTGGCCCTAAGAGTCTACTGTACAATTTCAGTTAGCCTCTGATGCATTCTTCATTTGACAAATACTTCTTGCACACCCAGTCCTGCTCACTAAAAGTGAGCAGGGTCAGAGGAGATGGGTCCCCCTGGAATGAGGGAAGGGCATAAACAGGGATAGCCTGAGATCTGATGGGGTTCTGAGTCAGATGTTGCATTGGGTTGTCTTGGTGGAAGACTGTGTTCTAAAGGCTCAATGTAGCTAACCAGGAGATGTGTATCCAGAGGATCTGTGGCAATGCAGAGGTACCTGGAGACCCAGGGATTGGGAGCCTGGTGAACAGTTAATGAAGGTGCCCTATTTCCCATCTAGCAGGATCATTCAGAATTCTGTATTCACTCTGAACCTTCAAATAAACAGAATTCCAGACCTATTTGAAATGATGTCAGGGTTTCAGTTACATTCTTTTATTTTCTGATCAAAAGCTTATAGGATTTCTGAAAGTGTATGAAGTTCTCCCAGGGCTTTTAGGCTGGATTGGAAAGAATGCATTTAGGCTGGATGGAAAAGATTCCCCATTTTGGTGTTGGCTGTGCACAGGGACCCAAAGCCTTATGACTAGAAATTGTGGATTATGACTACTTACAAATGGAACTGTATTAGAGCAAATGCCACACTCAGAACTGCTTAAATACAGATTTATTGCAAACCAACACCGAGGAACTGGAGCAGCTTTGCAGTCTGGACACCCCACTCTCCTGGGCCCCTGGACAAAGGGGACGAGTCACCCTGCTTTCCTCAGACCTCATCTGGTGGGACTTAGTGGCCAAACTGCGGCTGTCGTGTCTAAAAAGAGAAAACAGGCAGTGTGCCAGCTCCAGAAGCTGGGTGGTCCAGCAGGTGCCCCAGGATGAGGAATCATCCCCCAGCCTGGCTAGGAGTGAGCCAGGCCAGGAATGAAGCATGTGGGCACAGAACCCACAACCATACCATGCACACAGGGACCAGACACAGGGTGGTTGCTCCTGCCACAGAGCCAACACCCAACGCTGTCCCCTCAGTTATTCTTCCGAAACACTGGTTTACTATTTGTTAAAGCAGGGCAAGGAGTGGGGAGAAATGCAACACAGAAAGTAAAACCAGGCAAAAGGAAGACAAGTCATCAGAGAAGTGAACAACTCAGTCTCCCAAACAATGAGGAGCAGGGCTCACACACTTCATCCCTTCTGGAAGACTATCCATAGGGCAGGGGGCAGGGAGGAGGCAGCCAACTGGGGATCACAGAGAAGATGGGAGACATGCACACATATCCCGAGACCTTTTTTGTTAGGTGTGACGTTTGTATGAAACAGTGCTTTGCAAATTCTAGGATCTTGAAGGAACTTCAGTAAAAAATAATGAAGATTTCTTCAGAACCTCTTATAGGAAATTCAGTTCTGCTTCCTGGGGTCAAGATCTTCTTAGAGGGGCCTCCTCAGCTTGGTGAACATGTCAGATGGCAGGGCTCTCATGTTTCAAAGCGGGTATTTGGAGTCCTTTGCTCTCCCTTGCCAGGCAGAGTGACATTTCTGGACCTACAGAATACCTCCCAGAATGTACTTTTTACAAGGGCTATCAGCCACCACTATATAATCTAGCCCAAAATGACTGCAATGAACCAGTTTCCATCTATGCAGTTCAAAGTGGAAGCCTCTGGAAGGATGTTTCACCAACTTGCTTTCCTAGACAGTCCCTCCTGAGCATTTGCAGAGCTTTCCCAAGAGCAAGCTGCCCAGCATCTTTGACTTTGACTCCAGCTGGCTGAATCCGGGTGCAGAGATTTGTGGTGTGACTTATTCACACACTGAGGCTGCCAGCTAGATGAATGGACAGTGTTGGGCACTGGTGGTACCACATTCCTGGTAACAGGCACAGAGTCCTGTAAGTACTTGGAGCACATGGAGCTTAGCCCCTCAGTCAGTTCTTCATAACTTGGCTGGAGTCAGCAGCTGTGGCTCGAGGCAGGGCTTGGGGTTATTGAGATGGTGCCCATTCCCTGGACAACAGGGGGGACAGTCCAGTGCCTGGTATGAGGATCTTCAATTTCTTGGGCTTGGTCACAGTGGGACAGCATGCTCTCATGCCTGTACAGAAATTCCCTTCCTGAGGCCACCAAGATCAAAGCTGCTCAGGGCCTGTGGCTGACATGATCTGCCAATGGGGTTGCTAGACCTGGTGTGGTCTCCTGAGGATATCTGGTTCTCTGCTTATGCCCATGCTTTGATACAATGCATCCAAAGAAGTCTCATAGGGAGCCAAGCAGAGTGTGCCATGCAGTTGTGGCCAGATTCAGTTCACTTCAACAAGAACCAAAGCAAGGCAGCTGCAATCAAGAGGGTGGGCAGAATTCCCGTTCCACCTGGGCCTGAGGCCAGAACCCCAGACTTTCTCCCAACATCAAGAATGTGCAAATAGAACTGCAGTTTCTGTGGCTCTGCCTATGAGGCTGAGGCAAACAGAACACATTTACAAAGGGATGAGCAAGACTGCACATGAACATACCTAATGAGATCAAGGGGCACAGGTTTTTCAGAGCAGCCCCAGCAGCAGCTCCACAGCTGTTCCCCACTTGCCTTCATGCAAGTGCTGAGCCCCGCACACTTCAACTTTGGCTTCATCTGAGAGCCCAATAACTCCCCACTCCCAACCAGAAGAAAAGCAAGCAGAATAGCATCAAAACAACAGCAAGCAGAGAGGAAGGAAGGAAAAAAATGCTGCCTGCAGTGGCTGGTTGCTGTGGAGACGAAGCATGTGCTCTCAGTTTACTGGGACGTGTCCCTCCTGTATTTCAAACACCTTCATTCAGTGTTGGCCGCAGCGGCCACTAGGCAGCAGCTGGCCCTACACCTCTCTGAACAGTCTGGAGGTTTAAGGTCAGGGTTGATGGCCTGGTTCACCCTTGAAAGAAAGGATGGCTAGGGGTGAATGAGATGAATAAGTCACTGGCACACAGGGAGCTGAGTGAGAGGGACAGCTGAGAACAAAGCCTCTGCCTCCCTGCTGGCGAGTTTCCTTTCCTTCTGGTCATTAAAACTGCACAGCCCCCGGGGAGATGTTGAACATGGCTGGGTCGAATCGCTGGCCTCGGAAGGGAGAGCCTTCAGCATCCCACCCCTTCTTCAGCATCTCATGGACTTTCTACAAACAGAAAATAGAGAAATTAAAGGGGATCACAAGGCACTGTGTGCTTCCTCCCAGAGCAGATGGACTTCAGGAACAGACCTGCTTCCTCAGGGATCAGGAACTTGCCCCATAAGACCAAATGGCTGGAGGACCATATACCCTCCAGCAACTCATGACTAGGGGAGGCGCAGGGTGACTGCCAATTCCTCTGTAAAAACTGTGCACCCAACAGACTGAATTTCCAACCCTCTCTCTTCCGTCTCCAGTAAAGCAATGGCTGCTCTCTGTGGTTCATGTCTTCTGTCCCTTTCTGTCAGGATCTCTGTTCAAATTCCAAAGAGCCTACAGAGCCTAGAACCCCAGTAGACATTTCCCTGTACCTCCTTCCCAAAGGAGAAAGTTCGTATCATTGACAACTATATCACCAGACAATCCAAGGTTGACCCAAGATGTGGTGCAGGAGGAGAGACCTCAAAACGTCCAGCAGTGAATCCACCTATCAAGAATGTCCCACTATTTCCTTGGCGATCCAGTCAGGGCTGATAGATTTAGCTCCTCTCTAGCACATAACCACTCCAGAACGTCCAGCCTCCAAAGTCAGCAAGCAGACCATAGCAGTATGGCTGTAGTCAGGGGACATCAGTAAGGCTGTGACCCTGAGGAAGGCATCTGCACCTCAGCTGGTGGGCCAGCCCTTCTCTAAGTATCTGTCCTCTTCACCTGGTCACCTCAAGTGTACCCATAGATGGGGATGATCTCTTCTTTCAACCACAAGAAATGAAAGAAGCTACTGTGTATAGGGCCAGAGGTTATCCCCCCCAAATGAAGTCCGTGGTCCCTATTGCAGAAAGCCTGAGAATAGGTCTGGAAGACAGACACCTCTTATCACAGTCTAACAAAAATTCCTAGTGTCTGGTGAAGCTGCTGGATTCTCCGTACCTCAGCTTCTCCTTATAAAATAAAACCTTCCTGACAAGGGGGCTTTCTTTTTCCTATTTTTAAACCCAAGTAGCAATAAGCGAACTGGATACTTAAAACATATTAGGGACCGATCAGTATATTCAACTTGTTATAGATTCCTCAGATCAGAGCCAGAGGAATGACTGCTTTGAGCAGGTACTGCAGTGGGATCAGAGCAAGCAGCACATGGCTAGGGTGGCAAAGAGGGGACTGCAGAAAGCCCCTTTGCACAGCCTGAAGGCCTGGCCAACTCAGGAAGCATGAGGCTGGATGGTCTTAACCAACACAAGAATGGACCTGACAAACTCAGCAGGAGACCACAGGAGGCCTCCATGCCTTAACACAGCTGTAGTCAGCTGGACGGTGAGGGGAAGCTACAGGGTTGACAGTTGCAGAGCCCTATAGTTGCCCCCTCTGATCTCAGGGGTTTGGAGGCTAGTTAGAGGCCCAGTGTAGGAAGCCAAATGTAAAGAGTACATTTTTAGACTTGATCTTAAAGTTAAGGGAGCCCAGGGAGTTAGGATCAGTGCTCAGACCTTCCCTGGGGCAAAGGTGGAGAGTAGACATTTTTGTAAATCATCAAATTCACTCGTAGGTCCAGCCACCATATTAATGCTGGCATTTGCCTATGCAATGTCACAGTTACTGACTTTTAGGGTGAGTTTCACCCAGCTGGAGAGATCCTATATAGACACCTCTGAGTGCAGACTGAACACTAGCACCTGTGCACTCCACCTTCCCTTTCTAGATGAGAAACCTGCTCAAAAAAATTAAACTGGGGAAAAAGATGAAGGGGAATAAACTTGTTGACCTTGGGGTGACTTTATAGTGACATCAAGAAACTTAAAGCAACAACAAAAAAAGTGTTATCATTTTGAAATTAAAATGCTTCAAAATACACAGCATCTGCGGCATTAGAAGCACAATTTGAAATCCTGGCAAATTTAGAAAACTCTGAGTTCACACCATAAATGGGCATCAATGCCAGAGCACATTGGTAACTGTGACTACGCTGATATGCGCAGCAGATGGAGGCTGACAGGAGAACCTGGCCCCATTTCCATTCACTCTACTAGTGAAGCATGGTGATCCTAGCACAGCAACCTTGACCACCCACCTGACTCTTGGGAGGATCCTTCTGCCTATGAGGTACCCTGATAACAAAGAGTCAAGTGTGGCGAAACTATATGAGGCCACATAAAGGCATAGCTAGGTTTGTTCTTCATTTGATAAAAAAGGAGCTAAGGATATTTTATATGGAACCCGTGGGTTGTCAGGGCACCCATGAACTGAGGATCTTTCCCCAAGCTGTGCCAAGACTAGAGAGTTAAGACTTTGGCATTGGTGTTAGGCAGGCACTCGGACACACACTCTCTTTTGAATTACAACAGCCCTAAGAAGGGGGTTCATTAAGACCCACAGCCCAGGGGCTGGAAGCTCCCTGGTCATCTAGAAGTAGGTCAGCCCTGGTGAGGAGTTTTCCTGGGTCCTATCCATAGGCTGCCAATCCTGGGCTGTTGAAAGTCTCCCCAGGATAGACTTCTGGGCAAGGACATACAGTCCCTCAAACAACAGCATGCTGCCTGGACCATGCTGCAAGTTCATGGCAGAATCAGTTTAGGCTCAAAACAGAGATCTATGCACTAGACTAACTGGGTTACTACCTAACCCCTGGGCTCCCCAGTATCAGTCACAATCAGCTATCTACCAGACATAGCAAGACCTCTATAGCTCATTGCAATGTTCTTTCCTCTATACTGCCCTGGAGTTCAGGAAGAGGCTGCACGTATGGAAGAACACAAATATATGGTGCACATGTATGATGTATGATGTCACCACCTCTTGCCCTTTGAGGCTGTTTTGGTGTGAGCCTGAGACCAAAACTTCCCTGGAAGCTGCCTCAGCTTTCTTTCTTTCTTTTTTTCTTTTCTTTTCTTTTTTTTCTTTTTCTTTTTCTTTTTTTTTTTTTTTGTGGCACTGGGGATTGAACCCAGGGCCTTGTGCATGCAAGGCAAGCTCTCTACCACTTGAGCTATATCCCCAGCCCTTGCCTCAATAATCTGGTGATAAGCAGACCATTCTGTTCCCATCCTGGGCAGTGGGCTGAGTAGCAGCTGCCAGAACAAATAGCTCAGACCCCCAGTACCCCAAGAATGAGAAAGACAGAGCACTCTCTTTTTGCAGAGGACCATCAATGAGACTACAAAGCAAGGCTGAACTAGTCTTTGGAGAGATCAGATTTAAATGGTTGAACTCTCTGTGCTTTCAAGGCAGACCTGTGACTGCCCTTGCTGAGGCTGCAAAGACCAGCACCATGTCCAGCTCATGTCAGCTCTCAAGGACGGTGATACTGGGCAAACCCAGAGGACATCAGCACTGAATGTAATGGAGGTGGACAGAGAAAGACCCAAAGGTTGAGGAGAGGGAAGGATACAGGGAGGGGAAAAAAGGAAACAGAAAGCAAGAAGTTCCAGTATCCCATGCAGATCCTGTACTACTGGCAACTCCCAGACAAATAACATTACTGTTATTTTGTTTTGGTTTGACTTGTATGTTCTGCAAGAGAGGCAATCACAAAGAACTTGAGGGCCAAAGACGAAAACAGTTGGAGAACATTCTAGCTTATTTCATATCTTACAGCTAAAGTCTACCAAGACCTCACTTAAGCTTGGCATAAGTACGGTTGAAGCCACAATAAATTTTAATTTTTAGTATTTCTGTAACAAAAACTTGATGTTGGCATCTGGGGAAGAAGTAATGATCTTGGGTCATTGGTACCTCTGTCCTGTGGAATAAGTACATGCTTCTGAAAGATGCGTAGTAGGAATTCCTTTTCACTTTCTCAGCACAATGGGCATCTGCATGCATGCTCTCCAGTCAAAATAGTTTCTCTTTCCCTGGAAGTCAACCTTAGCCCTCTGTGAACACAGGGCTGACCTCAGACACAGGATGGACTGGTCCCTTAGGCCCTACCCACAGGGCAAAGACTCACAGGCAGGACTTATATCTGTGGCCACAGGCAAGAGCAGTGACTGGACTGAATTGCAACCATGCAGTTCTGGCCATCTGCATGAGCTGGTGATGCTGGAGCTGTCCGTGACTTCTATACCACATGGACCCTGCAGAGATGTTGTTCAACCAGATTGTACCCCAGGTGAAAAAGGGGGGCCAAGCAGAGAGGAACATTCTCTTCCATAGAGGAATAAGCTGGGTTGGGAGAGGCAGGGCCAGGAGGACAGGAAGGTCTGGAATTAGATCTGGGGTCAAACCCTACCCAGACTGCTTGAGCTGTTATGAGTCCTTAACCACATTCTGAGACCCTGAAAACTCAATCTTGCTTTTGTGAAAAAAGATAATCTTTCCAGGGGTGGTGTGCAGGGCCCACAGCTGGTCAACCCACCCTACCATATGTAGTATATGCTTACTACATGCCCTGGTGTGGCAGGACCTAGGGAGGGGAGGAAACCAGCACAGCTTCCAGGCTCCTCAACCTCATAGAGGCAGGGACACACCTGTGAAAACAGGCAAAAAGGTCTGACACAGCATCAGAGCATATAGAGCCCCCAATATGCACTGCCACCCAAGAAAGAAAGGATGCGACAATTCACACAAACCACAAAGTGAGGCTCCTTCCAGAGACAAAGGGGAAAATGTGAATCTGCGTGGCTTTCTGGAGGCTGACCCCTTCCCACTGATCCAAGGCGGCACTTGGTCCACATGCATGCTGCTGCCCAAACCTGCAGCATTGTATGGATAAGCCTTGGAAGGTGAAAATAATCTGAGGAAAGCAGCCTTTTCTTCCCTAGGGAGCTACCTGCAGGATTATTAAAATAAGGAAGAGTGAACATATTTTTCTAATCAATCATTTTCTTTGCCAGGTCAGACATGAACCAGCCTTCTGCTCCCCCAGTGGTTGTTGACTTCACACCTTCTCAATCACAGCCCCCAACATTCACTCACAAACAAACTGGCTAGCTTCCTGCTTTATATCAGGCCCTCCACAGTCAGAAACTAGGCTGGTCCTATAGGCTGGCTCTCCTCTCCTCCAGGGGCCCATGGAGCTCAAGGCAAGTTGTATGTGGATGAGGCAGAGAGGTAAGAGCTGTCAACACTAGACATTTCTAGACTCCAGTGTGGGCAGGGCACATTGCATAACATCCTTCCCAGTCCTGCATCCTGGGCTCTCGGCTTGGGTGTAAGAATGTGGCTGAAATACCAGTGTGTACTGTCCTCAGGCAGGGAACAGGTGATAAAAGCAGGTGAGACAGGGCCCCTCCTGTGCCTCCTGAGTCAAGACTGCAGGGCAGCTTGCAGTACAGCAGGTTGGGGCATGGCTGTCCTATCCACACACCTTCTTCCCCACCACCAGCACTGCCCACCTCTGCTGCCAGGAGTCTTGACACCAGGCCAAGAAAGACCACAGTGCACATACCAGCTCATGGCTCTGAGGCTTGCCCTGTAGCTTCTGGTGGTAGTCAAAGGTGAGCCTGTCTAGGACCGCCTGCTCCTCCTCGTCCACAGTAGCCATGGAACGCTCCTTGTTGATCTTGTCGATGTCAATGGGCTCCTCTCCCTCCAGGATGGCGCTCCACCAGTACTCACCCACCTTGCTCAGGTTCACCTGGGACAAGCAGGACAGAGAACTGTATCAGGGATGGGAACTGGTGACTGTGGGCCAGGCCTCTAGAGCTGGGGACAGAGCAGAGAGCCTGCTGAGAGACAGACATCTCGGGGTGAAACCAGGATCAACTAACTGTTCAAAGGGAGGTGCCATATGGGAAAGTGTGCCAGGACACTCACAGGCGCCTTTGAGCCCAAGAACATATTGGGGGCAGTCAGAGACCTTTATCTTACAGATACTTCAGTCCTTCTCCACCAGGTCCCAAATCCTTAATCAGAATGGTACCCACCATACGTGCCCATCCTGCCCACACTCACAAGAGGATATTCTCTTTAAGAGATACTTACAGCCCATCTGGACCTAGTCCTAGTCCACCTCAGGCTGCCTCAACCCTGTCATGAAAAGCCTATCTGTGCTGGAGGCAGTGGCACATGCCTATAATCCCAGTGACTCAGGAGACCGAAACAGAAGGATTGCAAGTTCAAGGCCAGCCTCAGCAACTTAGCAAGACACTGCCTCAAAACAAAACAAAACAAAACAAAACATAACAAAATAAAAAAAGGGCTGGGATATAGCTCAGTGATAAAGTGCCTCTCGATTCAATCCCTAGTAACCTCCCTGCCTTGCTCCCACACAAAAAGTCTATCTGTACACACATGCCTCTCCAAGTTCTTACTGCCTGTTTGAACCTTGTCCCTGCCCAGCTCTTCTCAACCATTTCCTACCTCAATGATCTTTCTTGCTTCCAGGAGCAAAAATGTTTGCTAGCCCAATGTGCAATGTATGAATAACTTGGCCTAATGTATGACAGAATCTCCCAGGGACCTCTCACTCTCCAACTTGGCGCCCGGGTGCCCATCATCATTCCCTCCCTGGAGCTGGGCTTGTTTCCTGTGGGAGTTCTCCAACCCCACAGACAGGAGATGGCTCTGGGAGGAGAAGCCCCATTAGGAGTACCCCAAACTTGGTCCAGCCCTATTTGGGTACCTCTGCAGGACAGCCCAGACTCACCCCAATTAAGGGAAGCAGAATGCATGCAACCCTTAAGGCTGAGGTCTGCAAAACTCATCACTGAAACACAAAATCAAGTGGAACTGAAGCAAGGGAGCAAGGAAGTAGTGGCATTTCATAAAGTTTGTGCCCAAGGGCACCTGCTGCTCGGTCTGCCAGAGAGATACATGCCAGGGTCCAGATCACACAGAGGTACACAGAGAAGAGCCCAGGAAACACTATCCCCTGAGGTCAGTGGTCATGGGGAGGGCTTACTGGCTACATCTCTCATGGTCAGTAGCTGGGTTTATCAAAAAATTCTTTCCTGAGAAACCATGAGGGAATAAGTGGATTTTTGCCCACCTTCTCCTGGGACCCCAGTGCGATGAAACTACTTAGTCCTCACAGAAGGGAGAAAAGGTGGCAAAGGCTGCCAAGTGAGGGCAGCTCTTCCCAGATACGCACCCAACAGACCCACTGACCAGGGATGAAAGATGCCAAGCCACACTTGAGGCAATCATGACAGATGGTCAGGAGTGTCCACAGAAGGTGCCACCTGTTTGGTCAGAGATGCCGTGTGCCCCATAAAGGAGCACAGAATCCTAATAAGGCCCTTCTGCCTCCCACCTCTGAGCCCCTGCTGCCTAAATCACCCACAACATGCTGGGCTCTTGGCCCTAGAAACCCGTGGACTCAGTCCCCATAAACTCCTTCTATTGTTTAAGAGGGGAGGGTGGAAGCGGGTGTAGGATGCACACAGTAAGGAAGGTTTTCAGAACTAGGAAAAGCAACACAAAAATGTGCAATCATGGCACGAGATTGACATCTCAAAAAACCTCCACTCTGGCTCCCAGAGCAGAAGGGGAGCAAATAAAAGGGGGAGACTGCACATGACCCCAGATGACAGCTTCACCAATAAATGATTCCTGTTCTGCAATGCCCAACTTAAATTACGGATGAACCTTCCAATCCACCAGATACTCCACTGAGCTGGCCTATTGCTAACTTTACAGTTTGTACCAGGGAGGCCTGACTTGGTCCCCAGGCTGAGAACTCTGCCCTGTCTTTACTGAGCTGAAAGGATAAAAAAAAAAAACTTCCCAAGTAGGAAATACATTGTTTCCCCTGTTTCAGAGATTTTGAGGTGCTTATAGACTGTAAATTTTAAAAAGAGATTTTTAAAAAGTTTTTACTGTTATCTTCTTTAGTTATTATCATTTCTGAGAACTATATAACATACAATTAGAATTCCGAAGCCCTGCAACATTCATACTATTATCCCTATTTAAGTAAGGATGAACCTACAAGTCTGGGCTATGCCAATAGCAACCCATATGCCACTGATAGCATCCTGAGGTCAGCTGGTTGACTCAGCAAGCCTGGGGGCCCTGCTGGTGCTCTCGGGACTTTATACACTGCAAGACCAGACACAGGACCACAAACATGCCTGACTTCAGTGAGCACAGTAGAGATGAATGGAGGACAATGCACTGGTTTGCCCAATAAGAGGGCTCACTTTCTGTGCCCAGTAAGAGGGAGGGGGCTTACCCCCATATCCTTTTGTCCACACATGCTTTAGCAAACCCAACAAAAATCAAGACAAACCCTGCACTTTTTTTCATCAGTAATGTTTGATCTGAATTTAGACTTCATAACATTTACAATTAAGAGCAGAATCAAGTTGTTTCAAAAAAATAAGTTTTCCAGTGATTAAATAAGTAGATTTTAAATTAAGATTCATTAAAGTAAAAACATCCAATTCCTCTGACAAGTCTGCCCCTTGTCCAGTGCATACCTGGCCACCATGGGTAGCCAGGTGTACTCGAAGATTGCTACCTTGCTCTCTGATGCCACTCACGTGCACCTCTGATGTATCTTCGTAGGAGATGTGAGTTCCACTTTGTTTTTAAAAATATACTTTTTAATTAAGGTGAAGTTAATTCAGTGGCACATTTACTACAGTGTGCAGCCATCACCTTTAGCTCCAAAACATTCTCATCAAAAGAAGTCCTGTCCCGCTAGCAGTTTCTCCTTACTTCACCCTAAGCACCTTTTCTCCTACCCCTGGCAACGGCTAATGATTTGTCTTTATAGGGTGTACCTGTTCTGGACATTACACACAAATGAAATCCTACAACATCAGTCTTTGTTCTGGCTTATTTCACTTAGTATAAAGTCCTTAAGATTCATCCATGTAGTAACATGTATCAGAACTTTACTCCATTTGGGGCTGAATATTATTCCATTCTATTTACCTGTTCATCTGCTACTGGACACTTGAGTTGTGTACAAATACTCATCTGCTTTCAACTGAGTATTTACCTAGGAATGGAACTGCTGGGTCATATGGTAATTCAATGTTGAACCTTTTTGAGAAACCACCAGATTATTTTCCACAAGGGCTACACCATCGTACATTCCCACGAGCAGTGCACAAGGGTTCCAATTTCTATACATCCTTGCTGACAATTGCTATCTTTGTTATTACAGCCATTCTTAAATGTGTGACTGGCACCATTTGTCCTTTTCCCTGACTGCACGTAAATATGCCTATTCCTCTGCCTTCAGTAGACTTCTCATCACTGTAGAGGCTTAAGCTGCTGTCAGTGCCAGGGCAGCAAATAGGACCTGAGGTTCTTATAAAAGCCCAGAAGACCAACATTTCACTTTCAAACTTTTAGATTTTTACATATTTACATAGCACTTTGAGACTATCTCCTACTATTCTGTTATTTAAGAATGACCAAACTAATGATATGATTAACATGATAATTATCCTCAATGAGTCCATTCTAACATTCTTGACTGGTCTGTCTTCCTCCACACTGGTCCCTTGAAGAACTTCACCTCTCATTCTAGACAGCAACCCCCAAATATAGGCCCCCATCTGCTTCTCCTTAAATGGTCCCATGCCCCAGAAATCTTTGAGTTGACTAGTTTCTTTTATATTTGGAATATCCTTACATCTATCTACATACTGGTTTGCTACTAACTGCTCTTGATTCCCACATTTAACTACTTTCCTTGTAGTGATACTTCTAAGAGGCCTCAGATAAGTCTTGGGGTACTTAGCCTTCAAAATCACTCAAGGTTTCAGAGCAGAGGTCTCCCAAGGCCATCTCTGTTACCTGGGCAAGTATGAGGGGGGCCAAAAAGACACAGAACTGAAATGGACTTCATAGGTCCTTAGCTAAGTACAACACCCTTAGACAAGTAGTATAATGGTTTGCTTAGTATTGACTTGTTTTAAAATTTTATGACTTTTTATAACAAGTCACATTTGTGGTGGTATAGTGTACACACAGTATTGAGATTATACCTCCATGAGCCACTGTATAACCCCCCTACACTCTAGACATCCCATTGTCCTTCACCTCAGCCCAAGACGCTCATCTCATATCCAGTTCGTCAGTATCCAGAATGCCATTCCAAGGAGTCACACAACTTGCAGCCTTGTGTGTATACTTCCTTCCCTGAGTATGCAGGCTGACACTTGGCCAGGCTATTTCATGATGCAGGTGACCACACATCTGTCTATGGATATGTGGGTGTTCCCAGGGTTTGGCAATTAAGTAGGAAGCTGCTATAAAAATCTGCATGCTTCTGTTTCTTCTTGGTTAGCACCCAGGAGTGCAGTGTCATGTTGCGTCCACACTGGTACATGGTGTTCACACTCACCAGCAGTGCAAGAGCTCTGGTCAGCACCACAGCTGCTCTAGGCTGGCACCACTGGCCTCTCAGTAGCCAATCTCATGGATGTAAAGAGGCACCTGACCATGATTGTGACTTCATTTCCCTAATGATGCTTAGTTTCCTTTTGTGGGCTTAGAATACAGCTCATTTTTTAAAACTTTTATTCAGAAATAGTTTCAAATTTATAAGTTACTACAATACAAAGACAGCCATACAGGTGTTTAGTAGTGGTATGATTACACTCTGTCCAGCTCTGTATATGTAATATATGAACATATAAAACAACATATAATGGTTTTTCTGAACCATTATAGAAAGCTGCATCTGTTTTGACCCTCAGCCCTATTATTTTCCCTCCTTGGTGTGGGAGATGGAACCCAGGGCTTCACGCATGCTGGGTGAGTGCTCTACCACATACTCCCTGACCTTCGCCCCCAGTTATTTCCTAATGGTAAAGAGTTTTCTGAGGCAACAACCTTGCCTCACCTTCTATCCAAGACAGGATCCTTCCTGCCCTCTTTGATCTGCCATAAAGTCACTAATGTGCAAACTTGTCCTCCTCAGAACCCCCAAGAGGATTCCTGCCTTGTCCCACCTTTCCCACAAACATTGGGACATCTGACCGGGGCATGGGCTCTACTGAAGTAGCATCTTCTCCTCTGTAAGGAAGCTGTCTATCTTGCTGCTGTCAGCACTGCCTCCTGGATCCCTTGCTTCTTTACGGTGCAGACAGTTGCCGAGAGCCATCCTTCATTGTGTTGGAATCAGACAGTCTTAGATGAGGTCAGTGGAGGTCACTGGGACCTTATGGACCCACCATTTCCTGGGTATGTTCTCACTTTTCCAGTATTACAAGATTCTCCATGTTCTTTTATCTATCTGGTCCCACACCCACAATCCATTTCTTGGAGGGACCCAGACTGTTGGCTGAACAGTGCTCCCAAAATGTCCTCACAGAAACTTCACCCTCAACGTGAATAAACCTATCTCAGCATCCCCCGATCTGTGCTGATGACTCATCAGCATTTATATCCCTTTCCTTCCTTAGTAACGGAACCTTATTTCTATTCAGGGAAGCAATGTGCCCAGTGAGGATGGTTTTACTCCTCACAGCTGCCTGTGTGATCAAGTTTGGGCCAACGGGAATGTCGTGGGATGTTCCTTCCAGGAAGGCACCTTAGAACAAAGGCAGATAACAGGGTGAACTGACAGAGCATGGCAGAGGTACCTGCTGGATTTGATACCCACTACAGGGAAGATGTGGGCCACATGGCAGCCTCGAGCTCCTCAGGACATAGCATAAGTCAGTACTATCAAGAGTCTCCTGGTTTTTAATGCCAACTATTTTTTTAAATTAAGCCTAAAAATTAAAAACAAAATTAAGATATTGCTTAGGACAGACTGGACATGGCCATGGACTGGGTGTGGCTGGAAGGCACATAGCATCACCCAAGGAAGCAGAATACTCCCATGTTCTGAGTAGTAGGGATGATGGGGCAATGCCAAACTATATCCCATGCCCTCCTCCCACTGCACAGGAAGAGTGGCTGAGAGCCTGTCAACATAGGCACTTCAGGAAGCACCTTGAGCCGGCACTGCAGGGCACACTCCTGCTCCTACTTGGGACAGGCTACCATGGGCCACTAACTTTTGTGCAATCCCCAAGCCTTAGTTCCTCCTTACTAGAACCAGGGATGTGCATAATGTGAAGTATGGTAATACCTGGAAACACTGAGGGCTTGCCCTGGAGACAGTATTTGCACTAAAGACACAAGAGCTCACATTTCATTTCATGTAAGAATCCCCTGAATTTGGCTCTTGCCAAAAATGCTAAACTAATTTAACCTGTAGTTTCTATTCTGAATTTATGAAGTCTGTGCAGTGATCCATAAGGACAGCCTCACAGGGCAGGAAAGGTTATCAGGGCAGGGAAGATGACTCATCAACTAGTAAAGATAGACAATGGACCAGTTCATCTTCATAAGAAAGCGAAGGGGAACAATTAGTGGTATCCAGATAAACCAGCAAAGTTAAGGGCATTCGAGAAGTCCATGTTGGTGGGGACATGGGAATGCAGGCACATGATCACTGGCAATGTTCCAGAAACAGTTCATCCTCTAGGGAGAACCACAGCAAATGGCTCATAGACTGCAATTACCCTGGAATTCCACTTTTGAGAAATAATAACTTTAGGAAATCATCTCAAAACATGAGGAAGGGAGGGAGTGCAGCTTGTATAAAAATACTCACAGGGTTCAAAAATCATAAACAAGTACATAGCAGTGAGTTTTAAAGCCTGAGCTAATTCCTCCTCCTCAAGGACTAATTCCTCCAAGAATATTCTAGAGCTACTTCACCAATGTTAAATGACTGTGTGTACATGATGTCAGCACATGAAGAGGTGTGTGTGACGTGGCATTCTCCTCCTATATAGCTTCTACCACCATTTTCAATGCAGACATGTCTGAGAGCACCCCTCACCCCCGCAGCAGAGAGTGGCTGCCCGCCTACAGCCACCTACGCAGCACAGAGGGCAGCTTTCAGCTCTCCAAATGAAGGAAGAAATGAGAACAATGCACAAGCCAAGTGTCTAGCTTCTGGGACTGAATGAGGGATCAGGAAAAGAAGCTGGCGCTGTTGCCACGGCTGATTTTACATTGCTGTAACCAGGTAAGGAGCTTGCCTGAGTCAAGAAGTCTCATTTAACATTCTCAAGTGTGGGAGGGAGGGAGGCAAGAGCTGTCACACGGTTTTAGCTGCCACCCCTGCTTGCCCTGACTGTGTGGTATGGGATCCACAGCACAGGAGAGGAGGAGCAGGCCATGTGGAAGGTGCTAAGAAGCAAGTGGCATGTCTGCACTCTTACTGTGGAGTTAGGGGTGACAGTGATGGCTCCAATACTGTCCCGCCTCATAGCAGCTGCAAGGGGAGCCAGGGCTCCCCTTGTGTTCTTAGGGCTGCTATGACGGATCAGGAGACTCGGATATCACACATCCACTCTCTTGTGGTTCTGGAGGTCAGAAATCACAAATCAAGGTGTTGGAAGGACTGTGCTCCTTTGAGAGTTCCAAGGGAGGATCCTTCCTGTCTCTCTCTCTCAGGAGGCTGCTGGCATTCCTTGGCTTATTGCGTCATCACTCCAGTCTCTGCCTAGTCTTCATATGCTTTCTCTATTTGTATCTTCTCTTCTGTCTTTTATAAGGATACCTGTCACAGGATTGAGGGTCCACCCAGATAATCCAGAATGCTCTCATTTTGAGGTCTTAATCTCACCAGTAAAGAGGTCCTGTCACAAGACATCTTCTGGGCCATGCAGAACAGGCCCTTGACTTCATCTTCTTGACCACAACCTGTGCCTACTGAGGGCTGGCATATAACGATAGGTAGGCAACTAACGTGGAAATCAGTCAGGCTGGGTGCTCGGCCTTGTCTGAAGGACAAGAAAAGAAGTCCAGAGTGGCTACAGTGATGGCCCAAGGCCAGGCACCCAATCATTAGCAACCCCTCTCTGCATCCACATGCTCAGGGGAGACAGTATGCCAGGTCCCATATGGCAGGTGTAGTGTGATACATGGAAGGTACAGGATCTTCATGAATCAAAACAATCTGCTTACTGATTTACAATATTATCTCAGATATGTGATCAGAAGACAAATCTGGCCCCAAAAGGTCAAAACAAGTAAGTAAATAAATCAAGAACACAGCAAGCCCTCAGCTCCCATAAATGGTAACGTTCCTTAACACTTGACATTTACTATGCTGGGGCTGCATGGTTAGGAGTGGGGAAAGGCAGGTAGAGCCCTGCACCCCAGTGGGAGGAGACCCCAGGTGCAGGTTGGGGCCTGGCTAATGGGAGAGTCACTGGAAAAGGGTTACTATGCTCTAAATGACTCCTCTGTCGGTGGACCCTTTACTTTTCATAAGTGAAAGCTGTGATAGAAATGTAATGCTATCCACTGACAGTAACAGATCACAGAAACCAACACATGCAGCATCTCAGTTACAGGGGTTTCCCTGAGCCCTGCCAGAGCTGGCAGAGCACATACAAATATCATATTTGTAGCAATGCAGGTACCTCTCTCTGCAGCTGGTTCTGCTTCTTTCTAAACTCTATAAGCAGCAGGTACCTGGCAAAAACAAACTAAAACACTAATGGCAGCTGGAGCACAAGCAAGCCTAGACTAGAACAGAATGTTGGTGAGGACAAGCCTGAGGGGGTCTGTGGATAGCTGGGGAACCCTGGGAACAATAACAGTACTTCTGGTCCTCCTCAGCAGGCACAGCACCCAGACTGGAATAGTTCCAACCAGGTGAACAAGGTGCATAGGGTACACTATATAGCACCGCCTTATGCCTGGGGGCTGCATATCCCACATTTATCGGACACAGGAGCCTCTGAAAACCACTGTGACCAACTTCTCTCCCTCCTCACCTTTTCCCTCCTCTTCTGCTGGGAGGCAGCTATGCTTCTCAGCTCTCTGAGGCAGAGCCTTTCCCAAGGAAAGGAGCCCTTTATGATCAGACAGGTGTGGCTTCATAGCCTACCTTCACCTCTGGGCAATCTACTTTCCATCTTAGAATCTCAACATCATGACCTGTCAACTGAGTCTGCAAAGAACCAAACAGCATAGTAAGGTACCTCACCTGAAGCCTGACTCAGCAACATGTTCAATAAATGGTGACTGTTAGTAGGAGAAGTTAATGCTTTGGGAACTGGCCATATCCTATTCCATTTTAACTTGTACACACAAGTTTATAATATACTCAAAAAAAGTAACATGGCTTTGAATACCCATGAAGAAGTCAGTCACTTCAATCAATGAAAAATCTTAAGAGGTGAGCAATATCACATTTTATAGAAATAATGTAAAGTAAAAGGAATCACTGGCAGATTATAATCCCAACAGGTTTTAAATATAATGGCTATGGTCTTAGAGACCAGGCACAAACATCAGCCATAACTGTCACAGGTAAGGAAGTTACCAGCCTCAAAGTGCAGCGGATCACGTGGGGAGGGCTTGCCATGGGCTCCCCACTCACAGAGGGCACTGCACAGAATACTGAGACCTTATCACGCTGCACTGAAAGTTCAACAACCAAAGGCAGGAGGCAGGACTGCTACAGACAGTACACTGGTTCAGATGGCCATTACAGCTAGTATGTTGCTCACATTCTCAAACCTCCAAAAATGTGCAAAGCTTGAGTGAAGCAAAGACTGTGAGGATTCTTGGATGTCAAACAGGACTCCAAGGATAGGAGTCAGTGGTGTTCACAGGAATCTGCGGCCTGGAGCAATCTCAGTACTGCATGAATACTCAGGTTTTATATGCTGGGTTATAGGGATAAGGGACTAAGCTGCCAGGAAGATAAGAGCTATATATGTCAGGGTTCTCCAGAGAGAAGAACCAAAGTGTGTGTTTTCATTTATTTGGCTCACATGATAACAAGCTGAAAAGTTCCACAATGGCCATCTGTATTCTGGAAAGCCAGGGAAGCTGAAGTTGCTTAGTACAAGAAACCAGAAGCCCCATATTGAGAGACACCTAGATGCAATCAGAGACTGAGGGCCCAAGGGCCCTCTGTTGGGTTACTGGTGCAAGTCCGAGAGTTGAAAGGCCAAAGAACCTCGAATTTGATGCCCAAGGGCAGGAGCAGCAGCAGAAAACATGCCCACTCAGGAAGGAAGAGCCAGAGAGAGAGAGACGTTCTCTTTTCTTCACTTCCTATTTAATCTGAGCCCTAGCCTATTGGATGGTGCCACATACATTCAGGGCAAGTCTTCCCCACTCAAGTTTTCTAGCCCACATGCCAATCTTTTGTGGAAGCATACTCACAGATCCATCTATTACTATTTTACCAATTCTTACAATCCAGTCAAACTGATCCCTAAAGTCAGCCTTCAAAGAGGCAATTGTCACACTGTCACAGCATTCACGGACAGAAGAGCACTTTCTTCTTTCAGGCTGAATGCTATCCCAGCACAGGATTTGGGACAAAGTGAAACACAGAACAAAAAAACAGACATGGCTTGTGCAGGGTTGCCTGGAGCCCTGTACAAGCCCTCATGAGCATCACCTCTGTCAGCAGAGGTGTGCCTGGGTGTCTGGGAAAATCAGAATCAGGGACAGGTGTGGTCCAGTTCCACTGCTGAAACTCTGCACACCTCACACACAACCTTAGGTGAAAGTGCAGGCCACAGCCCTGGCAGCACTGACTACTTACTGTCTGTGCTTAGGTCAGTGTGTACCTCCGCATGATCCATAATTAGCACCTGTGGGGGTTTCAGCCACATCCACTGTGGATGAGGGAAGGGTTAACTGCCAGAGGACAGTGGTGCCAGCAATAAATCAATTAATTACCAATAAACTTATCCAATCAATAAACACACAAGAGCCAATGCTCTTTTCAAATGGGAGGGGGCGCGACAAATCAGGCCATACCAGTTCTGGCCTCTAACAAGATGAAGAACCCCACCTTCACCTTTATTTATAGTTACACAGGTAAAGAGGCCCAGACCAGGAGGGGCTCCTTCTGTGAGGAACAGGACAGGGTGGAATTAGAGAAGCCATTTGTTTAGGGAACTAGTATATCATTAGACAGTAAGCCATTCCCACACAGGGCTACTTACTCCCAGGCTATCTGAACAGTCTATCATGACCACCAGTTCCTGGGAGTCAGACCTCTGTATTCCATAGCTCAGTCAAGTCTGATTCTGCTAAATACGGATGGCTCCCCACAAGTACCATTTTCCAAGTTTAACGGTGAGATTGAGCTAGGGCTGGTCCTAATTTCCAAAGGCATTGACAGCACCTTCTTCACTTAGTCCCTGGCCCATGTATTGCTCTTAAGCATGTAGGCAGCCAGGACAGAGCTCCTATGGGCCTGTGAGGCTCTCTGCCCTGTTGACATTGGCCATAATGGCCCAGACAGGACCACCACCACTGAGTAAAACTTATAGAAATTGAACAGATCCTTGTTTCTTTCTTTATTGCACACTTTACACATATAAAGAATACATTTGTAAAAAAGCTTTGAGGTTTTTTTGTTTGAAAACAGTGTTTTTCTTTTCATCTCTACCATGCTCCACTTAAACACCTCCATAGAATGAAAAGAGAAAACAAAAAGTTAGTTCAAAATATGCCATGCATAGATCTGCTGATTGCTTGTAGATCTTCCTCTGTAAAGTGTCTGTTCATTTCCTTGGCCCATTTATTGATTGGGTTATTGGTGTTCGTGGTGTAAAGATTTTTGAGTACTTGGTAGATTCTGGAGATTAGTGCTCTGTCCGAAGTGTGTGTGGCAAAGATTTTCTCCCACTCTGAAGGCTCTCTCTTCACATTGCTGATTGTTTCCTTTGCTGAGAAGAAGCTTTTTAGTTTCACTCTATCCCAATCATTGATTCGTGCTTTTATTTCTTGCGCTTTGGGAGTCATGTTAAGGAAATCTGGTCCTAGGCCAACATGATGAAGATTTGGACCTATTTTCTCTTCTATTAGGTGCAGAGTCTCTGGTCTGATTTCTAGGTCCTTGATCCACTTTGAGTTGAGTTTTGTACAGGGTGAGAGATATGGGTTTAGTTTCATTTTGCTGCATATGGATTTCCAGTTTTCCCAGCACCATTTGTTGAAGAGGCTGTCTTTTCTCCATTGCATGTTTTTGCCTCCTTTGTCAAGTATGAGATACCTGTACTTATTTGGGTTTGTCTCTGTGTCCTCTATTCTGTACCATTGATCTACCTGTCTATTTTGGTACCAATACCATGCTGTTTTTATCACTATTGCTCTGTAATATAGTTGGAGGTCTGGTATTGTGAAACCCCCTGCTTCGCTCTTCTTGCTAAGGATAGCTTTAGCAATTCTGGGTCTCTTATTCCTCCAAATGAATTTCATGATTGCTTGCTCTATTTCTATGAGGTCCGTCATTGGGATTTTAATTGGAATTGCATTAAATTTGTATAGCATTTTTGGAAGTATGGCCATTCACTCGTTATAAGAGAAATGCAAATCAAAACCACCTTAAGATTTCATCTTACCCCAATTAGAATGTCTTTTATCAAGAACACAGGCAACAACAGGTGTTGGCGAGGATGTGGGGAAAAGGGTACACTCTTACATTGCTGGTGGGAGTGCAAGTTGGTGCAGCCACTCTGGAAAGCAGTGTGGAGATTCCTTAGAAAACTTGGAATGGATCCACCATTTGACCCTGCTATCCCACTCCTTGGCTTATACCCAAAGGACTTAAAATCAGATTGCCTCAGTGATGCAGCCACATCAATGTTCATAGCTGCTCAATTCACAATAGCTAGATTATGGAATCAACCTAGATGCCCTTCAGTAGATGAATGGATAAAGAAACTGTGGTATATATACACAATGGAATATTACTCAGCCATAAAGAAGAATAAAATTATGATATTTGTAGGTAAATGGATGATGTTGGAAACTCTTATGCTAAGTGAGATCAGCCAATCCCAAAAATCCAAAAGCCGAATGGTCTCTCTGATATATGAATGATGATGCATAATGTGGGGGGGAAAGATGGCAAGAATGGAGGAAAGATAGCTAGCATAGAGGGAAGGGAGGGGTGGGGGTGGGTGGGGGGTAAAATTAATAACAGAATGTGTGACAGATACCATTGCCCTGTGTACATGCATGAATGCACAGATGGTGTGACTCTACTTTGTGTACAACCAGTGAAACAATAGCTGTACTCCATTTGTGTTCAATAAAAAAAAAAAAAAAAATATGCCATGCACCAATTTTCTTGCAGAAAGGCCTCCTCTTAGGTGCCAGCACACAATCTCTGCTAACAGGGATCAGAGTTGCCACAGGAGATGGGACTTAGCAGTTGATGTATCTGGCCCAAGTGTACAACCCAATTTGTGGGAGTCTGCTAACCGATAAGAGGTGAGTGGTTCATTTGAATTTACAACTTAATTTCACCGTTTCAACATTTGAGCTGTGCTTCACCATCTGTTGGGTGAAAAGAACCAGTTGGTCAAATAAGTCTGTTCATCTGAATTTATTAGCTCTAACCCCCTGGACTGACATTTGGGAAAATTCAACCCACCTCTTCTTTTCAGTGTACTTGTTTTTGCCTTACATATAAGGAATAACCAACACCTCAAAGACTGAGGCTGCAAATGGGAACAACCACAGAGGCACACTCTGAACAGTGTGCAAAAATGCTCAGGAAATTTCATTTGCCCAGACTACTCGAATGTCAAGATCTGGCTGCCCAAATGTAAAGACTGGGTCAAATGGTATTACATCAAGTTCAAAACCTACCTGGCAGCTCTGCACACAGATGCCCACACTTACCAAAACACACTTCCCTGGCTCAAGGCTCCAGAGGGAACTCTCAGTGTTGATCTTGTGGGTGAGTTTCCCTTCCATGAGAACCCGCTCCCCGCTTTCCTCCAGCATGGCCACACGGATGGAGCCACTACTAAGGACCACTGAGACCTGGAACACAGCAGAAGAAAATCATCTTACCTGTGAGAGTAGTCACTGGTGTGCTGTATGGTGGAAGCACAATGATTTCTGGTACACATCTGCATACTATATAGCACTCATCAGTTTCATTAGGCATCAGGGTGAAGAAAGCCATTCCAGCCTAATCCACACCCAGAGCAACCTGCATACTGTCAATTTCTTCACGCAAACACAGCAAAAAAACAAAAACAAAAACAAAAACTCAACTTATCTGATAATATCAGGTGCTATAGTGGAAGTCACTGGTTTTCTACCCAAATCCCCTTTACCTTCTCCAGGTAGGGAGACTGGTTCCCAGGCTAGAAGGTGAAGAGAAGGAACAGGTGGTAGGTGCTTTCCCTTGCCTTGTTTGGAGGATATAGGAACCCAGCACTGGACCACAGCATCCAGGAGAGCTAAGCAGCCCTATTCCAAGACTGCTTGCTGTCATGTAAGAGATAAGCACAGCCTCTTTCTGTGAGTTGTTGCATGGTCTGTGACCACAGCTCAGCCTTTACCTAGGACAATGAGTCCAGTTACTCTGGTTTGTATTTTGCCCTGGTTCTTTATAAAACCATGCCTCAACAAGCCTCAGGTTATCCTTCTCCCCCTAAGCCTGTCCTGGGCACACCTCTCCTTGCCCCACCACCTGACTCAACACTCCACTAGGAACTACTGGGAACAGGTTCTCTTTACTTCACACCATGTAGCCCAGCCAATAGTCTCCAAAGCAGGGTGAATGCCCCTAGGAGGACCTAGAAACAGCAACTGAAGGAGGAAAGAAAACAGAACTCTTCTATCAGTTTCACTTACTCTTTTTAAATTCTAAAATCTACAAGTTTTATAATGTAAAAATCTTTTTAGCCGGGGCACGGTGGTGCACGTCTGTAATCCCAGCAGCTTGGGAGGCTGAGGTAGGAGGATCGCAAGTTCAAAGCCAGCCTCAGCAAGGGCAAGGTGCTAAGCAACTCAGTGAGACCCTGTCTCTAAATAAAACACAAAATACGGGTGGGTGTGTGGCTGAGGGGCGGCCCCCCCGTTTATAAACCCCCTTTTTTCAAAAAAAAAAAAAAAAAAATCTTTTTTCTAAGAGTAAAGGTTGAGTATCTCTTATATGAAGTGCTTGGGACCACAAGCATTTCCAGTTTAGAGTTTTTCAGATTCTGGGATATTTCTATGGACTTTAAGGGTTGAGTGTCCCTAATCTGAAAATCAGAAATCTGAATTTTTTTCTATTAGAGATGTTCAACATATATTTTCACAATGTACATGTTAAACAGAAATTGGGAGAAAGTACTTTTAAAACATTTTCCTAGTAAGTCTGTGAAATTAAAACAGTTTAGAGACTATCTGGCATATGCTCATTAAATGCTTATAAAATGATTGGAAAAACAAATCTCAAAATTACAGAATTTCCGAGTTCAGTATTTGAAAATGAAATCCAATACTACAGCCTACATATAGTTTCAATATACATAAATACAAAAGAAAAGGGAAGTGACCATGAGCAACAATTGCCCCAGTGGTTCTCAGTGAAAGACTGTACATTCAGGGGAGGAGGTGGCAGAAGGGCTGCCCCAGAGGACACAAAACCCCTGGGAAAACTCAGCCACAACATTCCACTTGCATGTGGCTGCACTGCCAGTTTCAAGTACAGACTCACTCAGGGAGGCAACCTCCCAGTAGGTCTCCTTGTGCTAACCTCTTATACAAGTATTCACTGTGCAAAAGTCTATTAACCTGTCAACTCACACCAGAAAATCTTGCTCGACCTAAGTACATCAGGTGCTATGGTGGAAATTAGTGGTTTTCTATTCAAATCCCTCTACTATCTTCAATTAGGGAGAACTCTCTCAGGCAGAAGGTAAGCAGAAGAGACAGATAGTGGGTGCTTCCTCTGGCCTCCCATAGAGGCTAAAGGAGCTCAGCCTGGACACGGCACATGAGAGAGCACTGCCCACCTTCTAACAGCAAAAGAACATAAGCAAACCTGATGAAGTTCAACTCATTCCTGGATGGATCCCCATAAATCTTGGGCCAAATTGCTCTGTGAATTTCTATGGGTGATGACCACCTGATAGCAGGTCAAGAGAAGGATCCTTCAGTACTGGTGTCCCAAGAACAAGCTCACTTTAACAAATAAATTCTCCTAGCAGCTTTAAATGCCATGATAATTTCCAAATTGGACTCTCACATGGCTTACTCAGGGGAATGAACTAAATCCTCAAGGGAGAAAATCAGACAAGATAAGTTTGTTGAAAATATCACACCAAGAACAGGTTGACATCACTCTGACTGCAACCTGAAGAAATGACATAGAGAAATAACCAAGAGAAAAATCTCAGAAAACAAAAGGGGGAAAAGTGGGAGGCTAGGAGCTCCCACTTTTGGGGATATTAACAAATCTATGGAAAATGGAAAAAAGGAACAGTAGCAGGCAATGGATCCTACAGGGTAAGGGATAGCTAGGGGGCCCCAGCTGGGAGTCAGCAGGCATGGAAGCAAGGGCAAGGGCAGGTACACATGGCACTAGCTGGGAGCCAACTCCAGAGAACAGGTGCATGCATGGAAGCCCTGCCAGGAGAGGCAGGATCCCTCTGTTTGTTACAGAGTTTCAGAAACGGACCAGGTATCTGAGGAGCCATATATAGGATATGAATGCCCAAAGTGAAGTCCTACTCATTCAAGCACTGGGACAGCCAAGGTCTCAAACCCTGTGAAGCAAAGCGGAGCAGTTGACCACTCAGCTGTCATATGGAAAACAGATCACTGACACAAAACAGAGAAACTGTCAACACTGCCCCACCTGCAAGAGAACAGGGAAAAATTTTAAAACAAAACAAAACAAAAAAAACTACTAGGAAGGATTACGGCTTTTGAAACCAGCAGCATGAATAGAAAAACTTAAAAACAAAGATTACAGAGCTAATTAGAAAAACATTTATTCAAATATTTCAATTTTATATCCTCATAGAGATCTGAGAAGATACTGCATCAATGGAACCAGGACAAAATATGAAAAAAGAACTAGTAGGGTTGGTTTTGTAGCTCAGTGGTAGAGCACGTGTGAGGCACTAGGTTTGATCCTCAGCACCACATAAAAATAAATAAATAAAATAAAGGTATTGTGTTCATCTACAACAAAAAAACAATTTTAAAAAAAGAGCTAGTAAATCAAAAAGAGAACACGAGAATTAAAAACAGTGGCTAAAATTAAAATTCAATAGAAAGGCTGGAAGATAAAGTAAAAAAATCAAAGTAGACATAAATTAATTCAAGCAATCAATTGGTCATTTCAGAAATTATGACAATAATAAGCAAATTTCCCTAAGCTAAAGAAAAATGTGCCTTCCGACAAAATACCTGAGAGCTTAGCAGAATGAATGAAGAATCATTTTTAAAAGATCATGTAATTTCATAACATTGAGTGCTTTAAAAAAGGTTCTCAAAGTTCCAAAGTGGAGGAGACAAACTACTCACACAGAATCTGAATGTATGAGACTTTTAGAATTAGTAACACTGGATATAAGAAGCAACTTTAATCTTCCAATGGGAGAGTTATTTTAAGATAGACTTCTACATGTGCTCAACCAATGAAATAAGTGAAAGGTTAAAATACACACATTTTAAGACATACAAGAATTCTCACGTATCACTTTGAGAAAAACAAAATGAAAATGAAAACTTAAAAAGTCAACTGGAATAAAAAAAAAAAACAGTGCACTTAATCTAGAAGTATAGGAAGCAAGTTACAGGATGGCAACTAAACAGTAGAACTAGAGAATAATCAGTCAGACTGAAGTTAGAAGCAATAGTTTCAGGAAGAAAGTGATTTCTAGATAATACACAGTATTATTGAGTCTGGGTAACTCCAAGTTAATAAGGAAAGTATACTACTTTTGACAAGATAAAAAGTGAAACAACAAGAAACCACAGGAAAACCAAAACAACAGGAAATTCCTAACCAAAAGGGATGTCAGTAAACATGATAGCATAAATGACTTCTAAAACAGCTCTCTTACATAAAAGCAACAAGAAAAATGACAAAAATTACCTACATCACTCTTATGAACTCTGGAAACTAACACAAGGTTTGTAGAAACTCAGGAAATATCTATTCAAGAAGAATTACCATACTCCAGTAAAAGCAGCAAGTTCTGTAACATAAGGATTTTTTTTTAAATTTAAATTTGTTCTAATTAGTTATACCTGACAGTAGAATGCATTTTGACACATTGTACACAAATGGAGCACAACTTCTCATTCCTCTGCCTGTACATGGTGCAGTGTCACACTAGTAGTGCAATCATACATGCATATAGAGTAATGTCTGCCTCATTCTACCATACTTTGTATCCCCACTGCCCTACCCTTCCCCTTACTCCCCTCTGCAAAATCCAAAGTTCCTTCGCTCCCGCCCGCGCCCCAACACACACACACTAAGGATCAGTATCAATTTATCAGAGAAAACATTCAGCCTTTGATTTTGGGGGATAGGCTATTTCACCTCATGATATTCTCTAGTTTCATCCATTTACCTGCAAATGCCATAATTTCATTCTTCTTTAAGGCTAATATTTCACTGTGTATATGTACCACATTTTCTTGATCCATTCATCTGATGAAGGGCATCTAGGTTGGTTCAATAGTTCAGCCATTGTGAACTGAGCTGCTACAAACACTGATGTAGCTGCATCACTATAGTATGCTGACTTTAAGTCCTTTGGGTATAAACCGAGGAGTGGGATATCTGAGTCAAATGGTGAGTCCATTCCAAGTTTTCTGAGGAATCTTCATACTGCTTTCCATACTAGTTGCACCAATCTTCAGTCCCACCAGCAATGGATGAGTGTACCTTTTTCCCCACATCCTCGACAATACTTATTATTGCTTGTATTCTTGATAATTGCCATTCTGACTGGAGTGAGATAAAATCTTAAGAGTAGTTTTGATTTGCATTTTTCTAATTGAAAGAGATGAACATTTTCTCATGTTTGTTGACCTGATTGTATTTCTTCTTCTGTGAAGTGTCTGTTCAGTTCCTTAGCCCATTTATTGACTGGGTTATTTGTTTTTTTGGTGTTAAGTTTTTTGAGTTCTTTAAATAACCTGGAGATTAGTGCTCTATCTGAGATGCATGTGATAAAGATTTTCTCCCATTCTATAGGCTCTCTCTGCAGTTATTGATTGTTTCCTTTGCTGAGAAGAAGCTTTTTAGTTTGAGTCCATCCCATTTTATTGATTCTTAATTTTACTTCTTACACTTTAGGGGTCTTGTTACGTAAGTCAGATCCTAAGCAGACATGATGAAGACTTGGGTCTACTTTTTTTTCTATTAGGTGCACGTCTCGTCTAGTGCCTAAGTCTTTGATCCACTGTGAGTTGAGTTTTGTGCAGGGTGAGAGACAGAGGTTTAATTTCATTTTGTTACATATGGATTTCCAGTTTTCCAAGCACCATTTGGTGAAGAGGCTATCTTTTCTCCAGTGTATGTTCTTGGCACCTTTGTCTAGTATGAGATAACCGTATTTATGTGGGTTTGTCTCTGTGTCTTCTATTTTGTACCACTGGTCTACATGTCTATTTTGGTGCCAATATCATTCTGTTTTTGTTACTCTTGCTCTGTAGTATACTCTTGCTCTGTGGTATTGTGATACCTCCTGCATCACTCTTCTTGCTAAGGATTGCTTTGGCTATTCTGGGTCTCTTATTTTTCCAAATGAATTTCATGATTGCTTTTTCTAGTTCTATGAAGAATGACATTGGGATTAAATTCCTATTAAAGGAATTGCATTAAATCTGTATGACACATTTGATAGTTTGGCCATTTTGACAATACTAATTCTGCCTACCCAAGAGTATGGGAGAGCTTTCCATCTTCTAAGGTCTTCTTCAATTTCTTTCTTTAGTGTTCTGCAGTTTTCATTGTAGAGATCTTTCACCTTTTTTGTTAGACTGATTCCCAAGTATTTTTTGTTTTTTGAGGCTATTGTGAATGGGGTAATTTTTCTAATATCTCTTGCAATGAATTCATCGTTTGTGTATAGAAATGCATTTGATTTATGGGTATTGATTTTATATCCTGTTACTCTGCTGAATTCACTTACTGGTTCTGGAAGTTTTCTGGTGGAATTTTTTGGATCTTCTAAATACAGAATCATGTCTAGACAAATATTGATAGCTTGAGTTGTTTCCTATTAATATTCCTTTAATTTCTTTTGTCTGTCTGATTGCTCCGGCTAGAGTTTCAAGGACTCTGTTGATTAGAAGTAGTGAAAGAGGACATCCCTGACTTGTTACAGTTTTTAGAGGGAATGCTTTCAATTTTTCTCCATTTAGAATGATGTTGGCCTTGGGCTTAGCATAGAGAGCTTTTACAATGATAAGGTATGTTTCTACTATTTATAGTTTTTCAAGTGTTTTGAACATGAAGAGGTGCTGTACTTTTCAAATGCTTTTTCTGCATCTATTGAGATAACCATGATTCTTATCTGTAAGTCTACTGATGTGATATATTACATTTTACTGATTTCTGTATGTTGAACCACCTTGCATCCCTATGATGCAGTACACTACCTTTTTAATGTGTTTTTGTATGCAATTTGCCAGAATTTTATTGAGAATCTGTGTGTCCATGTTCATCAGGGATATTGGTCTGAAGTTCTCTTTCCTTGATGTGTCTCTGTCTGGTATTGGTATCAGTTCTGTGACATTCTGAGTTGTGCCAGATGTATCCCTTCTTCTTGGCTCCTCGGCAGTTTGCATTCCCAGTGCGTCCCAGCAGCCATCATAAGGAGCAAAACAGAGCTAGAGTTCTTTCAAAACATTCCCAACGAACTGCCATTATTTGACTTGTCTGATGACTCCCTGGAAGACCTGTATTTCCAAGACTGTTTTCAACTAGACTGTTTTACCCTTGGGGAGTGTTTGTTGAAAACAATTATGGGCAAGTGTTTAACTGTGAGATTGCCAAAGGCAGTAGATAACAACAGAGGCAAACAAAAGAAAAGGCTGCGGATAAAATGTCCAAATGGCTTTGAAAAACAGACATATTCCAGGACATCTAAAAGGACACATAAATGTTCAGAGCTAGAGCATGCTCAGGAAAAACGTGATAAGGTCTGAGGCTCTTATCTCTAGACTGACCTGGACCCTGTAAGCAGGAGGAGAAAGCTAAGGCAGAGTTTTCACCTGTTAAGCTAAGTGTTAAGTATGTGCTCCAATATGTGCACACAGAGTCCCTTGGCAAAGGCTGAAATTTTTACTGGTCTCAGGTGTTTAAGGAAATCTATGCCATCATTAGCTGACCCTTAAGTTCACCAAGTACAGTTCACTAGCCACATAATCAAAGAATACAGACTTTACAGAACTAGTTCAGAAAATTCATTAAGTAAACAAACAAATAAGAAAAATTACTTCAAGTACCAATGGCAAATGACCATGGGGAAAAGAGAAATCTGATTCCTAGGCTTGCCACATTGTGTTATTTAAAATACCAACCATTCAACAAAAAAAATTACAACACTTACAAAGAAATAAGAGAGTGTGGCCCATACGCAGGGGATAGAAAGCAATCAACAAAGTCTAATCCTGAGGAAGCCCAAACATTGACTTAGAAGAAAGTCTATAATTGGCCATTTTAAAAATATGCTCAAAAAGCTAAAGAAAATTATGTGTAAAGAACTAACTAAAAAATATGAGAGTCAAGAAAGTGAAAAGGCAACCCACAGAATAGGAAAAAAAATATTTGCAAATCATGACAAAAATGTGCTATCTAAATATTTAAGGAACTCTTACAACTCAACAATAAAAAGACAAACAACCCAGTTAAAATATGGACAAAGAACTGAAGTAGACATTCCTCCAATATACAAGTAGACAAAAAGCACAACATTTCAAGCACAACATGAAAAAATGCTCAACATTATTAGTCACCAGGGAAATGCAAATCAAAACCACAATGAAATACTACTTCATACCTAGTAGAATAACTACAATTAAAAAAAAAGACAAGTGTTGATGAGGATATGAAAGTTTGAATCTTTGAATATTTCTGATGGTAATGTAAGATGTGATATGTGAAACTGTGTGACCATCTCAGAACACAGTCTGGCAATTCCTCAAAAAGTTAATTACATCTAGGTATGGGGGCACACACTTGATATCCCAGAGACTCAAGAGGCTTAAGGTAGAAGGATCACAAGCTCCAGGCCAACCTCGGCAACTTAGCGAGATCCTATCTCAAAATTTAAATAAATAAATAAATAGGACTGGGGATTTAACTCAGAGGTAACCACCCCTGGGTTCAATCCCCAACACCAAAAAAATTTAATTATACAGATACCATATGACCCAGTAATTCCATGTCTAGGTATTTACCTAAAGGAACAAAAATCATACATGCAAGGATGGGTGGCAGAGGGAAAGAATGAGGTAAAACTGGGCACATAGTGAGGAACACAAAGATGCCCCCGTCTCTTCAGCTTCAGCTCTCAAGTCAAGTACTGAGACACCAGTGAAGGAATAGCAAGGCATCTGAAGGAGGGACAGAGGTGGAGACTACATCAGAAACAATATTGTGGCCATTCATGCTCAGGGAGATGTTCTATCATGAGCAAAAGGCTGTCACCCTGGGGTACTGATACAAATCCTCTAAGACTAGAAATGATATTCAGAAAGCTGAGTGATGTGATCCTTACTATAATAAGATGGTACACAAGTGCACTGTGTAGTTATATCCCAAGAGCATATCCATTTGCTAAGCATAATAAATTATTCAAGAACTTGTTTAAAACCCAAAGTATTCCCCACCAACACACCATACCATCCTCATCCACATACAACAATCTGTAACAGATGGTGTGTATGATCTACAACAGTTTTTAAAATTACAATTTTTAAAAATCAACACTAGTGTCCATTTTCAAATCCAGTTTTATCTCCCTAATTTTGTTCAATTTCAAGTTCTCTTGCTATTTCTTTCTGGTGGTACTGGGGATCAAACCCAGGATCTTGAGAATGCTAGTCAAGCACTCTAGTACTGAGTTATGCTCCCAATCTTCATCTGTATTTTTTTTAACAGTTGCATTTTAGAATCTATCTAACAAACACAATAGAAAGGTTAACTACAAGTGATAAAATTCATAGTTAGACTGTTGGTTATTAACACATGAAAGAGAGCACCAACTGCCACACAGAGGGGTCTTCTATGAGAAAAATGTAACATTTCATGTCCATAACAATTAAATTGGAAACATTAGAACAAGACTGCTATTGGGGGGTAAAAAGATCAAAGTACAGGGCTGGGGATGTAGCTCAGCTGGTAGAGTGCCTGCCTCGAAAGCACAAGTCCCTGGGTTCGATCCCCAGCACCGGCCCCCCCCAAAAAACAAAACAAAACAAAACAAAAAACAAGATCAAAGTACAATATAAGGTATAAGGCAGCAAGAGCTCAAATAACTGACCATCAATGAAACTTTACAAAAATGCAACCTACCTTCCCCTTTCTAATCCTGATTCAAACTCCAGAAGGCATTTTTAAAAAGAACTGATTAGCTGAATGAGGTAATCCCAGGAACTTGGGAAGCTAAAGTAGGAGGATCAAGTTCAAGGCAAGTCTTAGCTACTCAAAGAGTCTGACTCAAAATAAAATATAAAAGGGCTAGAGGTACAGCAGAATGGAAGAGCACCACTGGGTCCAATCTCCAGAACAACGAAAAACTATGTTGTGCAAGGAAAATATAAACCAACTCAGATGCTAAATAGCAAAACTGAACAACAGATGTGCAACACGGTGGACCTCCTCATACAGTTTTACTTTCTGTGGTTTCAGTTACCCATAGTTAAGAGTGGTCAGAAAATATTAAATGAAAAACTCCAAAAATCAATAATATATCATAAGTTTTAAATTACATAATATTCTGAGCATCATGATGAAATCCTCTTACCAACCCACCCACCTGACTCCATCCCACCTGAGACATGAATCATCCTACTATTCTGCATCTCAGTTTTATATGCTACTTGCCAATTAATCACTTGGTAGCCATTTTGGTTATGGGTTCTACTGTCACAGCATCATAGCACTTGTGTTCAACAACCCTTAATTTACTTAATAATGGCCCTGAAGCACAAAAGTAGTGATACTGACAATGAAGATAAGCCAAAAGAAGTCAAAGTGCTTTCTTTTAAGGAAAAAGTGCAAGTTCTTGACTTAATAAAGCAAGAAGAAAACTGCGCTGAGTTTGTTAAGATCAATGTGAAAAATGAATCTTCTAACGCAATTGTGAAGAAGCAAAAAGAAACTTGTGCTAGTTTTGCTATCACACCCCAAACTACAAAAGTTATGACCACAGTATGTAAGTTAACATAGAAAAGGCTATCTATGGGTGTTCTAATTAAGGACACTTTGTTACACCAGGAAGAACTGAACCTATATAAAGTTTTCAGCAAGAGGTATCCTGAAATGAATGCTACCAAGTCATTTACTTCAAGTAAGGGATGGTTACAAAGATTCAGGAATAGAATGGGACTGAAAAAATATAAAATTTGTAAAAATTGGCTGGAAAAGCTACTGAAAAATATAAAGTATATAACAATTACTGGAGAAGCTACTTTTGCTGATGAAAAAGCTGCTTCCAGATTTCTGGAAGAGTGGAAGAAGTAAACCAGACTCTTCTGGAAGATGCCCAAAAGAACCTACATTCATAAAAGTGCAAAGGAGGCATAAGGACATAAAACACGGACGAACAGATTAACTGGTATTATATGAGGCAATGCTGTAGGACATATGATAAAGCTAGGCACAGTGTACGGAGCAAAGAACCCACACACTCTCAAAAACAAAAACAAAAATTATCTGCCCAAGTTCTGGCAACATAATCAGAAAGCGTGGGTGGCAGCCATCTTGTTTAATGGAATGATTCCACCAATACTTCATCTCAGAAGTGAAAAAATACTTGGATGAGGAAGTGTTGGACTTCAAAATTGTATTAATACTAGACAATGCACCTGGCCATCCTGACATCTGTTTGCTATGAAAATGAAAATGTGGAACTCTGAATACAATCTCACTCCTTTAGCCCCTTCACCAGGGAATTATTTGGTTTGTCAAGGCCACATGTACTCCCCCTGGTAACCAGTCACATCTGATGAACAATTGATGCCAAATCTAATCTGGACATAATTCAGAACTTGAAATCATTCACTACTGCTGGCACAGTAACACTCATCAAAGCTGTAATGGATGATTTAAAACCAGAAACTAAATGCCTCTTGGAAGAACTTATGCAGAGGAGTTGTAAATTGTTTTAAAGGCTTCCTGGGGACTGAGGGAGCAGCTGGGGAAATCACTCATGCAGCAAGACAAGTAAGTTGATAAGAGAAGGATTTGGTGATGTGCTTGATGACAATGTGGAAGAACATATCGAAGGCCAGTGAGAAGTGACAACAAATGAGGAACTGGAAGAGGAAGAAGAATAAGATGCGGAGTCATCTACGGAGGAAGAGGAATAGGAAAAAGGAGAAACATTAAAGGACAAAATTATGGAACACAACATTACAGTTACCCATATGATTACCAGAGTATTCCAACCTCTGCAGCAACATTTTGATAAGTTAAAAAGATACTACTTCCAATTACAATGTTCTTCCAAAAGGTTTCATTGAAAAATGTTTAACTATGGGGCTGAGGTTGTGACTCAGTGGTAGAGTGCTTGCCTAACATGTGTGAGGCACTGGGTTCGATTCTCAGCACAGCATACAAAAAAATAAAGGTTCACTGACAACAAAAATTATTTTAAAAAAATGTTCAACTATGGAGGATCCTCAAGCATTGACATCACCATAGCTCAATGATCCAGGATCACCCAAAGCAGATGACTCGTCTCCTCATGCATTATTAGAAAGTCAGTAGCCTAACGTGGCATTGCAATGCTTATATCATTCATCCCACTCATCTCATCATACAGGCACTATATCATGTTACATCATCATATACTATACCCAGATGATATTTTTTACCTATTCAACTTAAAAAACCCAGAGATCTGATAATATTGTCAGCAAATTTGTGAAAAAGCAAGGATTCTTATACATTGTTGATAGGCATGTAGGTTAGTACAACCCCCATGGAAGGCAATTTCATAATACCTATAGAAATATATATATGTATTCTATATATGCTTAAAGAACATATATAAATATATTCCCTATATAGGTATACTTATATGTATAATATTCTATATACTTATATGAATAATATTCTATTTAAATAATATGCATTTATAAATTCTCTCTATATAAAGAGATATATATCTTTCAATCTAGCAACAGTATTTCATGGAATTTACTCATATGGAGATGCATACATGTAAAATAAAATATACATTCATTGTTTCTTATAACAGTAAGAGTGGAAGTAACCTAAATATCCATTAACAGGGGACTAGTTTCATAACCAGCCTGTTACTTAAAGGGAGCAAAAGCAGAGGATGGAAGCAAAAGCAGGTGACTATGGACAGTGGAGCCCACCAAACAAAGCACTTGGGAATATGGAGGTAAACAGAAGCAGCCAGAGCCACCCTGGTGGGGATAGGTAGACACTGGGCAGGAACAGTGAGGTCATCTCAAAAAGAAGAACATAACATATATGCAAAAGGTGGAAAGGGGGAAGTATGTATTTGCAATTTAATAAATTATGCATTAAAATATCTGATGAAATATTCCCCAAATCTATTATAGATGACTTAAATAAATGAAGGGCAGAAAAAGCACAGAACCAGGACAGTAACTTTTCATTGGTCATGTGTTATGCATTCAAAAATTAGGTAAAATTTAAAAATAAAGTACATAAATGCAGTCTATTAGCCTTTTCTGTTATGGAAGTTTCCTATAATAAAAAGTCTTCCTACAGTTTTTTTCCAAATAAGTTCTAAGAAGGGAATGCCATATGTTATAGAGTTTTCAGCATAAATTCCAGTATAGCATCAGAGCTCAGAGGAAATGCTACCTCAGGTCTAAGCCTGAGGATTGATTGGTAAAAGAGGCACAGCCATGTCCAGGAGCTCTGGAAGGTCTTGGGGTGAGGACAGAGACAGTATGGGCATACACAGGACCATGAGCACCCACAATCTTTGAGAATGAGGACATTTCAGAAAGAAACAGATCTCACTTATCATTCAACAACATCTAATCATGATTTTGTTTACAACAATTTCACAGTATTTTCCACTCAAGACAGTCAATAAAACAGAGTAGGGTCAGGGTTTGGGTTCTGGACTCCATTCCACTGCCATTTCACCAGGAGAATTTTCTCAACTACAAAATGAGAGGTTAAACAAAAATCTCCACAGTTTAATTTTCAAAAGCTTTAAATTCTATGATTCAATTAAATGCCAGGTTTATAACCACCCTGATCTGAAGTAAGCAATCACATAAACATCTATGTAATGAACTCAAAGTTCCTTGTCCCTATTCTGAGAGTACATTGAGGAAAGGAAGGTAAAGAAGTCAGCAGCTTTTCTTGAACAGCAGAAAGTGGATTAAGCAAAAAACCTGGTAAAGAAAGGCTGAACCACATTCTGAGGAAGGAGATTAAAAGCTTCATACTGGGAAACTACTCTTTCAATTTGTTGGCAAAGTGATTTTTAAAAATGCTACATGAAAAATAAGAAATCTTCTATTTTTCCTCTGAAAAAACTTGTAAGTTACATTGGTGAGCTTCACAAATACCCCAATGCTAATGCCTTGTGCACACTCTCATTTGTTTCCCATGACCCTTGAGAAGCCAGCGTGCCCTTGTGTACCTATTTGCAGAAAACGGATCAGTGTGACAGAACAAGGAGAGGAAAAGCTCTGCTGATATCCACATAAGCATCAAACTATGGCTGAAGAACAGAGGACCCAGACTTTGCTGCAATGCTCCATCCAGTAACACCCTGAGTCTCACACCCTTCCCAGCCCCAACACAAACAGAGCTGCCCACATAAGGTCTCTCCATCACCAACCAGAACCGATTCTGACTCAATCTGTTGAGGTGCTACAGTCGTGGCTACCATAATGATTATATCTGATAGGTGCTAGAGACAAAAACCAAAAATAAACACTGCTGACAGGCAGTTGTGACAGGTACAGTTTGGGAACAACTGGAAAGAAGCCAGTCCAGAAACAAGTGCAACTCTGAGGAAAAACTCTTAGACCTATGAAACCCAAGAGATGAAATGAACTTATTCCAAAGTTTTAAATGAGGCATGACTAAAACTCTTAGATTACTAAATGAAATGCCAAAATTTTGAAGAGATGTTTACAGTATTGTAAGAATAACATGGAAAAAATGCTATTGATAAAAGAAAAAGAAAAATTTCCTTCACGTAGGCCATGAAGGTTTTCACAAGTAGGTTACAAGTGCAAATTAAGTCAGTGAGTTTCACAAATACCCCAATACTAAATAAGTCAGTGGCTGATGCAAGAAGCCCCTTCCTTCCACCCTTCCATCCCAGTGTGATAAGGAAATGCTCTGAGACTTATAGGAGTAGGAGGGAGCCATAAGAAGGAGCACTGGCTCCTGACAGCTGACACCTGCACGCACTATTCACCAACCTCATTGAGTGTACAGTGGACCAGAAGACAGGATAGGAAGAGTCACAGAGATGGGCACTCCATCAGTTCTGGTACACATACAAACCACCCGTTTAATGTTCTGTATCATGCTGCTACCTGGAATTGCCTTGCTAATTATATGCTGACTCCTACTACCTATGCAATAAAAGGGATATATGCTTTGGACTGCAATCTGGGGTCTGCCTTGGTAACCACCATACAGGTCATGTGATCAGAAAACATCCACTGCAGAATGAGCCAGATCCAGGATTACAATTGGTAAAAGCAGGGCCATGCCAAGAGTGCTGGCACATGCCTGTAATTCCAGCAGCTTGGGAGGCTGAGGCAGGAGGATCACAGTTTCAAAGCCAGCCTCAGCAACTTAGCAAGACTGTAAGCAAATTAGTGAGACCTCTAAATAAAATATTAAAAAGGGCTAGGAATGTTACTCAGTGGTTAAGCACCCCAGGGTTCAATTCCTGGTACAAAAAAATCCCTGAAATTGTGATTTTTAAAAAATTTTTTTATAAATAATAAATTCATTTAACCTAAAAAGAAAAAAAAAAAAAAAAAAAAAGGACAGGACCACATCAATCTAGAGGTCATAACAAATGCATTTAAGAGAGGTATTAATCTGAATCTGAGGCAGGACAGTTTGTCACTTTGTAAGATACACAGGGCAGGACCTCTGGGGAAGGTACAGCAGGAGTGGTTAGCTACCTGGGTCTACTGAGTAACAGAAAAAGAAAATAACTAGTTTAAGGATATACCTATTATATACCCTTTCAGAGAAAGGCCCAAAAGTTCATGGAACACATTAGAAGTCAGATTAAAGCCCAGAAAATTGTAGTTTTTTTTGACAAGTGAATGAAAAATAGTAATCAATACTTTTCAGAATTTACTGGCAACCCTACTAGAAAATGAAATGGAAATAACATCTGATCCACTAACACCCCAAGAAAATTCTGGGTAAACAGCTCCAGAAAGACAGCTAGCACCTTCTCCTGACATATTCAAATCAGACAGGGTGGAATCCTTTGAAGCTGGAATTCTATGCAGATAATTGCTAATGATCTGGTCTGACCTACATCCTAAAGTTACATACACTGAACTCTGATTCTAGGGGGTCACCAGATGCTGGTAAAAGATATACTATAATTGGGGGTGGTGGGTTAAGCAAAGAGCTGCATCTGCCAAAGCTAGGTCACCCATAGCTCACTGACTCACAGTTGTGATACCTTAAAAGGTTCAGGGTTCCCATTTTTGCCCCATTCATGGCAAATAAGCATGCCCTATCTTTTGTGTCACAGAATGAACTACATTCATCCAAAACTGGCTATTTCTCTTTATTGGAAGTCAGAGTCATAGGCCCTTCATGGTCCCTACCTAGACAGTGCAGGTGCAAGACATGTCTGCTTGTTCCAGGCAGAGCCTGGGGTGCTGAGAAGAGCCTGCAGGAGAGGCATGCAGCAGGAAGGCTGAAGGTTCTTGCTTAAACCCAGCCAGGATCTTACATCTACTTTGAGTCTGGTAGTCTGACTGTCACTCTGCAGGGTGGAGGTGCCAGCTAATCTGACCCCACTGTCAGAGCAGGTAGTATCCAAAAAAATGTACATGCAACTCAACTTCGTGTTACATACTCCACAAAATCTCTTCTTCCAAAGACTAACAATGCTGGATGGTTAGTTATTTATTCCTTTTGTTTGCTAGGGTTATTCTTCTGCCAGTATTGGGTATCAAACCCAGGAGCCACTCTTATCATTGAGCTAGCTATGTTCCCAGACCGTGTTTTGTTAAGTTGCGGAAGATAGACTCAATTTTATGATCTTTCTGCCTCAGTCTCTTGAGCAGCTGGGATTACAAGTCTACATCACCACACCAGGCATTACTGGTTATTTATAAAGTCAGGAGTGCAGACCAGAGAGAAAAGTATAGTTTAGAGGCAAGCACACTTAAACCACAGCTCTGCTCTTTCATTCATTCATCTATTCATTCACCCAAACCTATATCCAGAATGCTCCCTAATCTAGGCATTACAAGGAGGGAGTCACACTGTTGGTAAGTTAATAACTTTTCTCAGTCTCAATTTCTCATCTATAGAACAATAATACTTTGCTGTTTGCAGGTTCTCATGTAGACTGAAATAAGGACACAGTTTCTGACACAAATCAAATCTGTCATATTGTGAATTGGCATTATGTAAAGTCACATTTGGCCTTGTTACTTGAGGTTAAGTGACGCCTACCTATTTACAACAACCTATAACAATATTCCTAACATGGTTTTCTGAGTAAACATTTCTCTCCCTCTAAAAGATTAAATCCTACTCACTGGAGCTTACTAGATAAAGGTTTCAGAAATCAACTCAAGTTGTGAATGCCACAGCTACACCTGACATACCTCCTGTCCCATGGAAGAGCCCACAGGGCACAGGCTGGGACTGCAACTCAGTTACTGTGACCTCAGGTTCTTCAGTTTGCTTCAGGACTAGGCAGGGCTGCAAAGGGGCTCAACCATGACCTGGTATGGTTTAAAGGAGGGTGCAGGGAGTGTTCACACTGAAAAAACAGAAGCAGTTTAGTGCTTGCCATGAGGGAAGAAAAAGATCATAGTGTGGCACTTGTACCTGAATAAGTGGGACCATTTTCCCAAGAGCATCGGTAATGACAGGCCTGGCCACTGAGCCCAACCAGTGATGGGGTACATCCAGCAACACCAGAGTACTGGCCCTGGCAGGGACAGGATGCCCTCTGGAGACCTTAAGTCTACTTTAGAAAAGAGGCTTGGGGTCAGGGAAGCCTGCCATCAGCATGTGTCACCTATGTGAAACCAGCAATAACAAGTAAGTGAACAGATAGCAGGAGAAGCAAATGGGGATTCTGAGGCATACTGGGCCTGTCCCTCCTTCCCATGCAGCCATCCCACTGCCCTGGGAGAACTGCAATGTCTAGGGTGCACATGCTTGCACTCTCCCTCTTTCTCCTTCTGCCCCATGATCACATCACAAATCTTTTATGTCCATGGCACATAGTTCACCACACATGGAGGGGTGCTACTCACTGGTCATTTATCTAATGTGAGTTTGCTAGGCCTGGGCTGGTGAATCTGGGAAATTCATAAAACAGTCACTATATGCAGACACCTGAGTCCTCATTTGAGTTCAGCTGACTGGATTTTTCCTGTGGACACTGAAAGCAGATGTGATCTTTAAGAAAAATGTAGAATTCACCAAAGTAATGTTTGAGTATACCTCTGAAAAGTAAGAAGCTGATCATCTGCAATGGGGCCCTGAGAATGCCTGTGACTTTATTTAGTGATTGAGGAAATCAAATGTACAAACTTCCCTCTTGTGTTTGATGCTGCTCATAATGAGAACTGGGCCTGTTATCCCCAGTAGGAAATTCCTGCAGACCAGCTGAAAGAACCTTACTGGCAGAAGAAGGAGGCTTGAGGCAGGAACAGGAATGTGCTTCATGTCCTAAAGCTGATCTCAACCCTCCTGGAAAAATGCTGACTGGAACAACAGACTGATTGAACCATTCCCTTGCCCCGGCAGTTACCTGCTTCCCCTTTACCACGTGCTTGGGCACCGGCACCCTGACCTCCAGGTCAGTGTAGTCCTGCGACCAGGTGTAATTCTCACGTACGGCACCGT
Source organism: Glaucomys volans (assembly GCA_020662805.1). NCBI lineage: Eukaryota > Metazoa > Chordata > Mammalia > Rodentia > Sciuridae > Glaucomys > Glaucomys volans. Next base: position 131,611 of record JAJEJO010002610.1, read on the forward strand.
TGTAACTGTCAGGGTTTTTCTGGAACTGCTCTTGAATCCTAAGAAAGAATAAGAAAGAAGAGATGCAGCCAGGCAGACATGAGCAGGGGGCCCTGCAGGCAGCCTGGTATATGCCACTCTAACATCCTGAGAAGTAACCAACCCAAGTTTCATGTCAAGCTCACTTGCTTTTGCATCTGCAACCCCCTCTACTTTGGGAGGATTTCCTTTCTGACCCTTTCACGTGGTTTCTTAAGAAATCATAGGACAAGAGAAAAGCTACAGAGAAGAAACCTATGTGTGAATCCTTACATTTAGGAAAGTAACAGGTCCTGCCAGCTGCCACAGTACTCAGAACTAGGCCTGCCAACTACTCAGATATGCCCTCATTAACAAAATCCTTGGCTCATGGGTGCTTGGTTTTTCTTTCCATTTCTTTTTTGGACTGGGGATTGAACCCAGGAGCACTTTACAACTGATTTACATCCCCAGTCCTTTTTGTTTTAAGACACAATCTCACTAAGTAGCTAGGGCTGGACTTGAATTTGCGATCTACCCAAATCACTAGTATTATAGGCATGTGCCACTGCCCCTGGTGGTGCTTGATTTCTTATACACTCCTTGGCAGGGCCTATTTTTTTAAAAAGAAAAAACAAAAAAAAAAGACAAGACAATTTAATTCTACAACCATTAGACTTCAATCCTTATCTGATCCTAACTCTCTATTTTCTCTAGTAAGTCAAAGCCAAAAGACTGCATTAAACTATTGCATTATTAGTAAGACATAAGCAACACATTTAATAAGATGGCCTAAGGGGCTGGGGTTGTGGTTCAGTGGTAGAGCACTTACCTAGCATGTGTGAGGCACTGGGTTCGATTCTCAGCACCACATATAATGAATAAAATAAAGGTCTATCAATATCTAAAAATATTTATTTAAAAAAAAAGATGGCCTGAAAAACCCAGTCAATCTAATCCTATTGAATATCTGTTACAAACACAACACAGGTACAAACATGCCTAGCCAAGAAGCTGATGTTGAAAGTATCTGTCATAAAACTTAATAATGTTAGTCATATAAATACTTAATTAAAATGAGTTTAGACTCACAAATCCACTTAGTTGAGGATCTAAATCACAGACAAAAGAGTAGGCAGCCAGAAACACTGAACATCCTGAAGTGAGTATACTCAGTCATGTTCTCCAGGGCCTGCTCAGAGACCAGCAGATGAAACCTAGCAAGAAGACAGCCCCAGAGATCCCAAAACAAGTACACTTCTTTCCACTCATGTGAGAAAACACAAAATTTCAAGTGTCTACATCTGTGTTGATGGAGACATAAGACAAGGGTCAGGAAGGGGTGGTTAAAGAGGATACCCTTTTTCTGGCTAAAGTTTTGAGCTAAGAATATATTTGCCTCCTTATGGTGTGCCTGTCTCTGTACGTGCATGAGGTTGGGCCTTCAATACAGTTGAGTGAATTGTAACCTCCCAAATGATATGTTGGAGTCTTAACCCCCAGGAGCTAAAAATGGGATCTTACTCGGAAAGAGGATCTTTATAGAGGTGATCTCGTTACAATGGGGTCATTAGAATGGGCCTTAACCAACTATAACTGGTGCTCTCAAAGAGGGAACTTTGAACATAGAGACAAATGTACCCAGAGAAGAAGGTCATGTGAAGAAAGGCAGACATTGAAGTGATGAGGCTGCAAACTAAGGAACACCAAGGACTGGTGGCCATAGCTGGAAGCTGGAAGAGGCAGGAAGGATTCTCTCCTATAGCCTTCTCAGGAAGTGAGGCCAGGCCAAACACCCTAATCTCTGATTACTGCCTCAGAACCATGACAAAAATCAATGTCACTTAAGCTGCCATTCCATAGCACTTTGTTGTGGCAGCCCAAACAAACCCAGTGGCTAATGGAATTGATTTCAGAGTATTCAAAATTCAGCACTGAATATTGGCAGAACCAGTTAAGTATGGATGCCAGCCTGAAACTGCCCACAGGGATGGCAATGTGCTGCACGGAGATGACACATAGGAACCAAGAGCCACAGAAGATGTCTGGCTCCATAACTTGAGAAAACAGGGTGGAGTGAAGGCAGCAAAAGAAAGATAATGTGTATGCAATCAATCAACTATTTTCAAAGATTATTTAGACTATTTGGAAAAAGTTTTCAACATACTATAAAAACTGAAAAAGAGATGTGTAACTCTTATGTATGGTACAGTCTCAACTTCAAAGAAGAGAAAATATATATGTGCACATACATATAAAAAAAACTGAAAGGAAGCAGATTAAATCTCTGTGGTTAGCTCTGGTAGTGGGTTAACAAAGAATCTGACCTTCACTGTACCTTTAGGTATTATTTCAAATTCCCTACACTATGTAGACATTTTAACTACCAAGAGAAAAATAGTTCTCTTCTGAAAAATGTCAACAGGAGGCTGATGTGCCCTGTGGATGGAGTGCCCAGTGACCCTCCTGAATAAATCCTAGAGTCCCCTGAATCGGGGTGAGGAGGACGGAGGAGCCAGGGATTGCCAGAGAGAGTTGCCCAGCTACCAGTGTCCATAAGACCTTCCCATGTGAGCTCCAACTGCAACATTGAGCTCCTATCTGACACACTTGAACATCAATGAATGTCTCCAAAAGAGTAAAAGGGTAGCAGCAGCCACCTCTACATCTGGGAACTAGAAGGAAACAGAGATGCCCTACCACAGACAGCCTACATCTTTGTTACCATGTAAAAACAATCAAAATTATGAAAACATAAATAAAATATCCATATACACAAAATGGCCTTAGCATTTAACAGAGATCAGGGAATAAATATAAAGACTCCTCAAAAATGAGAAGGGGCTGAGGATGTAGCTCAGTGGTACAGTGTTTCCCTACCATGTATAAGGCCCTGGGTTCAATCCCTAGCACCTCAAAAAAAGGAGGGGACTAGAGGGGAGATGGTTCTCTGGAAAGGAGAAAGTGTAACAGGGAGGGGCCCTGGACAGCTGTTCCAACACAGTGGATACTCACTCAACCATCAGTGACACGAGCTCTGCTCCTCTAGGATAAAGGGTTGCCAGTTTCAGCCTGGGGTGTAATCTGTCAGCCTGAACCCACACCCTGCCCCCAAAGTTCTACACTCCTGGAAAGAGCTCTGGTCATACATGATCCACCTGGTCCATCCTCCCTCTGCATCCTTAGTTCCCTTTGCATGGGTCCTGCAGCTTCCTTTCAAAGGAGACAGTAGAATCACTCCTTTTAAAACAGCCCTAGCAAGTTGTTGGGTGCTTTTTTTAGCACTCTGTATCCACGTTCTCTTTAAATAAAGCTGATTATTTCCAGCCGACAGTATGTAAAAATAAGCGTCCTGTCAAGTGCAGGTGGCTCTGGGCCCCACCAAGTGAGAGTCCGCTGCCACCCCTGCAGTTGTGGGCCCAGGGAAGCGGGTATGAGCACCAAGCACCAATGCTTCAGCACTAAGGGTGGGAGTAAGACAGTGAGTCAGCAGCTAGGCTGCAGATTATGGTGTAGGTCTCAACGTGGCTCCCACTCCTGATGAGCTGGGACAACAAGGTTTTTAATGTTTTAAAAGAAAAATACAGAACAAACCCCACAACTAGGTGCTATGACCACAGGAGACAGGCTCCTTGGAGACAGGCTGGCTCTGACTGCCAGACCCTTCCAGGCAGAAAGTCCTCTCCAGCAGACCAGGGCACTTCAGCATGGGGGTAAGCCAGGAAGCAGTCACCTGTACAGATGGACACAAGTAAAACTGTTGCCAGAAGTTGCTGTCATGCCAGCATGCAGGAACAGGACTCGTGCCTAGACAGGAAACCAGCCCACCCAGTCAGCCTGTCCTAGCCTACCACTGGGTTCAAAAAGTCCTCTCTCCTTCCATTTGTTTTTAAAAGCCTAACGATCACAGAAAATTCTGACGCCTAGTATCAAGTACAAAAATGGTGAGTAAAAACAAGTCAAACCCTGACCTAAAGATATTTGTCCAGAAAGCTGGAGCCCCAAACTGGCAATGGATATATAACTCAATGGGGCTGGAAGTGCTGCCTTCAAGCTCTTTTCCAGAGAGAGACTCGACACAGTAGGCATTCACTACCTGGTAGAAGGGAACCAAGGGTTGACTTCCCCAAGTCATGGTCAAAGTGGAGGTGCCAGTGCAGAAAATTGGGCCTGCCACCTACCCATCCCAGAGCTCAGTGTTGTTGTGCATCTCTCACCCCCAAAAGAGTCATTCTTTCATGTCCTTTGTAATAAATTCTATCCACACTCTAAGCATTCACACTCACCCTGCATGTAATACAAAGACCACCACAGCTGTGTTGATTATAACATCCTACTGTCCTGTTTGCCCTTAGTCACCCCAGCTTTGAATACTCTTATCACACCTCACCACCCACCTGGGACTCCACTGCCCCTGCACTTTCAGGAAAGGCACCACGATGTGTATGTACTCTGCTCTGAAAGTTTGTGTCCTCTCAAAATTCATACTGAACCCCAACCTCCAAGTGATGGCAGTAGGAGGAGAGGCGTGGAAATGATAAGGTCATGGAGATGGAGCCTCATGAGTGAGATTAGTGTTCTTATTAAGACATCTCACAGGGATCCCTCCCTCCTTCCACCATGTAAGGATACATAAAAGGCACCATCTATGAGGAGCATGCTCTGGATAGACACTGCATCTGCCAGCAACTTGATCTTGAACTTTCAGCTGCCAAAACTGTGAGAAAAACTGCCTGTTGTTTATAAGTCACCCAGTCTATGGAATATTTTTAAAGAATCCCCAAGAAACTGACAGTGTGTATCTATATGTGGTAGGTGCACACGTGTGTATTGTGTGCATATGGATTATGTGGTGTGTGTATGTCATGAGTACAGGGCTGGGGATATAGCTCAGTTGGTAGAGTGTTTGCCTTGCAAGCACAAGGCCCTGGGTTCAATCCCCAGCACCGCAAAAAAAAAAAAAAAAAAAAGAGTACAAAGCTGTCAGTAGAGAGAATAGATCATATCTCCCTTCACACTCTCCATCTCTCTCACCCAATTAATTTCTTCTCCTCTCACTGACACTACATGTCCCAATGAGAGTCATAGCCATGGCCTTTCTTGGCCTCTTCTTCTACCACTGTGACCATGTGGTTTTCAACAACCTTCTATGGTTCCCTTTAGGCCTGGAGACAAAGTCTAGTGCCTCAACAAGGCCCTCAAGACACAATGTAGTTGTCATGGTTCCTCCTCCTCCTTCCAATTTTTCCTCTGCTCCTACAAAGGAATCCTCCTCCTCCTCCTTGCTCTGTCAACCTCTCCTGCCTGTGCTTACAGTCTCAACCAAAGATTTACAAAATCTTTTCCACTTGCTGAAAATTCAGTGACTTTACTTCCAGATTCTTCATTTCTAAAGTTTTATAAAATGGGCATTATAAAGAAGGTCCGCCCTATGGTCCACTGCCTCCCACCTGCCAGGTCCATGTCCTGGCATGTCTCACCTTCCTGGAGTGTCCACTCCAAATACTCATCCTTGTGTGCTACTCTCAGTCCTCCAACATGACAAGTGATGCCTGCACTCTGGCCTTGGCCTCCCAGTTGCCATGTGTACCCCAGTCCTAGCAACACAGATGCAGGTGAGGTCATGGTCTATGTTTGTACACCTTCAACCTTCTCTCTTAGAAAGAGATGGTGTCAGACTGGGTCATCACTCCAGGCTTCCCACCCAGATGAGCAGTTCAAACCAACTAGCCCTCCTGCAACTCTTCCAGGTCATCCCTCTGCTGACAGCATCTCTACCTCCTGCTTGGATCCTCCTCCCCTCCCTTATAAGCTCCTTTCATTGCTGCATATGCTTTATTTCTAAGTTCATGCTTCTGCATTAACACTGATGTGACCCCTCAAGAGGCCAAAGTTGTGGACACCATGTCACCTCAGTCAGCCACATGCCAGGTGCCACTGCTACTGCTGGCGTTACTGTTGCAGCCACCATAGACCATGGACTCTGGTCTCAAAATGTCATATAATTCAATGTCTCTAAGTCAGTTCAGTCCCTGAGCAATAAAATGGTTTCCCTGAATACTGTACTCACATGCCCAGAGAATGCTGGGTGTGTCTGTGGGATTCAACCTGGTCAAGCCTGGCATTGCTGTGCACAACCAGGTGATACTGAGTGGGTCACTCAGCCTCTCTATGCTTTAGTCCCTGATCCATAAACAATGAAAGTAAAACAGAATGAGAAAATGACCAACTTGTGATACATGATAAAAACAATGAGTTGGCAACATTTCTCTGTAACTAAGCACCAGGTGAAAGGCTGATTGGGAACCTGCTGGTAGACTGACCCAAAACAGTCTTAGAATGTCTGTAATGGCCAGATGCCACACACCAACTGGGAGGTATTCCTGCCTCTAAACATGGGCCTAAAATCTATTCACACCTGCAGGCCTAATCACCAACTGGTAGAAAAGATGAGGGGAAGCAAAACATGGGCACCAAAACCATAAACACACAACAAACCAATCCAGAATCTGGTAAATTATACTAGACAAAGTCACAAGTTTCTTTGACATATACGTGGCATGGGATAAAAGAAGAGAAAAGAATTTACTCTAAGTTAAGAGACTTAAAGACACAGTGATCAAATTCAGTGTTTAGAACTTGCTGGGATATTCATGTGAGGGGGAAAAAAAAGTACAAAAAGACATTTTTGAGATAATCAGGAATAAGTGAACACAGACTAGGTATCAGATGTTTTTAAGGAATTATAAACTTTCAAGTTATGATAATTACATCAAATTTAAGTTTTTTATTTTTACTAAAGTACTTACGAGTGAAATTAAGTGACGTTTGGGATTTATTCTATCAAAAACAAAATCAACAAATGTCTGGAAGTAGGGAGAAAGATGAAGCAGGAACCATACATAACATGTTGCTAAGTGATGAAGCAGGTTGAAAGTTTCGTGGGCGTTCGTAAGCTATTCCCTCCTTTCTGTATATTTTTGAAAATCTGCAGAATTTGTCTTGGCTATACACGTGGGAGTAGAACTACTGGGTCAAAAGTGGATACATGTCCAACTTTAAGGGATAATACCACACTGTTATCCAAGGGACTGCCCCAAATCACCTTTACCACCAATGTGAGTAATGCTGTAAACCCACAGGAACCATGATTCATATTGTCAGACTTTGGAAAATCTTGCCAATTATATAACATAAAAACAGTACCTTAGTATAACCTTCCTCTCCACTCCCACCCCCAATACTGGGGACTGAACCCAGTGGTGCTCTACCACTTAGCTACATCCCCAGTCCTTTTTTTTTTTTTTATTATTTTTTTTTATTTTGAGATAGAGTCTTGCTAACTTGCCAAGGCTGGCCTCAAACTTGAAATTCTCCTACCTTAGCCTTCTGAACAGCAGTGGTAGTGGTAATATGTGCCACTATGCCTGGCTCTCAGTCTAGTCTTTTTTTTGTTTTGTTTTTCTAAGATTTTTAAAAAAATTTTTTTAGTTGTAGATGGACACAATACCTTTATTTTATTTATTTGATGCTGAGAATTGAACCCAATGCCTTGCACATGCTAGAGCGCTCTACCCCTGAGCCACAACCCCAGCCTCTCAGTGTAGTCTTAACTCACTTTTCTTTGCTTATGGATGGTGCTGAACAAGTCTTCATATGCCTATTGGCTACATATGTCTATCTGTGAAATTTTGTTCATGTCATTTGATGTTTTGCTTGTAATTTCCTTGGTTTGAAGGTGCTCTTTATATATTTTGATAATTCTTCATTGGTTTCATAGTTTGTCAATACCTTCTCCTACTTTGCAAGTTGTCTTTATACTTTAAGATACCTAAATGCAAGCTCTTTGTTTTAATAAAATGAAATACACCAACTTTTCTTTCATCAACACTTTTGTATCCTCACAACTCCTTCATTCCTCAAGGACTAAAAGGAATTTTCATCCATTTTCCACCAAGAATATGCTCTCATAATTTTTTCCTTTTCTACTTGTTATGAGTCATTGCCCCCTTTTCATTCAACCTTGGTTTATTTGTGGATTCCTTTCTTCTCTTGACCAGTTTTACTAGAAGTTTGTCTATTTTGATATACTTATTTGTTCCAAAGAATCAACTTCTGTCTTTGTCGACCTTCTATATTATGCCACATAAAGTTTAGCTGAGGAACACAGAAAAGTCCCCTGCGACTTCCTTGTCTCTGAATTACCTCTGCCACGTTGCTGCACTCTGAACAGGATCCTCAAACTACAGGCAAAATTCCAGGGGCCAGGGCAGCCATCCTGTCCTATCAAGCCACCTGTGTGGCCAGGAGATTACCTGCTCATGTTCAGTCAGCAAAGCTCACAGTATTAAAAACTTTTTACAGAAACTATATTTTAGAAATTTGCTTTTAATTTTATAGCAACAGTTTAAAAACAATAGATGAGTCTATGTTTATCCAAACTAAATGAGGCAAGGTACTTGCAGTCACTCATAAAACGCCCATGAATAATTCAAAAGTCTTAACTATAAATTTGGAAAATATACTTGACAATCTACAGAGGGTCAACCGAAATCAGCAAAAAGTCAACCATATTCACTACAAAACTATTTTAATTAACTAAATATTGAAGTTTGTATAATAAGTTTTCTTAAATTGTGTTATTTTAACAGAAGGCATTCTAATTTTTTACAAGCATATATTTTTTAAATTAGACAATACACTCCATAAATATCTTGATATAAGAATTTTGGATTACATAGCTAGTCTTTAACTCTATTCTTTTCTTATCATTCAAAATCAGAAATAGTAATACTGGCTTTTCTAATTCAACTCCCAAAATGTCCAAACTGAGAAATAAAGCCAGCGAAAACTACCACCACTCAAGCTTACAAAACCCCTAGCAGCACTATTTCTCAAAAACATCTCTCTCAGAAGTAGAGGAGGCAGACAAGGTACAGAAGCTTGTAGCCCAGCATTAGATGGGGGGTCAGAGTGGGGTTGACAGGGTAGGGCGGCAGCTGCAAGAGAGTCCAAACACTCTAAAGGCCTCAAAGTCTCTAGCTCAGGCCATGGCTCAACTGTTCCCAGAGATCCATCAACTCTATAGTAGGATCCATTGATTCAACCACAATTTACACCTCAGACCTGTGAGTCCCTCCTTCAAATCACGGTCTCACAGACTGTCCTCACCAGTTCTGATCTAGAGCCCCATCCTAACATCAGTTCCAATCCACACCCCTATCCTATACCTAGTCCTAATCCAGATCCCTCCCTGCCCCCAGTAGCATGAGAGGGCTAGGACAAGATGACTCTAAATTTTTCAGACACTGTTGGAGAATGCATGCCTCAGAACAGTGTTTTATATAAAAATCTCCCTAGTGGAATAGAACAGAACAAAATGGAGTGAACATGTGCAGATGTACAGCACAGGGAAAAGAGCAAGCTGTTTTGTGAAACCACCACCACGCAGGTATGTGTTACCTGGGAGCCCTGTAATATGCGTTTTCCACAATGACTACAGGTTGCAGCCAAAGTCTGAAAGCCACTGACCATGAAAACTCATCACACAGCACTGCAGTTCCTGATGTGCCACAGAAGGGGAAAGGAAGGAGGCAAAGAAGAGGCCACATGTTAGAAAGAGGCTCATATCAGAGACCATCTAGGATTTAGTGGAGAAATGAACAAACTAATGACAATTACAAGCACTGCTCAAGATAGAGTACCTCAAAAATCCATTTGCAGGGCTGGGACTGTAGCTCGGTGGTACAGTGCTTGCCTAGCACATGTGAGGCACTGTTTAGATCCTCAGCACCACATAAAAATAAATAATAAATAAAGGCATTGTGTCCATCTACAATTAAAAAGAAATTAAAAAGAAAAAAATCCATTTGCAGAAAAATGGATGGAAACAGACTACATCATATTAAGCAAAATAAGCCAGACTCAGAAAGTCAAGGGTCGTTATGTTTTCTCTCATATATGGAAGCTAGAGAAATTAAAAAGGGGGTGGTGGGAGGGATCTCATGAAAATACAAGAGAGGGACTGGGGTTGTGGCTCAGTGGTAGACCATTTGCCTAGCATGTGTGAGGCACTGGGTTGATTCACAGCACTGCATATAAATAAAAGAATAAAAATAAAGGTCTATCAACATCCAAAAAACATATTTAAAAAAAGAAAATACGAGACCAGTAGGGTAGAGATCATCAGAGAGAGTGAGGAGAAGGCAAAGCAGGTACTAGAGAATGAAACTGATCGAAGTACATTATGCATATGTCCCATATACCACAATGAAACCCTCTATTCCAAATAATTTTTATGTACCGATAAAAAAAAAAACTGAGTGGTATCTCTCTCTCTCTCTCTCTCTCTCTCTCACACACACACACACACACACACACCATGAAGAACAAAAGAACAAAAAGGAAAGGTAGCAGGTAAGGAGAGGCAGGAGAGGACGCATCCTTCACCATCAAGAAGATAGAAATCCCGGGACTTGTATCCATAGCAACTATAGAATGGAGGACACAGGACCCTACTAGCCACCAACCCATGAGAAACACACCTACTCTGAGAAGAGGCCTGTATGTTACTGGGGCAATAAGAACTCCCATGTCCTCATTGGCCATGGTCAGGGCCCAGAAACAGGAACAATGAACCCTGTAAGTGCCCAGTCCTTGGTTTCTTAATACTGTTGCCCAGTAAAGGGAATCAGGCTCCTTGGAGAATGGCTGGTTCTAGGACTAAAACAAAGAAGACACAAAACAAGCTCAGGGCATCTCGCTGTTTATCTCACTGAAGATAAAAGGGAGAACCCACCTGAAAGCCCAGGAGGGCCAAAGTTGGAACAATATGAGCAGCAAAATAAATAATGTAGCACTGAATGATAATATAAAGAATAAAATAAACATAAGCCCATATTAATATAAATAACTAAATTAAAAAAATAAATAAATAGGAGGAAGGGTACAAAACTCTTTCTTACAGAAGAACACCAACTTAAAATGTAGAAAGAATGAAGGAAAAAGGAAATCACTGTTAGACTACCACAGTAATAATGCTGAATGACTTGCAGATGATGTCTAAGTGCACGGGAATTTAAGGAGAAACAGGGTATATGCCTAACCTTTAAGTATCTACCCTAAATTATTTATCAGTTACTGGGTAATTTTAACATATTCCCACAAATTCCTTGAAAACTCTCCATCCTCCTACAAGATGAATTAACTCCCTGCCCTGGTGTGGGGCTAGAAATAATGACTCCAATGAAGAAAGAACATAGGAACAAGTCAAGCGATGGTGCAGGAACCTGTAGACAGGCCTTGGTCACATGGTCCATGTTAAGTTCAGAGTACTAACTTGTATTGACATCATGCTCCCAGTGCGAAGTGATAAGAGGGGCACGCACTTCTGCGCTCTTCCTCTCAAATCCATAGCCCTGATCTAATCACGATAAAACACCAGACAAACCAAACCAGGAACATTCTACAATATACCTACCTGACCGCTTCCACAGTGCCAAGCTCACAAAAACAAAACAAAAACAGAAACTGCCATAGACTGAAGGTAATAACATGATGCCTGATGCAAGGTGGATCTTGGACCCAGTTCTGGAGCATAAAAGAACACCAGCTAGTAGGAAGTTAGAAGGAAATCAACAAGTCTTTGGTCATGGTAGTAATACTGTGCTGATGTTAATCAGTTTTGACAATTACACTCTGCCAACATTCAGAGAGATGGAGAAGGTTCAGGTCTGAAGCTAGGACCACTCAGGCCACAGGGGTCAGGCTGGCCCAGAGTTCAAATCCTGGGCTTCAGCTGTGATGTGTCATCCGAACGAATCCTTTCATCTCCCCAAAGCCTCAATTTCCTCATCTGTAAAATGAGACCAACAATGATCTCAACTTGTAAGTTGTAAGGCTTACAGGCTTTTACCATATCATGAGCTCTCTCACCAACTTGAGGCGATTAGTAAGACTGGAGTTAGTCAATTAGATTTCTGTCCTGGATACTGAGTCACAGTATCAAACCAAAAGACTTAGCATCAATTTCAACTCAAGATTACTATATTTACTCTGTTCCCCCTTTGCCTTCCATATTTCCCCAGTCCCACCAATTCTGAAAAGCAAACAGAAGGGCTATTTTCTCTCTGCATAACTCCTTGCTGGCTGCCATTGTTCACGGCACTTGACATAGTAAATTTGCTTTATCTAGAAGGTGGTTATTTCTGCTCCTGCTGTTTTGGGGGGCGAAATTGTTAGTGATCTTCTAAGAGGGTGTTCCATAAATAACCGAGTTCTGTTTTCACAATAGTATGTGGAGGGCACTATTTCATTGGTTTCTTAACTTTATTCATAACAGCAATGATGGATTTTCAGCCTAAATTACTTCAATATGGAATAGTGAGATGGTCTTTTTAAAATTTTTTTTCTGGGGAGTATCAAATTCTGGGAGGAATTTCAGTACCTAGAATCACCTAACCTGCTAGGGGGAAAATAAGCTTTACATTGTTCAATTTTGCTTACCATAGTAATAGCACCAATCTATTCTGACTGGAATATGGGGTGCATGGGGCAGTGAAAGCAACCTGTCCAAGGTCATGCCATACCCCACTTGCTCTCTGCCCAGGCACCACCTTGGGCTGGCACCCATCAATGCCAAGGACAAGCCTTCTCCTCTGCCCATACTGGGATCCCAGGGTCCCAGGAGAGGGCTCTGCAGACAGTCAGCCCATCAGAGACTGCCCACTTACCATCCACGAGCACTAGCCCAACACCTGCCAAGTGTCTGCACTGTTGCAGATGCCAGAGATACGTGAGATAATAAACGTAGAACTCACAAACTCAGAGTCGATCGAAAGTGACAAAGTGCACCTCAAAACCCCTGTTTTCTACAGTGACAACTTGGGATCCAGCTTTCCACCAACCCACTGTGACTGTGGGCTCATGCCTCCATTTCCACACCAAGCCACAAAACTGCTCTTGTGGTTAATGGGTAAGTAGATTAAAAGTGCTCAGAACAGCAACTGACTTAGAGTGTCAGCTGCCATTACCTCTGTTAACATCAAACTAATCGTCTTATCATGTGGATTATCAATACTATTATTATTATTAGGATGAAGAAAGAGGCTGTCATACCAGGTGAGATCAGTACAGGGCTTTCTAAATCAGAGCTCAGGATTTAATCACAAAGTGACTTCACTGCAGGGTTGAAATGGAGTGACATTATTTGATTGTTTTTTAAAAAGTCACTGTACAGTTGCCATGTGGAGAGTGGACAGCAGAATGCTGAAGAGTACGGATCTGGAGAGTGTCTGAGGGCACTAGTCTAGAAATGGTACAAGCCTGAGGGCTTATGAATGCACATAGGGTGTGGAGGTGTACACCTGGGGAAGAAGGGACAAAGCCAAGGATACTAGAAGCCAAGTGTGGGTGATGGAAGGAACAGGACTCTAAGCTCATCTTTACTCGCCCATCTGCTCCTGTCTCAGCTCATTTGTCCTCTTGCCTTCAAGCATCTATCAAAACTGAACTTCTTCCATAACTGAAAGAGAGAGGGAATAGGGCAAGGATTTTTTCCCTCTTCTTTACAGCTCCTTCTCACTCAACATCATGACATCAAATGTCACATTTTATTAAAACACATAGAGCAGTCATTTTGTTCACTGGTTCATTTTACATTAACTTATACATTCACATGGGATTATTTATAGTTGTCATGCAAGCCCCATATGAGATGATAATCTTCTAGAAAAGAGAACAAAACACATCTAGCACACTTTCCAACTCACCTTGCATACAACTAGAATACCAATGGAAAAAACAGAAAAAATAGATAGAATAAAACTGCATACTAATTTTCTAGAAGACACTGTGTTTCTTTTAACAAGGTTCCTAGGACATTAAACAAGATGAAAGTAAACCAAATCTGAGTTTTGTTTCTAATTTACAAAAAATCTATGGAATTCTAAGAGCTGGACACTGTTTAAGTCAATGTCCTCAAATGCTCTGGTGAAGATCTGGAGCCTGGTTTCTGCTCCAGACAGTGGTGAGGAGTCCCCACCATAGCTCAAGGCCCAGTCAAGTTCTCCTACAAGGTGTCAGCCTTCTTTATGGGTACCAGCCTCCTCTCCTTATACCTTGAAATGCCTGTGTTTGTAAATAAAATTGTGCAGCTGAAATATAAGAATATAATTTATGGTATTTTAGTAAAGTGACATCCCAGTGCATTCATCTGAGAGCAATGCACTTAGATACCTCTCAGCTTCATGAAAAGCTATCACAAAAGGAGACAAGCACTTTCTCTACAAAAAGAAAATTCACCGTGTTGAGAACAATGTTTTTGGAATAGGAAGACTCAGGCCAGTGTATGTAGGTACAGGATCCCAATCACCATTTTCACCTTCTCACCTCACTGCCTTGTTATATCACCTATTCCCAGACCCACCAAAAGAGGTAAAGCAGCCCTTTGTGTCCACCCACCACCTTTTATCTGGGAAGTCACTCATATAAAACAACTTTTGCCCTCTCCAAACCTTACCTACACTCACATGCTCCAGGTCTCAGGAAGATACATGTAAAGAATAGAAAATGCTTATGAATAGGATAAACTGCCCAATCCCTGAGGATCTTCGTATAGACATAGCACTGTTTTAGTCAGCATTTTCACCACTGTGACCAAAAGACCTGACAAGAACAATTTTAGAGGAGTAACTTTTTTGGGGTGGGGGGGGTCATGGTTTTAGAGGTCTCAGTCTGTAGACAGCTGACTCCATTGCTCTGGGTCTGAAGTGAAGCACAACACCGCAGCAAAAGGGTACAGAGGAGGAAAACAACTCAGGACATGACAATCAGGAAGCTCAGCTCACTAGGAACAAAATATCTTTTTTTTTTTTGAACCAGGGATTGAATTCAGGGGCACTTGGCCACTGAACCACATCCCCAGCCCTATTCTGTATTTTATTTAGAGACAGGGTCTCACTGAGTTGCTTAGGGCCTTGCTAAATTGCTGAGGCTGGCTTTGAACTCGCGATCCTCCTGACTCAGCCTCCCAAGTCCCTTGGATTACAGGCGTGTGCCACCACGCCCAGCTAGGAACAAAATATATACCATAAAAGCACACCCCCAATGGCCCACCTCATTCAGCCATGCTACCTGCCTATAGTTACTATCCAGTTAATCCCTATCAGCAGATTAATTGGGATAATCCAATCATAATCCAATCATTTCACCTCTAAATGCTCTTGCATTGTCCTACACATGAGCTTTTGGGGAGCACCTGATATCTAAGCCATACCAGGCACTGACAAGATGCTTAACAAAAGATTTATTTAAAAATGCATCATTCTGTTGTGTGAACATTGAGGAGTGTACTTATACAAACCTAGATTGTAGAACCTCTGTACACCTAGACTATATGGTAGAGCCCATTGCTCTTAGGCTACAAAACTATACTACAGGTAACTACAACCATGGTATTTGTGTGCCTGAACACATCTAAACATAGAAAAGGTACAGAGGTGCTGGGGTTGTAGCTCAGTGGTAGAGGGCTTGCCTAGTATCTGTGAGGCCCTGGGTTTGATCCTCAGCACCACATAAAGATAAATAAATAACATAAAGGTACTGCATCCATCTACAACTACAAAAGAATATATATATATTTTTAAAAGTATGAAAGATTTAGAGTGGTACACCTATCTATGACACTCACCCTGAATGGAGCTTACAGGACTGAAAGTTGCTCTGGTGAGTGAGTGGTGAGTGGATATGCAGGCTTAGGATGTTACTACACACTACTCTGGACTACACAGACACTGTATACTTAGGCCACACTGCTTATAAATGTTTTCTTCAATAATAAATTAAGTTTGGCTTACTGTAACTTTTTTACCTTATAAACAATTTTTAAAAACTTTTTTTTTTTGGAACCGGGGATTGAACTCAGGGACACTCGGCCACTGAGCCATATCCCCAGCCCTATTTTGTATTTTATTTAGAGACAGGATCTCACTGAGTTGCTTAGGGCCTCGCTAAGTTGCTGAGGCTGGCTTTGAACTCCTGGTGATCCTCCTGACTCAGCCTCCCAAATCGCTTGGATTACAGGCGTGCGCCACCACGACCGGCTTTAAAAACTTTTTGACTCTTGTAATAACATTATCTTAAAACACAAACACATTATACAGCTGTTCAAAAGTACTTTAATACCATATATTAATATCCTTATTCAATAATCCTTTATCTGTTTTAAATATGTAATTTTTTTTTTCTATATTTTGAAATTTGCTTAAAAACTAAGACATAACACACATATTAGCCTAGGCCTACACGTACAGTCAGGGTGATCACCATTATCACTGTCTTCTACCTCCACATATTGTCCCACTGGAAGATTTTCAGAGGTACTATCATGCATGTAGCTGTCATTTCCTATGACAACATCTAGAATTCCGCTCTTCTTGAGGTGGCACTCTTTTCAGAAATATGTCCATAGGGGTTTGCCTGATTTCTTTTGGGCATCATAGATTTGCTATAAGCAGATAATGCACCATCAACATTCTTCTCTATTAATGAAAACTTGTGGGTATTAGGGTCATGTTTTCAACAGCTGCTTGTTGAGTGTTTTAGTCAGCTTTTTCCACTGCTGTGACTAAAAGATCCAACTAGAACAACTGTAGAGGAGGAAAGGTTTACTTAGGAGCTCAAGGTTTCAGAGGTCTTACTCTTAGTCCACAGAGGGTCGGCTCTACTCCTAGGGGCTTGAGGTGAGGCTGAACATCATGGTGAGAGTGTGGCAGAGGGAAGCAGCTCACATCAAGATCAGAAAGCAGGGAAAGAGACTCCACTCTCCAGATACAAAATATATACCTCATAGCCACACTCCCATGAACCACTGCCTCCAGTTACTACTCAAGTTAATCCCACCAGGGATTAATTAACTGATTAGGTTAAGGTTATGACCCAATCATTTCTCCTCAGAACCTTCTTGCATTGTCTCACATGTGAGCTTTTGGGGAACACCTCACATCCAAACCATAACACTGGGGTCCATAAAAGCTTCTATTAAACCCTCCTCAGTGAATTTTCTTGGAGGTGGTTCTTCTTTTTCATCTCCTATAGTTTCCTTTTCCCTTGCCTCTTCTTCAGTTATACATTCACTAGGCAATAGGAATTTTTCAGCCTTATTATAATCTAATGGACCATTATCATTATCCTTCCTCAACTGAAACATCATTGTGCAGGGTATGACTATACATTTGCAAATAGAAATTCCCAACAAACTCAGTAATTTGTTATTCAATGAAATCTTAGGGTAAATCCTTTTTGTAATGAGAAAAATTACTTTGACAGACTTCTAATTTTGACACTTATAAAACACATTTTGGCATTAATTAGTAAGCACCCCTAGTGGTAATGCTGAGTCCTGTGGGCCTGTGAAGGGCTCCTACTCCTACCTCTAGTGGTCCTGTACCATCCGTATCCCTTTATCTCTAAGATCATCATGCTCTTCATACCTTCATGCCTCATCCTTTCCTAAAATCAAACAAAAGGACTCACAACTCTTTAACCAACCTCTATTCAGGCTGCACCACCTTCTTCCTTCTTTTTTCCATCTAAAGA
The DNA here is from genome assembly GCA_020662805.1 of Glaucomys volans. Classification (NCBI taxonomy): domain Eukaryota; kingdom Metazoa; phylum Chordata; class Mammalia; order Rodentia; family Sciuridae; genus Glaucomys; species Glaucomys volans. The sequence goes on from JAJEJO010002610.1 coordinate 149,203, forward strand.
TGCTGAGTCATGTTCTCCTCACCACACCTTCCACCACACCTCTCTGCCCATCACTAGGGACTTCCAAGCCTCAAATCCAAACTTGTCTTAATATAGCTTCTGTCCAGCTGATACTGCTAAAACAGCTGATATCAATGCCCCTACCCTTGGACTTCCTAGGCTTTCCCTTTCTTCCAACCACCACATGAACATGGTTGCCTTTGACCAACCTCTCCTGCTGCCCCTCAAACTCCAAAAAACATATTATCCCTGTGACTTGCACAGATAACCCTGAACCCTACAGTAGTTCTGATGTGTATCTTTCCTGGCCCCCTATCCACTCTGCCTGCCAACTTCCTAAAGAACCAGAGCAAAACACTCCTGAGTTAACCCCTGATCAGATAACCCCTGGTTATCCCACTTTCTAAAGATAAAACTCCAATTCTTCAGCATGTATCTGGGTCTTCACAGTATGGAAGTGCAAAGTGTGGTCCCTGTTCATTCTCCTCCCCAGGAATACAGAAATGTTAACATTCCTTTAATGCCATCATTTATTTACACAGGTTATTCCTTCTGACTGGGTGCTTTTTCCTTCTCAATCTGCTGACCTCCAATACTACCTCCCTTGGAAAGTCTCTGAAGGTTTCTCCACACTGATTGCTTCTTGGAGGGGTGGAGCGGTGGTTGGGTGTATCCCCACAGGTGTGCACAATGGAAGGTGAATCTGGCCAGATTAATATAACACAAACAGGCATATATGCAGCTGGGAACTGAGTTCAGCAGCTCTGAGCTGTTGTGAAGTTTCATGAAGCAATGTGTGTTCAAGAAAGTGAAAAGTCACGGCAAAGAGCTTTACATGTGAGATTTAAGGCAATGTACATCTTTGAAGAGTTCCAGATAAAGGAGAAAAGAGGAAGCAGCACCACTTAATTCTTAAGGGCACAGACTTACGTCAAAATCCATGCTCAATTACTGCCCAATGGTACAATGTTGAACTAATTATCTCTAGCTCTAAGCTTGAGTCTGCTCATCAGAGCAGTAAAGTGGGAGAAACAACATCGCTACTACAGAAGCAGTACAAAGTTTATGTATCTGACATTCTGCACACTTGCCTGAGACTATTTCAGTTCAATTATCTAAAATTGAAACACAAGGCTAGACTATTCGAGTTCAGGCAAATACCCTGGCCCATCTTTCTCTTGCTCAGTAAGATGTGGTCATATTCTCACAATGACAAAAGAGACTTTCCCTGAGACCATTTTGGGGTCGTGGTCAAAATATTGTTTTTATCACCTGAGATAACAGTTTAACATGGAAAGGATGGCCACCCTCAAGAGCAGAAAGTGCAACTACTGATGACAAGGCACCATGGGAGCACTCAAGTCGGCCAGCTGAAATCTCTGCAAACAGTACTTTTCCATTCTCATTAGTTACATACTGCCAGGGAATTTTAGCGCTGAACAGAATGAAGACAGGCTGGAGAAACAGTCCTACTATTTATAAAGTCTCAGTGTTAGCCAATTTGATCCTCTTCTGCATATAAATGGGCTAAGATCCTCCAGACAAGCATGTTCTGATAGGGCTAGATGTCTGGCTAGGATACCCCAAGACGCAGGCCACAGGCCATTCAACCAGAGTCCTTCCAACACGTAGGCTGTGACTGTGCACTTTGTTCTATTGGTGTCCATTTGACATTCAGGTGACACACAGACTGTGTAACTCACTACACACCCAACAGTCACTTTTTATTCCCTCCCTTAAACGTATTTCAAGGAAGATCTTTAACGAATGTATAATTAGTAATCCCTACTATTGCCTTTTTAATGACAGAAATACATACTCCATCAAACATAATTGCATCATTTAACTGAAAATCAGGGAAAAAAGGTAATAAACAATGCCTTAGAAATCCAACCTGGCTTTTGGCAATATTCATTATATTCATTTAAGAATTCTTTGTAGTAAATTATAGACAGCCTTTCAATAAGCACAGCCTCAATGAAATAAATGTCATAAAGTCAACTGTGACAAAAGAACATTCACTTAGGCTGCTGAGGAAAAGCAATTAGTTCTTGGCTTAAAAAGAGCCTTTAACAAGGAGATGCTGTAGAACTACTTCATTTCCTGGAGCTGGCCTGGTGTGAGCAAAACTGAAAGTCCATTGGGACATGGGACAGTATAGGCAAGATCAACAGCTTTGAGCTTCACTTGTCAAAGCCATAGATCTCCAGATGAAGACCTTAAAAATACTTCTTTAATGACATTTGTCATCTTTTATGGTTTGAATGTATCTCCTCCAAAATGCAGGTGTTGAAACTTAATGTGATGATAGAAGAGGTGATTAGGCCATCATGGCTCTTCCTTCAAGAATGGGATTAAGGACCTTATAGAAGAAGTACCACCCAGCATTTGGCCCTCTTGCCTCTCCATCCTTTCCACCATGCAAGGACACAGTTTCCTCCCCTCCAGAAAATGAAGCAACAAGGAGTCATCCTGGAGGCAGAGAGAAGCCCTCATCAAAAACTGAACTTGCTGGCACCTTGATCTTGAACTTTCAGTCTCCAAAACTGAGAAAATAATTTGTTATGTATAAATTATCCAGTCTCAGATATTGTTATAGCAGCCACAGATCCTAGGTGATGTCAAGTTCACACCAAGGACCATCCATACATAGCAGCTATGCAAGGGAGATGGAGAAGGACAGGCCACTGGCAGGAGGTATCTTTGCCTCAGCACACAGAACTACATATAAGCTTCGCCACAATTGTAGGGGACTGTCATCTCCACAAAACAGATTCCTGGAGGTTAAAGAAACAGTTGAAGGTCATGAACTCTGGGTGACTGCCGTAAATCCTGGCCTCACCCCAACTCCCCAAGATGCAAAGAGTCTACCAGAACCCTGTCTGCACCTAGCAGACTCAGGGCCTGAAGATGGAGTTAGATTCTTAACACTCGCTGCCACACTGTGGTCACTCTATGATATGTTCACATGACCTCCAGCCTCTACTACCCTTGGTCTTCATAGGTTTCACTCCTTCTCCTCAGGACTGTACTCCTGCCAGTCCTACCCAATGTTAGGAGTCTAACAGGCAGAAACTAATGTTAATTCCTGGTCTACAACACACAAGAACATGAATAGCAGCAAAGCTTCTGGGAGCCATGGGCTGCCTTTCCATCAGTATTACCACGGGCACTCCGCAAGACAGATGACCTGGCCTGCTCCAAGAGTGACCTGGAGAGTGACCAATGACCTAACCAAAGACTCTTCAGAGTCCCAGAACATTTGCCAGACACACTTGAGACAAAGTGGGTGTGATGTAATTCTACCTTATGCTTATTTCACAGGTGATGATTCTACTTCCCAGTGTTGCTAGCACTGAGAAGCCTCTGGCTTCCTTGACTCCAAAACTATAGTTGTACCACAGTGGACATTAACATCAGAGAGAAATTAGATTCCACTGACATGTGGGAACTGTCTCCACAGTAAGATCTAGTCTAAGCTGACTAATACAGATTCCTCAGTCCCCCCTCCCACTCAGCCCAGCCACATGAACCCACCCCCACCCAAGGCCCTGCTCTAGCTGAGGCAGGAAGCTAGACATAGACTGCCTACCACCTCCACTCTCCCATCCTTACTCCAAAAGAATATATATAGAGAAAAATAATCTGTAGGTCTTTCTCCCCAAGGACATGCTCACTTTGTTCAGAATACCAAGAGAAATCACAATGAAGTAATAACTCAGTACTGAGCTTGGGCAATGGGGAGAATGGCAGGATCCTTCACAGAGAAGATCCTGTAGATCTGCTGGATATGAGGACAATCAAGCTATAGGGCCAAACACAGGGAACACAGAATGAGCCACAGATGTGTGGTTTCATGCTCTGAAAGTAGATAAGTTCTACTAGGGAGGAGACTGCAGTAAGAAGAAAGACAAGGGCTGATTATAGACATAATCTCTAGAACACCCACGTTTAAGGGGTGGAAAGAAGACAAGCCTAAGAGGCTGAAAGACTAATCACTGGGAGGAAGAGAACCAGAAAAGCACAGAAACCAAACACACTTATTTCAAGGAAGAGCAGTCAACAGCATCAAATGTGGAGGAGGATCAAGAAACTTAAAGAAAGGTCACTCACTCTTGCCCCAATGAAACAGTCCACGGCTTGTGGGAGAGTCACCATTTTAACTTAAAAAGACAGAAATCAAACTGCTGGTGTTAGCAAAAGAGTTAAGAGACAAGGACTGGGCTGAACCAAGGACAAGGCAGACACAGGGTAAAGTAAAAGGGAATAACTTGCTTGAGGGTAACAGGACCAGGAGAAGGTGTGGGATAAGGGAGGCTTAGCATTCAAAAAGGCAGACGACAAAAGGAAAAAGTAGGGGAAAGCATCTAAAAGTTTTGTGAAGTCAGTTGTGGTGGCATGAGCCTGTAATCTCAGCAAATTGAGAGGTCAAGACAGGAGGATCACAAGTTCAAGGCCAGCCCGAGCAACTTAGCAAGACCCTATCTCAAAACAAAAAAGGCTGGGGATAAAGCTCAGTGATAAAGTATCCTTGTGTTCAATCCCTAGTAGCGCGCGCTCACACACACACACACACACACAAAAGTTCAGCGATTAGGAACTGAAGGCGTAGCTCAGTGGTGGTCCTGGGTTCGACCCTAGCATCAGTGAAGTTCAGTGGAAGAAAGGACAGTCCTTTCAATAAATGATACTGGCTCAACTGGACATCCATATACAGAGACGGACTTCAAGCTACACCATGCACCAACACGAAAAATAACTCAAAATCTGGACTATAAAACTTCTCATAGAAAACATGGGAGGAAAAATTTGTGACTTTGTATTAGGAAAAGATTTCCCAAATACCACACCAAAAAATGTGATCCATAAAAGAACAAATTGATATTCTACATGTCATCAAAAGGCAATTTGGATCGCCGGGCGCAGTGGCACACGCCTGGCCTGTAATCCCAGCGACTCGGAAGGCTGAGACAGGAGAATTACGAGTTCAAAGCCAGCCTCGGCAACTTAGCGAGGCCCTAAGCAACTCAATGAGACCCTGTCTCTAAAGAAAATACAAAATAGGGCTGGGGATGTGGTTCAGTGGTGGAGTGCCCCTGGGTTCAATCCCCAGCACCAAAAAAAAAAGAAGAAGAAGAAGAAGAAGGCAATTTGGGACTGGGGGTATAGCTTGGTGGTTCAGCATGTGTTTAACGTGTGCAAGTCCCTGGGTTTGATCCCTAACACCATCAAAAAAAAAAAAGGCAATGTTAAGAGACTGAAAAGATGGGGAGGAAATATTTGCAAATTATATATCTAATAAAGTACTCATATCTAGAATACATAGAGAACTCTCAAAACTTAAAAAGAAAATGAACAACCCAATTTTTAAAAATAGACAAAAGGTTTGAACAGACACTTCACCAAAGAAGGTATAAAGAACTGCACCATCATTGCTTATTAGGGAAATGCAAATTCAAACCACAATGAAATACCACTGTGCACCTATGAGACTGTCTAAAATTAAAAAAGACTTAAACACCAAATGCTGGTTAGGATGAGGAGCCACTGAAGCCCTAAAATGCTGCTGGTGGTGGCACGTGCCCTGGGCAGAGCCTACCCTTCTAGGTTATTCACAAAGAAATGAAGCGTTCATCTACACAGACTTGCACACAAATGTTCCTTCACAGCTTTGCTTGTAACAACCAACAGACAAGTGGATAGAGAACAACAACAACAACAAAAAACAATAAAAATGAATCACTGATATATATCTATATCTGTATCTATCTATATACATAAAACATGGTTGAATCTCAAAGTAATCATCCTGAAAGAAAGCAAACCCAAGAAAAGTATATACTTTAAGAGAGATCTGTACACTCATATTCATAGCAGCATTATTCATAGTAACTGAAAGGTGAAAGTACCCATTATCCATCAATGGATGAATAGATAAAATGTAGTCTATCCATACAGAGGAAAGAAAATTCTGATGCACAGATGAACCTTGAGGATATTACAGGAGGTGAAATAAGCCAGTCACAAAAAGGGAAGTACTGTATGATTCCACTTACATGAGTAATAAGAAGTAGTCAAATTCAAACAGACAGAAAGTAAAATGAGGGCTGCTAGGGACTGGATGAGGAAATGAGGTGCTGTTTAGTGGGAATAGGTTTTTTTTTTTTTTTTTTGGTACCGGGGATTGAACTCAGGGGTACTTAACCATTGAACTCAGGGGTACTTGACCACTGAGCCACATTCCCAGCTCTATTTTGTATTTTCTTTAGAGACAGGGTCTCACTGAGTTGCTGAGGGCCTCGCAAAGTTGCTGAGGCTGGCTCTGAACTCGCGATCCTCCTGCCTCAGCCTCCCAAGCCCCTGGGATTACAGGCGTGCGCCACCGCACCCAGCAGGAATAGTTTTGAGTTTAGGAAAATGAAAGAATTCTGGAGATGGATGTTGATGACAGTTGTACAACAATTTGAACATATTTAATGCCACTGAATGGTACACTTAAATGTACCATTTAATGGTACATTTCTGGAGATGGAATTCTGGAGATGGATGTTGATGACAGTTGTACAACAATTTGAACATATTTAATGCCACTGAATGGTACACTTAAATGTACACTTGAATGGTACCATTGGCTAAAATGGTAAATTTTGTGTGCTATATATCTTACCACCATTTTGTAAAACTAACTTTTTAAAAATACATTTTGTATGATTCTACCTACATAATTCTAGAATGCATAAACTAATCTGGTGTGAGAGAAAGCAGATCAGTGGTAGCCTAAGGATGGGCATGAATGAGGCCAGCCACAGACAGAGCACATGAAGACTCCTGAGGTGATGGTTTCATGGGCATGTACATACATCACAACTTATCTAATTATTATATTCTAAAGACATGCAGCTTAGTATATAAGAAAATAAAATAGGCTAAGTTGAAAAGAAGGTGAACAAAGAGGAAGAGCAGAAAGGGGAAAGGAAGTCAGAGCAGCATCTATTATAGCTGACAAAGCCACCCCAATAGAAAGAACACAAAGTATGCACTGTGGATTTCAGTATGACATCTATGTGTACAGGAAGAGCACCTATGGAGAAGGAGAAAAGGCCCAGGGGAGAGAAAGTATCACCATTGAGGAGGAAAAAATCTTCCCTGTACCATATGAACACAAAATTTTGAGCAGTGGTTCAAAACTAAGTAAGAACCGGAGTTTAGGCAGCCTCCCTAGGACAGGGGTAAGAAGGCCCCAAGGACAAAGAGAAAAGGCTCTCTGACTAAGGTAAGAAGTCAAGACCAGGGTGTAGAGATAATAAAGGCACAGCACTCTACCAGGACAAGGGAAGACAGCCCCTACACTGTCAGGACAGCTTAAAGGAGCTTCCTCCTGCGGTGGCACAAAACCCAGGATGTCAACAAAAGCACAGGAGCTGGCTGCAGTCAGGAAGAGGCTCACCACACTGCCTCTGTACTTCCTTCATTCTCCTTGATGTTTTTGGGAGCAGACGAGCAAGGCTGTAATGTCACTCCTTTGCTATGAATGGTTTGATTAATACAAGCAAGTCAGAAGGAGCAGGAAGGGCAGACATAGAGGCTGACCAGGCAGCAGAACCAGTCACTTGGTTGTCCTGTGGTTCAACTAAGGGAGAACTCACACACAAATGGTTTATGTCACCTGGGCCATGAATGTAAACTCACTGAACTCTTAAGTCCTTCATGCACTAATTCCCTCTACTTTTGCTGCTCTGGGTGGCTCTGAGGAAGAACCAGCTGTGGGGTTGCAGTGGCATTCCTTTCCCAGCCCAATAACTCAATGACTATTATAGAAGCACAGCAAGGTTCTACCTAATAGTTCAGACTGCTGGGAAGAAGCGATTTTTAAAAATAAACAAGCACAGGGCTGGGTTTGTGGCTCAGTGGTAGTATGCTTGCCTAGTATGTATGAGGCACTGAGTTCAATTCTCAGCACCACATATAAATAAATGAATAAAAAAAGGTCTATCAACATCTAAAAAATATTTTTAAAAAATAAATAAATAAACAAGCTCTATAGAACCCCATGGTCGTCCTTAGGAAGATAAGCTCACTAAAGCACTCTGAAGAATTTCTTTCTGGACTTTAAATTACTGCCCCTATAACTATATATCTAACACCATGATAAAGGGTTAAGATGGTGCTAAGACTGGCAAGGCCTCTGTGACTCTAAACAGCAGCACACCTATCCAGCAAGGACATACCCAGGCAACATCTGACACCCACAGGACCATGTGCAGAAGGAAAGGCGGTGTGCAGGAGTATGAACACCCCAACACCAAGAGACTGGGACTGCCAAGCATCTTTAAATGTAGAGAACAAAACTCCCACCTCCAAAAATTTGCAAAGAGCACATGAATCAAATGTACTCTCCATCTCAGGTTTGGTCACATTGTTATTGAATTTGACTCCTTTCACCTGCTTTCTATCCAAGGCAAATAAATAACCACTAAAGCCAGCAGTCTCCTCCAGTGAAGTCTACAACCACCCCTGCCCTCTCCTTCTAACTCTTAAGCCTCAGGTCACTGAGGCCTTAACAGGACTTTCCTTTAAATCTCTGAAGAAACCTCCAGACTCACCTTCAATCTATCCTATCCTCTTCTACAGCTACTCTTCTCAGTCACCTCCCCTTGTGGACCTCTCTCACCTTAGTACTGACCTTTGCTCTCCTCACTCCCTTCAGGGACATCTCACTGCCATGGCCACAACCACTTTTAAGATGACAACTCCCAAATCTAGCTCCAATCTCTTTGTCTCCCAGAACTGCAGACCCCACTACCAGCTATTCACTGGTCTCTCCCATTTACATCTCCAACTATTCTCTCCTAGTTCATATCAAACACACATCTCCTATCTGCATGAGGAGCAAGGATACTAGGGACCAGGTTTATCTTCCTGTGCATTCCTTCAGCCCTCAAGTCATCCTTCCCATCACTGTCCAATCCCCCAGCTTGCATCTCTCCACCAACCCAGACAGGATAGCCACCTTCTAGAACAGGGACTTAGACTGCTTTGCTAAAAGCACTGACTTTTCACTTGGGCCTGCAATGTCCAATGGGTAACTAAAAGCAGAATAAAAGCTTGACATCTCTGCCTTCATTGTGTTATCTATCTCCTTTCTAAAACTTTGAGTGAGATTCCTGTTCAACTCTGCGCATAGAAATGTGAATCAGGGCTGGGGATATAGCTCAGTTGGTAGAGTACTTGCCTCGCAAGCACAAGGCCCTGGGTTGAATCCCCAGCACTGTCAAAAAAGAAAAAAGAAATGTGTATCATTTAAGGAGTGTCTGTCTAAAAATAGGTAATACAATATTGATTGGCCCTAAAATTTACCTAACCTCTCTCATTCCCCTTTAAGGCTGAAGACACCAGATAAGAGTAACTAAGGTATTTTCAAGATTTGCAGGGACACTTAAAATCAACAAATTGTCAACTGTCCGCTTTTACAGTGTCCTGGAACAGGACAGGAGTAGCAATTGTAAGTTCCCAGTCATTATCCTAAACCTAAAGGAATGAACTTCATCTTGCCTTTCTGTTGTCCTTTTCTCTAAGTCATTCTCTCCTGTAGGCACCTTGAATTTTAAGAGCAAGCCCTATAGGCAGGTCACCCCTGAATGGGACTGTTCTTCACTCAATGGAAGCAATTATCCTATGAGAGAAATAAGGCTGCTGCCCCCCTAAACAGAAGCAATCATCTCGTGATGGGAACAAAATTGTCCCCTCAAGCAGTAACTTCTCCAGGACTTCACAAAACCAGACCTAATCATCAACCCGACCAAAATATGACCAAGACCTTTTAACTATGTATATCTCTAGTCCTCTTTCCCAATTCCTCTCCCAATTAAACCTGAAGCTCAAGTCAGCACCCCTAAAACAGGGCTGAGTATGTTTGGTTCTCCTTTGTCTTCCCAGTATGACTATACTGAATATTAAATTCCTTTTCTACTTCACTATTACTCTTGCCATTGGTTTTCTTTTGGGACATATGACTATAACTGATATACTGTATGTACCTGGTATACTGAGAATCCTTGATGTCAGTTCCCTGCCCTTGGCCTGGGATTCCAGCAACATTCCCACCCACGCTTCCTGTAGCCAGCCTTTCCACTCTCCTTCCCTCCCAATCCTTCTGGTGTACAATAAAGTATATAAAAGCATACATTTGTGCATGTGTGCACATGTGTGAGAGTGCATGTGTGAACACACATGAGAGGTTGTATGCAAGAACACTGTGTGAGGGTGATGAGAACTGTGAGAATATTGCTAAGTATGTATGTGAGTGTGTGTCCACCTTCTCAGCAACACAACACTGTACCGTTGAAACTAGAACAGAATATTATGTGAAGGACAACAAGAATTATTTCAGGGGGGAAGCTTTTGGAAACTAAGAATGACAGCAAAGAATAAAACAAAACTTCATGTGAGGACTGGAAGACAGTTGAGAAAATCATGCATGAGCTTCCAGGAAAAAAAGAAAAAAAGAAAAAAAAAGTCGGAAGCACAGAATAGAAGGGGAAAAAAAATGGAACTACAGAACTAGTGAACCAATTCCAGAATAACAGAAAAACTAGAAAGAAAACAAAGAAAATAAAGGGAAGGAAATTACCAGAAAGAATTTAAGGAAAGCTATAAATTCAGAGATAAATGACAAGAATCTGTAGCTAAAAACTCAGCAAGCACCCAGTAGATGGGATTAAACTAGAGCCAAACTCAAATAAAGCATAATGAACTTTTACAACACTGAATGCAGGAAGAAATAAGAGCCTTTAGAGAGTGAAGAAGTAAATTATAGCAAGAGCAAAATCAGAAATATATCAACTACCTAAGAGCCATGTGATAAGCTAGAAGAAAATGAAGCAATGCAGGGAATATTTTCAACTTAACATTCAATTATCAGTGATGTATGTAGGAACACCTGAGGCTTTGTGAGTCATATTACAGGAAGAAACATAATGATGGAACAGGCAGACTTGTTTCTCTCAGAAGCACTGGGCATGCCCATCCTGTGCATTATGCTCCCTGTGAGCACCGGGCCCCAGGCACTTCCTCTTCCCTTAATTGGCCTGATCAGGAGCCTAGCCAGAGCATAATCAGGAGCTTAACAAGAGGGTGTTAACAACTACTGGCAATGTGTAATCAGGCAATGCCTGCTATACATGCTTGCTTGTTTTGCATTAAACTCGAGCTTACTAGCCTTCAGAACCTGAGCTCCCTGCGTGGTGGGCGTGGTGTTAGTGCCCTCGCACTCATCTTCCTTACTCCCACAGGCCGCTCCTGTTCCACTTTACAACAGATGTATAGTATACTGGTATACCAAAAGCACTTTCAGGCATCTGGCAAGGTGATCAGCTCACCCTGGTTTGCCTGGAACTTTCCTGGCCTCAGCACCATCAGTCCCAGTTATGGTTTGAATATTGTTTATCCCTTCCAAAATTCATGTTGAAATTTATTCCCCATTATGAAATATTAAGAGGTGGAACAAAGTGGGGCCTTTAAGAGGTGATCAGGGTTCTATCCATAAAAATAACTATTCCATTCATATGATTAATGGACTAATGGGTTAAGAGGTTATGTTGAGAATGGGTCTGCTATAAAAGCCAAACACAGCATAAAAACTATTTACACAGCATTTACATTGTATTAGGTATTGTAAGTAATCTAGAGATCATTTACATATACAGGAAGATGTGTGTAGTTTATATGCAATTACTGCCCCATTTTACATAAGGGGCTCAGCTCCCTCAGACACTGGTATCTAGAAGAGCCCTGGAACCAATCTTCAATGGATACCAAGGGATAACTAACTGTACTCCCAAAATTGGTCTACAGAGTCAATGCAATACCTATCAATAATTCCACTTACTTCTCTGCAGGAATTGACAAGTTTATTCTCAAATTCATATGGAAAAGCAAGGAACTCAGGATACCAACCTTGAAACAGGGGAACAAAGTTAGAGAACTCACACTTTCCTAATTTCAAAGCTAACTAATAAAGCCACAGTAATAAAAATGCATGGTACTGGCAGAGGGACAGACACCCATTTCAACGGAACAGAACTTGGGAGTCCAAAAAATAAATCCTCAAACTTCCAACTGATTTTCAAGAAAGTGCAAGTCAACTCAATGGGGAAAGAACAACTTTTTTTTTTATTTTAAATCAGTTAATATTGGTATCAGCTGCCGCCAGTATTCCTTCCCTCTCCCATCTTACAACCCAACTTGTCAGCCTGCAAACATCCTAGCCAGCCACTGGTCCGCTAGTCAGTCTGCCAACATTCTCGGCAGCCATTGGTCTGATGGTAGTTAAATTCCACTACTCAAGAATAGCTCCCCCGCCATTCATATTCTCTCTCTCTCTCTGTCTCCCACCCCCCTTCCCTCCCAGCCCTGAAAGCAGACACTCTGGTTGTCTGCCTCTCTCTCTAACTCTTACTCTTACTCTCACTATCACTATCTCTCTCTCTCTCTCTCTCTCACTCTCCCTCTCTCCCCCCCTCTCTCCCCCTCTCCCTCCCAGACCTGAAAGTGGACACTCTGCTCATCTGCCTCTCTCTCTAACTCTTACTCTTACTCTTTCCCACTCTCTCTCTCTCACTCATTCTTACTCTACTCTCTCTCACTCACCCTCCCCATCCCCCTCTCAACCTGTGGGCACTCTGCCTCTCTGCTTAATAAAATCTCTTGCGTGAGTTACCACATTCAGAGTGGTTTTCTGGGTGCTTTCAGTTAACAGATTTATTCTTCTTTTATGTTTTTTTTAGTTGTAGATGGACACAATATCTTTATTTTATTTATTTCTATATGGTGCTGAGGATTGAACCCAGTGCCTCACCCATGCTAGGCAAATGCTCTACCACTGAGTCACAAAAACAGCCCCAAAAGAACAGCTTTTAAACAAATGGTACTGGGATAATTGAATGTTAAAAAAAAAAAAAAAAGAAGTCTAACCCCTACGTCTCTCAAAAATTAACTCAAAATGGATCAAATGGAAGAGCTAAAATTATAAACCTCTTAGAAGAAAATATAAGAGTAAATATCTGTGATTATGGGATAAACAATGGTTTTTTTAGCTACATCAAAAGCATAAGCAACCAATGGAAAGACAGGGAGATTAGACTTTACCAAAATTAAAAACTTCTCTGTACTTAAACAGATGCCATCAAGAAAGTGAAGACAACCCACAAAATGGGACAAAATATTTGCAACTCATGAATGTTAAATGGAACTTGAATCCAGAATATATAAAGACAGATAAAGGTTCTGAATCAGTATTTCTCCAAAGAAGATATGCAAATGACCAATAAGCACATAAAAAATATACATTTTAAGCCACTGGGAGATGCAAATCAAAATCATTATGAGATACTAGTTCATACTCACTAGAATAGCTATAATCAAAAAGATAGATAACAAGTGTTGGTGAGGATATGGAGGAGGCATATCTCACAAAACATCACTCTGTCAGTTCCTCAAAACTGGCCCAGCAGTTACACTCCAAAGAATATACCCAAGACAAATGAAAATATGTCTACATAAAAGCCGGTACACAAATGTTTATAACACCATTACTCCTTAGAGTCAACCCAAATGTCTGATGAATGAATAAGCAAAATTAGGAATTATTCGTACAATGGAATACAATTCAACCAATAAAAGGACCAAACAAAGCACAGGCATGTGCTACAACATGGATAAATTCTAAAAACATCCCATTAAGTGAAAGAAGTCAGACACAAAAGGCCACACATTATTCCATTTATATGAAATTCAGAATTGGCAAATCTACAAAAGCAAAATAGACTGGTAATTGCGTAGGGTTGAGAGACTTGGCAGGAAATGGGGAGTGACTGTCAATGTGTACGAAGTTTTTCTGGGATAATAAAAATGGTCTGGAATTGGATAACAGCGATAGTTGCACACTCTGTAAACAGACTTAAAAATGCTCAATTGAACATGATAAAGGGTAAACTTTAAGATATGCAAAATACATCTAAATTTTTAAAACTGCATGCAGCCATGTGTAGTGAGGCATGTATGAATGTGTGTGCATGCCTGTGAGCCTGGAGAAGGAGTACAGGAACACACCCATGGTGTACTGTCATTGGCTGCACAATTAGAAGGGACAGATCAAACGTTTATTTTTACATGTTTGTTATTCGCTTGTCTCAGTGACCATGTATTTTCTAATATTAAAATTATCTAATAGCAAATGGAATTTTTTTAAAATCAGGGGAAATTCAATAAGATACTATAAGTGATCAAACTTGAATAATTTTCTCTATATTTCAAATTATCTAAAACCTGATTTTATTAGTTTTATAATTAATTAAATAACTGCTTCCCTGTCATCCAGTTGTAACAAATACTGGGAAATACACCATTCCCAAAAGCAACACCAACATTAACTATCTACTAACGGAACTCAGGACACATGAGATTTGCATACAATTCTCTAGGGTAACTTTTGTAACTGAATTTAATGGAAGAAAAAAGAATGAAATGATAGAACTTCTTACAAGGAATATTTAATGAACAAAATTGATCATATTCTTCAGGTTAATACCCAGTATATCCTCAACAGGTATAATACAGAATTTGATCAAGTTCCAGTGAAATTCATTTGAAAGAAATCAAGAATCAATTAAATCAATTAAGGGAGTCTTGAGCCTTTTGCAGACAATGGAGTAGTACATGTAGCCCTCAACATTCAAGGAAGAAAAATTTTCTAAAATCTAACATAAATGAAATCACTGAAGATAAGACAGCAAATCAACTAGAAGGAGAGCAGTGAATGAGAACACATGGAACATTTTATTTGTAAAATTTTACAGAAAAGCAATATCCAGAAACTCATCAATGAATTAACAAAATAGGAAATACCAATAGTAAATCCTATAGAAAATATCATCTTTCCTGTGGGCTGGGATTGTGGCTCAATGCTAGAGTGCTTGCCTGGCAAGTGTGAGGCACTGGGTTTGATTTTTAGAACGCATTTAAATAAATTTATTTATTTTAATAAATAAAATCAAGGTCCACTGACAACTAAAAATATATTTAAAAAAAAAGAAAATCTACTCTTTCTTATAAAGTAAAGAATGCAAACTAAACTGTAAAGTAGCATCATAATTGTTTAATTAAAATTTAAAAATCAGGCTAGAGATGTGGCTCAGTTTATGTAAAGTGCATGCCTAGCATGTGTGGCACGCCCTGGATTCAATCCCCAGTAGCACCAAAAAAACGAAAATAAAAAAATAAAAACATACTCATTATCCATTATGACCTAGACCTGGCCTCTCCCAGAAAAGGAAAGGGCAGAATGTCAATAGGAACTTGCTTCACCCATCATAAACACATTCCACGGTGTTAGCAAGACATGGGCAGTTATCACAGGACTCTGCAAATAGGATGCCCGACTTTACCACAAGCCCTTTTACAAAATTATCAGCATACAGAATTCTTACCATCACCAAAGTTATATTAAACAAGAAAAAAATCTGACTTTACCACAGTCCTTTTTCAAAGCTATCAACATATAGCATTCTCACCATCACCAAAGTACATTAAACAAGAAAAAAATCTTTCACATGTTATGAATTAAACAATATCATGCTACATCCATACATAAATGTACCAAAAAGAATTTCACCTGTATGAATATGTAGAAAATGCCAATCAAAAACAAATAAATAAAGGAGTGAAAGGAAGATCAATAGAGGAGATGAGGGAGAATGGGGGAAGGATGGGAAAGTGGGGATGGGAATTGAAATCAAACTCCTTGCACGTTTTTTTTTTTTTGTCAAAATGAACCCAAATATTATGTATAATTATAATGTTCTAATTAAAAAAAAAAATCTTTTCCACTGACTACATCTGGATTTTCAGCTACCTGGGACTCTAAAACTATCTATGCCTCTGTTTCCCCAGGAGAAAACAGAACCAGATATCACTCCCCACCAATAAAAGGAAATGAATGAAACTTGAAAATAAAGGTGAAAAGGATTGAATGCTTTAACCTGAGAGTGAGGGCACAAAAACTTAAGTCATGGATTCAGGATTAAACTCCAGCCTGCCCTGAATTTCACAAATATCATGAAATATGACTCCATGTGAATTAACTCTATCCTAATGACTACACTAGTCATGTCCTTGGCTACTATGCTCTTTTGCAAAATTTGCATTAAGAGATTTCAGATTTCCTCCATTGGAATATCTTTCAGTGTCTTTAAAAAAACTTATATGACCTCCATCGTAATTCTTTTCTACTACCATACATTTCAGGTGGCCCCTAGACAACAAACCCAAGAACCAGAATGAACCCAATTCGGCTCATCACAAACTCTCCTTCCAGACTCCACCCTTCTAAGAAAATCCTTGACACATATCTCGCGGGCTCTCTTCCTCCTTTCTCCGGGCTTTCCAAGACCCAAAATTCACAAAGCAAGCAAAGGCACCCCCAGTCTAGGAAACATTTCTGAGATTCTACAGACTGGGTAATCTCCTCCTCAGAATTCATCACACTAGACTGCAGTTGTCTGCCCAAGTCCCCCCTAAACTGTGAGCCCCACAAGCATCTCCCACTGTGTATGTGCAACTCCTAGAAGAAGACCTGACACATCACAGAAGGTACTCAACAAACACGAAGGATGGATCACATATGAAGAGAAGTCTTCTCTAAAAATTAGTGTGATCTGCAAAAGGAAGAGGCCATTTCAGATCATTCTGAGCTCCCTGATGCTGGAGGCATGCTAATAAGGACTAACAATTTTCCATCCATCATGGATGTTGTAGAAAGCACTGAAAAGCTCCCAGTGCTGGGTTAGATGGCCCAGACAATACACAGCAACCTGCCGCTACTGCTGAAAGTCAAGGAGCCTTTGAAGAGGCACTAAAGGCAAATATAAAGGAGACCCTCACCAGCCATGTGACATGCAGGGTGGCCATGCCTCAGCGACAGTGACTACAAAGGAGCAGAAACAGAGAAAGAGGCAAGTCCAGGAGCCAGGTCCTGACCTACGGCCACGTGGGAGCTATCCACAGTTGGGATGGACAGGAGAGATGACAGGACAACATCCAAGTGCCCAACTCTACAGTAAACAAAATCAGGGCTCAGACAATTCAGCTGTGCAAACAAATGGTCCCTGAACACAGGTGGTCTCCCCAAGGAGATGTTCTATAGTATAATACAAATATAACATATGTGGGCCTATATTCAAACTCAGATGCTTCACTACTCTGAGATAGGAATTATCAGGGACAGGTACACACATACACATGCCTCTCATACACACACAAAGTGCAAGGGAAATGTGTACTACTTCTCCATTCTTGAGGATATTTAATGTAACTATCAAGGAGCAAGCTACATTTTGCTTACAAACAACATTTCATAAACTGCTATAAAATTTCATACAAAACACCTAATTTACAGGGCTCTAGTTAGAGTTTCTAAACAAATGTAACCATCATGCATGAAATTAGCATTTTCACTATATAATTAACCGGAACAAATGAACATATACAACTTATACTCTAAAATCCCCTAATGACCATGTCTCCAGAAAAATTCCTAAATAAGAAAACATTGGCCAATATATTAGCTTAACTTCTCATGGAATAAAAAAAAATAAATCATAAAGTAGATTATTCCTACTTTTCAAATGTGAACAAAAACAGAAAATTGTGAGGCAACACTGGGTGCCTCCAGGAGTGTAGGGACATGCAGGGCAGCAATGGGTGCCCTCATCCACATCACTGGGCAAAAGCTTGCCTCAAGCCTATAAGAACTATCCTTTGCTCCGCACTACCTTAAGGCATACTTGCAGACATTCAGAGAGGTGGAAACCTATTCATAACCCATCAGAACCTGGAAACTAATTCTATTTTACATAAAAACCCAAATTATTTTTGCATGACTTGATTATACTGTGAATTTTCCAGGAATATAACTATTGGGCAAATTTGTTTGATTCCTGCCTTTGCTAAAATTTAGTCACCTTTCTGAAAAATTCCATCACCAATGAAGAACTACCTATGTTTGAGTTGATCAAAACACTTCCAGGCTTCACATGTAGCCTTTACTCATATTTGTCCAGTACCAGCAACTACCTTGCTAAGGAAGCTAGCATTTATATAATGAAAAAGGGGTTACATATCCCTTGATTTTATTTAAGTAATGTGTATGTACATGTATATTATCTGTAATATAAAATAAGGTTATATGGATAAGTTAGGTCATCTATTTTCATTTCAGGAAGGAAATGAAGCATGCTACAAAATATCGGTTATATAAATTGAGCACTGCCAGGCACAATGGCACACACCTGTAATCTCAGCAACTCAGGAAGCTGTGGCAGGAAGATCATAAGTTCAAAGCCAGTCTTAGCAACTTAGCAAGGCCCTAAGCAACTCAGTGAGACCCTGTCTCTAAATAAAATACAAAATAGGGCTGGGGATGTGGCTCAGTGATGGAGTGCCCCTGAGTTCAATACCTAGTACCAAAAAATAAAAATAAATAAAAAGTGCTGAGGATGTAGCTCAGTGGTAAAGCACCTCTGGGTTCAATCCCCTGCACAAAAAAAATAAAAATAAAAATAAAAAATAAATAAATAAAAATGGAGGACTGGTCTGAAATCAAACTCTAGTGGAGTTTAGGATGAAACCATTTTTACATTTAGAATAAACAAAAACTTAAGAGCTGGGGGCTGGGATTATGGCTCAGTGGTAGAGCTCTTGCCTAGCATGTGTGAGGCACCGGGTTTGATTCTCAGCAACACATACAAACAAATAAAGGTACATCAACAACTAGTAAAAATATTAAAAAACAAACAAACAAACTTGGAGCTCTTCAGTAGAATCACTTCTCTGGAGATAAATTGTTATAGGTCTTAAAAAGTAAAACAAGACCCAAGGACAGGGAGAACACCCAGCTTGGCAAAATGGCTTCTTACTATAGAAAAAGTCACCTGGATCCCACTGCATCCACCAAGAAAACAGGCCAGGCACCCATAGGCTCCACCAATGCTCAAGGCAGTACAGGCCACAGCCGGAGCTCCTGATCAAGGTAGGGGCCACAGTGCTGACACAGCCCAACAAGCCCATTCATCCAAACAAGAGACTGGCGAAACCTCAAATGCCAAGAATTCCACCACTTGATGAAGTGGTGTTCAATACAAATAGTGTTTTCACAGAATTATAGAACTTAATGGTTTAAGAGACCCTAAAAATAATCTAAAACAATTTTGTCATTTTCTAGATGAGGAAACTGTGATAATCAGAAGAAGTTTGATTATCCTTAAGCCCACAGGGCTCTCCCCAGCCTTGACACAGACTCAGACACTTTTTTTAGGAGCAGGTACTCTATAAACAGTGGTCTGCTGACTATGTCCCAAGGCCTCTGGTGCTAAGGAGTTACTACAGGGAGCAGTAAGAAGGAATGAGAGAGTCTTCAGCAGTAGACATGCCACTAAAGGTTCCAAGGCCGACCCTGTGAACTTCCAGGAAAATCAGTGGACTTCATACCCTCACAACATCACAAGATCTAAAAAGCGCACCTGAACCAGGTCCCCATCTTCAGGTAGTTCAAAGTCTCAGCCAACAGCTCTCTCTCTCTCTGGGGCACTGCCTAACAGTCTTCTTTTAAACACAGTTCCTGCATTTTACAATAAATGTTGTTAGGACAACTGAAGAGCCATTTGGAAAGTATAAAATTGGATCCATACTTCACAGCATGGGTTAACTCCAAATGGATCAGAGATATAAATATAAAAATTGAAAACACACAAAGGTTTTTTCACAGAACTACAGGAAAAAAATACAAGCACTATAGGAAAAAAGGGTGAAATCCTTCAAAACCTTAGGAAAGGGATATCTGATTCAAAATTCCAGACAAATATTTTTATACAAACATTTTAAATATTAAAAAAAAACTATTTGGTCAAAAAAAAATCAGAAGAAAAAAACCAAACCAACAAACAACAACAACAAAAAAACAAAATAAAGAAAATAAACAGCAAGTCCAAGGTCCTGGGTTTGATCCAAAAAAAAAAGTTAAACTGAGAGAAAACATTAATAATATATATTACAGAAAAAAGAGAACTCTCCCGGGCGTGGTGGCGCACGCCTGTAATCCCAGCACTTGGGAGGCTGAGGCAGGAGGATCACGAGTTCAAAGCCAGCCTCAGCAACTTAGCAAGGCCCTAATCAACTCAGTGAGACCCTGTCTCTAAATAAAATACAAAATAGGGCTGGGGATGTGGCTCAGTGGTCGAGTGCCCCTGGGTTCAATCCCCGTTACCAAAAAAAAAAAAAAGAGTACTCTCAAGACTATGGGCATCTTAACACACAATTAAAAAGATAAATGTTAAAACATCAGTGCCCACCACCTTTCAGATGAGGAAAATTCAAATTTTACACACATACCCACTAGTGAGCTATGGGAACATGGCAGCTCTTACATGGTGGAAGGAATGCAAAATGGCACAAACCTCAGGGAGATTTGGCTGGCATTATCTAACAAAACTAAACAGCCATTTTCCATAGGAATCTGCTTCTGGGGTTTTATCCTGAAAATATACCCCTCTCAAAATTAAAACAGCAGAGTACAAGGTTATCACTGTGACATCTTATGTACCAGCAAAATAAAAGACACTGTGTGAATGCCCCTTCACAAAAGGTTGGCAGATCAATAAGCAATACAAAGCTACACTGGAGGCTGATGCTACAGACACAAACAGTGCAGATCTCAATGAACTGTAAGGGCAGAATTTTCCGGAAATATCAAAATGTAAGTGTATATAGAATATACTATCTTTGGTGTAACAAAGAAGAGAAAATGAGAAAAAAACATGCACACATATGATGTAGCATTATTTACTTTTGACAGAGAAACAAGAGAAGTATACCAGAACTACTGAAAATTGTTCCTGGTAGGGGTACGGGCATTGAAGCAGAGTAACAGGCATGAACTTGCTCTCAAGTCATCTTTTCATAAAGCTTTGACTTGTGAACTCTGAAAATGGTTTACAAAATCAAAAAAGTCAATGTTTTAAAAACCCAAAAATTGAATACAAATAGAAATGAACCTAACTATATTACATTGATAATATAACTGCCAGAAAAAGAATTCAAGCAAGTTCTAGGTGGGATATGTTCTAATGACAAGAGTGACTACAGAGAAATCCTTAGTTTTTCCTGACAGGTTTGCTGTTGATGACAAGGGTGAAGGTGTAGGAAAATAAACTACTTTGCATGTACTATAAAACAGAGGAAACAGAACACTGACCTTGGAAACTGGGGTTCTTAATGTGAGAGAAGGAAGCACAAATTCAGAACAAAGAAGAGTAATGCTGTGGATTTGAACTGGAAGTGCCAATAGGAACTTGTGATTCAAGAATACGACTCCTAACTTTGTCCACTGGAAGCATCTAGAAGTAATTAATCTCAGCTGTGAGCATACCGCCTGTCCATATGTTAAATTCTATCCCACCAGAACAGAGCTAGAGCTTCTGCGAGAGAACAGCTGGTCCCACAGCTGAGGCAGAGAACACACAGGTGACCCTAGTACACTATGCCAGAGCAAGGAATGCTCAAAGAACAATACAGACATGCCAGACAGACAGACACGACCAGTTGAGGAGTTCCCACTGGCCAAACCAGGAACAAACTGAAAATCAAAGGAAGTAATAATGTAGAAACATGAATGAAAATCCTTAAGTCCATAGTAGTTCTCAAAATATAATAAGGGAGGAAGGAATGCCAGCTAACACAGGTAGAAGGAATAATGGAATCTTTTTTTTTTTTTTCTTTTTGTACCACAGATTGAACCCAGGGGCATTTAACCACTGAGCCACATCCCCAGCCATTTTATATTTTATTTTGAGATGTCTCATTAAATTACTTAGGGACACTAAGTTCCTGAGGTTGGCCTTGAACTTGCAACCCTCCTACCTCAACCTCCCAAGTCACTGGAAATACAGGCATGCACCAGCCTATAGAATCTTCTAAATTACCATTTTGCAACCACCAATAGCATGATGATATTGGGCAGTATCATCAATGGATACAAAAAGCTGCAGTAGCTTCAAATTCCCTGCAACTTCTTTATTAATTATAAAGAAAAAGCTGCCTTTCCTGAAAAGCAACCAATCAACCCTTCCAAGGGCACCCACCCAGAGTTGCAACAGTGGGCTGTCCACCCTCAGAGGCCTCTAGTGCAACAAGATGCCGGGCTGGACAAAAATGTGTCATTTGAATTTAATCATGGGTAGCAACCAGACTGACTGAGACTGGTCTCAACTTCATGAAAGCCAAGGTCAGGAATAAAAGAAAAAATGATAAGGATTCTAGATTAAGAGTCTAGAGACACAAATGCAACATGTAATCTTGGATTCTGAACAGAAAAAAAAAAAAAAAACAGTCCATCAATGGTAGAATGAATTAAATTATTGGTGCAGAATTAAATATTATACAAAAAAGAACTATTGATTCTGTTTGTAAATGAGTCTTACAAGCATGAAAACAGAAGAGGTCATGAAAGGAAAGAGCCCATACCACGGGATTCCACATGTAAACTTCAAAGTCAGGTAAGGCAACTACTCCATGGTTATAGTGAGTTGAGTGGTACCCCACAAAAGATTTGTCCGTGTCCTAATCCTCAGAACCTGTGAATGTGGCCTCATTTGGAAAAAGGGACTTTGCAGAGAGGTAACTGTGTTAAGGATCTCCAGATGATGTCCTTGTAATCTGATGGCTCTATCTCCAGTGACAGGCCTCCTTAAAAGAGATACCCAGAGAAGGTCATGTGACAATGAAGGCAGAACAAACTGATACAGCTAGAAGCCAAGCAAAGTCCAGGGTCACCAGGAGCTGAATGAAAAAAGAAGGACCCTCCCATAGAACCTTCAGAGGGCGTATGGTGATGCTCACATCTTGATTTCAGACTTCTATCCTCCAGAACCAGGAACACTATATTCTCTTGTTTTAAGCCACCAAGTTAGTAGTGATTTGTTACTACAGTCCCAGGAGTAGCTGAGTATGGGAATCGGTGATTAGGAGGGGCATGGGGGACACTTTCAATTATTGCTTATTTTGGTAATATCTAACTATGGGTAGTGATTCCATAGCTAGTTTGTAATATTTCCTCAAACTGTTCTAATCACCAGGAGGAGACCTTAATGAGATTCAGAAGGTTCAAGAGAAGGGCATCAAAGCACCATGACCATCTGAAGACTGTCACAATCTGACACTATCATAAACAGGCAAGAGGTGTCTGATGTCTCAGGCTTACCTGGGTACAATTTCATTACTTCAGTTAGTTCCCTAGCAGGTGGTTCTACTGAGAAGCTGTATCTTCCAGCTCTGCACAATTGGGAATCCTTAGAAGCTGGGGTTAACATAGTCCTGAATGCTGTCAGATCTGCAAGAATGCCACTAACTCTACACAGCAGAAGAGCCAAATTATACCAAGTATTTGCAGCACCTCCTCACCACAACACCCTTGGGCCAATACACAAAATAACCCTACAGGTCTGGACATAGAAGGTTTGGCCCAGGTAAACCAGTGAAAGCAGAAGAGTGGCCAGGCCTGCTGACTTTGAGATAACCAAAGATCACATCGTCAAATCTCAGCAACAACACATAGAGCAACCCTGTCACCTTGGTGGAAATCTCTACTTTCTCTAGATTTACTGCCAATGGAAGGAGGAGGAAGCAGAGTTCACTTAACTGTGCCATGCAGTCTGCCTTCTGCAAAAAGGCCCCTGATGCTGGGGAGGACAACAGGTGCATGACTGCAGTCAGAGTTTATCTCCCCAGAATCAGGAAAGCAGTAAGAGCCAAGCACAGTTCCATTAGGATGAGATTTTCAGTTCTCTTAATTTTTCAGATTTTCTAACTTACATTTTGAAAAGGAAAATAAAGTTACTAAAGAGTGAGCTGTGGACTTCAAACATTAAGTCATAATCATCCAAATGAGGGAAGTCTGAAATATAGGAAAGTGACAGGAACTGGAGAAAGACATTACTGGATGTCAGTGTGAGGTGCCAAGCCTGGATATGATGGGACCATGTGAGTCCACAGAGTGGGATGGAAGAGAGGAGACAGCAGGTAGGGTGAGGGAAATAGAAAAGGAATGAGGGAGCTAGGAGAAAACTGTGCTAGAAGCTGAGGAAGAAGAATGCATTAAGCACCAATATGGCAACAAAAGAAGCAAGAGAGAAACACAACTTCAAGAAGCTCAGAGTGAAGGGAAGGGGTGACTTAACCAGAAGACTTATAAATTGAGGGAGAAGTGGTGCTGGGGTTTCCAGTTATTTCAGTGAATGTGTGTGCATGTGAGACTAAACCAATTTATAAGCTAGAGCTGAAAATAACTAGAATGAGAAAACCACAGACCATCAGAAGATATGGGTCAGCTAGAGCAAGGTCCTCTAACACCCTGGTCTGAGATGGGTGAAAGACACATGCCAACGGAGTTGGGAGGCAAAGAGGCCTAGAAACCCAGTCAGTACCAGTCTGACTTGAGGAATTTTGATGTAGTTGGGGTACAACAACAGAATGGTTACCTGCCCCTACCCACACACACACATAACTCTACACACTAGAACACAAGTGGCATCAAGACCAGAGGGATGATCTGGGGTTGTAGCTCAGTGGTAGAACGCTTGCCTAGCACGTGTGAGGCACTGAGTTCAATCTTCAGCACCACATAAAAATAAATTAATTAATTAAAGGTATTATGTCCATCTACAACTAAAAAAAAAAATTTAATGATAATAACAACAACAACAACAACAACAACAATCAATGGACTAGATGCAGTGGCACACTCCTATAATCCCAGCAGCGCGGGAGGCTGAAGCAGGAGGACTACCAATTCAAAGCCAGACTCAGCAAAAGCGAGGCACTAAGCAATTCAGTGAGACCCTGCCTCTAAATAAAATACAAAATAGGGTTGGGGATGTGGTTCAGTGGTCGAGTGCCCGTGAGTTCAATCCCTGGTACCCAAAAAATAAATATTAATAATAATCAATGGATAGGAGGTTGAAGCAGAAAGATCACAAGTTTGAAGCCAGCAACTTAGTGAGACCCTGTTTCAAAATAAAATAAAGGAAAGGATGGGAATATAGCTCAGTGGTACAGCACTTGCCTAGCATGAACAAGGCCCTGGGTTCAATTCACAGTACTGGGGGAAAAAAGTTAATGAACGTTTTCAAAGAAATATTTTCTGGAGAAAGTAAGGAGAATTTACTACTTTTATAATACTTCAGGTAGTATAAAGGATCAAAAGAATTACATCCTAAACTGGGCTCCTCCAAATAACAGTCTCTCAAAGGGACAGCTGGCAAACTAAAAAAGAAAAGGGCTCCAAGTTCCGACTAATTTGAATTAAATTGCACATTGCTTCACTTCAGGAGCTCTAGATTAGAATGACATAGCTCATTCACTGAGAACAGTCACAGAAATAGGAACCTTAACCAGGAAACCATCAAATCTTGACATAAGCTTTACTTATATTTTTATTCTGTGGCCAATAATCTTTTAGGAAAGTAACCCCATTCCTTGGCTTTTAGATTAAGACTCCCAACAATACAGGCATTTACCACAGAACTTCTAACCCTTTTTCCTTATTCTAAATTTCCCGTTCTGTTCTTAAAGTGCAACCTCCATCTTTAGGAAGTTGGGGAGTTTGAAATCTTTAAACATGTGACACAACACTTGGCTGCAACAGCAACTTAAAACTAGTGTCATTTATTTTTGGAAATTCAATTCTAAGTATTTGCAATACAGCAAAGAAACTCACATGCATAGAAGTGCCTGGGCATATGAGCCAAGCCCAGTACAGGGGTAGAAGTAGAATAGCCAGGCCAAAGGCAGGTGCCAGCAGAAGCAAAACCCATCCCCATACCACAGATACCCCCCTAGAAATTTTCAAGAAGTATTTTAAATCCCCCCTTTATTGCCTGTATTTTTTAATTTTCCTCAACATTACTTTTAATAAAATATTCAGGATTTTTTTTAATCCCATAATCATCTGTTTGGTCACTATTGTTCTGTAATTCCACCAAGAATAAGGCTGAAAGACTAAACACAAAGACAGCTGCAGCACAGTTCACAAAGCATAACATGATAAGGACCTGAGGCCCATTCTGGTAAAGAAGAGTAGGTAGCCACTCTATTAAGCAAGGGAAGAGCAATAAGACAGTAGCTATCATCTGTGGAAGAGTTAAAATTTTAAAGGTAGGGAATGCAGGTTGACAATGCAGGTTGGGGGAGCAGGTTCCAAGGGAACTCTACTTTCTGCTCAATTTTGCTGTGAACCTAAACCACTCGAAAAAGAAATCAAGCCTATTTTAAAAAACTGTAAGGGGAGAGAGATAAATAAGTGCACTTATATTTCTATAAAATATCTCCAGACTGATATACAAGACACTGGTCACAGCAGTCATGTAAGGTAGGGGAAATCAATCTCTCTGTGGAGAACACAGCAAGGGCTGGGCTATGACTAAAAGGACACTAAGGTTCCACTACAGACTTTCCTGAATTTCTTTAATCAGTTCTGGCAAGTATATGCATCATTTCTCAAAAAAGTGGCTTTTTTTTTTTTTAAAGGAAAAATAAGTTCTGGGGAAGGAGGGATTCCAAGGAGTCAAGTCTAAATAAAGGGTATAGCAGCAAAATTGCAGATGCTTGGCCCCCAAGCAAAAAAGCCCACCTAAGAAGTACAGTTTTGGGAGAGAAATGACCACGGACACTAAGAGACATAGCTACTCAAAATGAGATGTTTCAGCAGCCTACACAAGACACCCACACAAGATAAGACAAGAGCACAGCATCAATGAAAAGCTCAAAATATCCCTACAAGAGGAGACAGCCACCCAGGGTCAATCTAAGGAAGAAAAAAACGCTGAAAAATAGAAGGAAAATCTTAGTCCTCTTCCTCAGAGCCACCCTAAATGTGAAAATGCTCAGCTGGTGCTATGTGCCTCTCAAAAAGGTACTACCAACCAACCTACTGGTGTGTGTGGGGGGTCACATCCTATACTCTGAACACACTTCTGAGGCATGTTCCTGGTCCTTTCTATTCTAAGCCCTAGGAGTTACCTACATAGGTTTTATTGTTTCTGTTATTTGGAAAGATTGAGGCTTGTTTTCCTTGTGCTGGGAGGGAGTTCAAAGGCATCAGAAAGGAGGTTTCCCCCACTCTCACAAGTATCCAGTAAGACCACTGGTCACCACAGCCATCTGTGCAGACCCCTACTACCACTCATTCAAGCACCAGCCTCAGACACATGGCTCTAGGCTCAGTCACACTACCTGCAAAACTGAGGGGAAACAAAGAATGTGGAAGCTTGCTCTCCTGGGAGGACTTGAGCTTCCGAAGTGACATTTCTCTAACTGTATTCAGCTTCTCACTAGGGACGCCCAGATAATGCTGAAGTATTTTTAGGTCACAGCTAGTCCTACCTACCCACTTACTGTGGAGCTCTGGCAGTAGCAGAACAGGAAGCTCTGGATAAGCCTACCAAGCAGGAGGCACGCTGGTGGGGGGTGTGAGGGGGAAAGTGTGCAAACACTGCTGCTTTCCAAAACCACCAGGTCACAAAGCCTTCAGGGGGTGGGGTGGGAGGACAACCAGGATGTGTGATCAGATGAGATGTGTGTTCCAGACCCTGCCCACAGTCCATGAGAGCGCTGTCTCTCCCTGAGAAAGGATCTGGTCCAAGCTACAGTGAGGCCTGGCCACCTGCAGATGACTGAGAAGGTCCTTGAAGATTTCCTTCCCAGCATCCACTTTCACTGGCTCAGTGGTAAAGAAGGTTGCCTGACACTTCCTACGGTCCCTTGAGGGCCGACTGTACCTGCTATTGAGTAGCCGGCACCATACCCCTAGTGAAGAATGGGTCAATAAAGACACAAAATTTATGCCAGAAAAGGAGGGAGGGAGGAAGGAGGAGTCCCTTTCAATGCAAACACAGTAATACCACCCACAGATTAGTGTGGGGTTTTGCTTTCAGAAGCAGAATGTGCCCAGACAGAATCAGGACTGCTCATTTAACTCAAGGACAGCGAAACGCCCACTCCAAAACTCGTGGTGGTGGGTGGCCAGAAAGAATCTCTCCTTTTTTCCTTCCTGACTCAAACCATACAAGAGCTCAAGGGAACAAAGAGTAGAGAAGTAGAGCTCTTCTCCATCAGCCAGAGGCCAAGCTCCCTGAGAGAGGCCAGCAAAGAAAGCAGGGGACTAGAACAGGCTGGCATTCCCAAACCCAATTTACCCCAAACATAAATGTTTATTCATTGCATAAATATTTACTGAATCTAAGAATTAAATTTAGTATAGTTGTGCACCAGACAACCAGGCTTCTGCCAACAACAAACCACAAATACAATGGTGATCCCATGAGATTATAAAAGAACTGGAACAGGACACAAAGCTGAAGATGAGGCAAAATAAAAAGGAACTTCAAAAAAGGAAAATCTAGTACCTAAAAAAACAAAAACAAAAAACAAAACAAAAAACTCCAAGAAAACTCAGTTAAGAGTTCATTAGAAGCATTTGCAAGCCTCAACAAATTCCTTAAAAAGTCTTAAAGACATGATCCTAATACCCAAAGGTTTCTTAATAGAAACCTTTTAACAGAAGAAAACAAACAAACAAACTACCACAGATATATTTCTGAAAAGTCACAGCAATCCTAGAAAAGTCCTTCAGGAAAGACTTTAAAAGGCACTGAGGTCACAGGAGATGACAGCTCCATGGATGTTATAGCCTCTGAAGATATGGAGATGGAAGATAACTGATAAAGATGATCCTGACCCTATGTAGGCCTAGGCTAACATGTGTTTGTATCTTCATTTTTAACAAAAAAGTTCAAAAATTCAAAAGTTTTAAATTTAAAAACAACAACAAAAAAAGCTTACTGAGCCGGGAACAGTGGCTCATGTCTGTAATCCCAGGAGCTAGAGAGGCTGAGGCAAAAGGATCACAAGTTCAATGCTAGCCTCAGCAACTCAGCAAGGCCCAAAGCAACTCAATGAAACCATATCGCTAAATAAAATACAAAAAAGGGCTGTGGATATGGCTCAGTGATCAAGTGCCCCAGAGTTCAATCCCCAGTACCTGCCCCCCGCCAAAAAAAAAAAGTGCTTATAGAATACGGATATAAAGAAAGAAAAAAATTTGAACAGTTATACAAAGTGTTTATCCTTTAGGTGTTATTACAAGAGTTGAAAAGTTTAAAAAAAATTAAAAGTTATAAAGTAAAAAGTTATAGTAAACTAAGGTTAATTTATTACTGAAGAAGAAAAATTTTATCAATAGTGTAGCCTAAGTGTACAGCGTTTATATAGTCTAGAGTAGTGTGCAGTAATATCTTAGGCCTATACATTCACTCACCACTCACAGACTCACCAGAGTCCTGCAAGCTCCATTCAGAGTAAGTGCCCTATACAGTTGTACCACTTTTTATCTTTTATATCTTATTTTTGCTGCACTTTTCCTATGTTTAGGTCTACAAATACTTACCATAGTGTTGCAACTATCAACAGTGTTCATGCTGAACTGGTATATATACCACAGAAGCAACAGGCTCTACCAGCAGCCTTGGTTTGTAGCAGGCTCTATCACCTAGCTTTAGGTAAGCACACTCTAAAATGTACACTCAACTCCTAAATCACCTAACAATGTGTTTCTCAGAACTTATCTCATTGTTAAGCATTGTTAAGCAATATGTGACTGTATTGAGCTTGTACTAAAATTTTTTATTATACTACCTCATTTAACCCTTACAACAAACAACCCCCTTTTTTATATATAAGAAAATTAAACCCAATGAGATGAAGGAATCTGTACAAGGCCAGACAACTAATCAGAGTCAGAGCTAGCAATCAAATGCAGGGTTTTCTGACTCCAAAATTCACACTCTATACCATAAGACTTTTTTAAAGGGGTCCGGGTGCAGTGCCACATGCCTGCAATCCCAGCAACTCAGGAGGCTGAGGCAGGAAGACTGCAAGTTCAAGACCAGCCTCAGAACTTAGTGAGGCTGTAAGCAACTCAGCAAGACCCTGTCTCAAAATAAAAAATTTAAAGGTCTGGGGATGTGACTCAGTGGTTAAGTGCTTCTAGGTTAAATCCCTGGTACCAAAAAAAAAGCGGGGGGTGGGGGGGAATAAGGCTGGAATCAGGAAATGAAAGATGAATATAATGATTTAAAAGGTAAAGCAGCAAACCACAAAAAGAGCAGGAGACAGACATCCTTCGTTTTTATCTGCTGAGACCACCTAAAAGTACCAAGGCACATACAGGCCCAGTTTCTGGTTTCTAAACAAAACATCAAGCCTCTTCACAGAAAATATCTACAGCTGAAGTAGGGAAACAACATAAACCTGGAATATCTCATGGGCAAGAACATAAAGAAGTACTTGAAAATGATGTTTACGTATCAGAAGACTAAGTCATCTGGACAGAGCAACTTGAGCAATAAAAAATGTTAGCAATGGATCATAAGCTAAGGGATAAATAGCAACAAGTATATAATATAAACACACAATGAATTAATAAATAAGCGGGAGAGAAAGAACTCTTCCTTTCAGGGTGTTAAACAAAAATTAGAGAATGCCATTGTTTTGTACTGAAGTTCTTGCACTAGGTCCCAACAGACCAGACCAAAATAGAGTCACTCATGCTAAATACCACCCAATCAAACTAAACTCTGAAATGGGCCAGTTTTTAAAAAAAAGAAAGAAAGAAAGAAAGAAAGAAAGAAAGAAAGAA
>JAJEJO010002610.1:180101-262938 GCA_020662805.1 Glaucomys volans
GGAGGGAGGGAGGGAGGGAGGGAAAAGAAAAGAAAAGAAAAGAAAAAGAAAAAGAAAAAAACCGGTGGGGGTGGGGGGGCGGTGATTCTAGTCAACCAGAGTCAGTAGAAAAAGGAACTCAGACAGTCTACTTCTGCTCCATTTCTGCTTACCTCAGCCATTTTCTGTCTATAAAACCAATCCTCTTTCTAAGCTCAACAGAACACTTATTCTATTTTAAAAAATAAGGTGTTTCCTGATTCTTCAGTAACAAATAAAAAGCCAAATTAGATCTTTAAATTTGTTGTAATTTTTTTCTTTTGAGAAGAATAATTGTAGTTAATAAATGCAGAATCATGGAAATATAAAATCATTAGGCAAACACCAAAGTAGTCATTGTTTCAGGCAAGAATAATCAATGGTTGCAAAGATTAGGAGGCAAAAGTCTGTTGAGAAAAAATATTTACCTAGTTCCAGAGCATCTCCCTATAAGAAACTTATTAATTACACTGGGAAACATCGTAACTCCACAGGAGAAAAAACCTGACAGTAACCATCCTCAGCAAAGTGATCACAGTTAACATTAGCAGGAATGGGCCAAATGAACATTGTGCATCTCCTGACATGACCATAACACAGTATCAGTTCTGTGGTAGTCTTACCCAAAATATGTAATGTGAATGTGAATATAGTCATAAGCATCAGACAAAACTATGAGTTTCATCCCTGTGCTCCCGGAGTCTATAATCCTAACACCTCAGAATGCTTAAGCAAGAGGATTGCAAGTTCAGGCCAGTCTCAGCAATTCTGCAAAACCCTGTCTCTAAACATAAAATAAAAAGGGCTTGTGATGTTGCAAAATGGTAAGGGAAATAGGTAGTTCTCTTTAAAAGTGTCAAGGTTATGAAAAACAAGGACTAAGAAACTGTCCCAGATAAAGACAGAGGATCACAAATACAATGACAATAATAGACTGAACCCCAGACCAAGAAAACAGGACACTACTAGAACAATGGGAGAAATCTGAATAAGGTCTAAAGATGAGCTAATTGCAATCCCTGGTTATAAAAGACACTAACCTTTTTTTGGGGGGCGTGGAGGGTACTGGGGATTGAACTCAGGGGCACTTGACCACTGAGCTACATCCCCACATCCTCACATCCCCATCCCTATTTTTTGTATTTTATTTAGAGACAGCGTCTCACTGAGTTGCTTAAGGCCTCACTAAGTTAATGAGGCTGGCTTTGAACTCACAATCTTCCTGCCTCAGTCTCCTAAACCATTAGGATTACAAGCATGTGCCACCACACCCGGCAAGATGCTAACATCTGGGGGCTACGGCTCAGTGGCAAAACACTATTGCTGAGCACAGGTAAGGCACTGGGTTTGATCTGCAGCACTGCATAAAAAAATAAACAAATAAAGGCATACTGTCCATCTACAACCATAAAAAAAAAGGTACTAACATTTGAGGTAGCTGAGTGAAGGAAGTATGAAGATTTTTAAAATGATTTTTGAAAATTTTCTATAGATCTGAATCAAAGTGTTTTTTAAGACCAGATAATCGTCATCATCATCATCACACATTGACACATTGCTGGTCCTTGGTTAGTCAAAATGGAATGGCTCTATCCACAGCCACCAGCTATGAGATACATGCTTGACCCTTACTCTCCAGAACTCCATGGTTTCTGCTCAAGGGACCAGAGCTCCACAGGCTCCATCTCATTTTGCAGTTCACAGGACAATAAGTCAACTGATCTAAGCTGACTTACTCTAAGGGATCTCAAAAGAGAACTCTGTAAGACAGAGGTGCCCCACAAGTGTGCCAAGTTGGAGCCCCATGTCAGCTAGATACTCAGATGCTGCTTCCACAGGAAATTCCTCAGTTTAAGAAAGATATGAAAACTCAGGATACTCCCATTCCCTCAAGACTGGCTCAAAGCTCAAAGCCATGGGAATATGGTCTGCACAGTTGTCGGCTGTCACAGAGGGACCACAGGCATCAGGGGAAGAGGGAGATGGGCAGGAGCACACACATCAAAAACCAGAACAGGAACTCATAGCTGCAGCTCAATGTAGAGTAGGATGGAGAAATGGCCTCAGGACTTCACTCACCAGTAAAAAACAACTCAGAATTGCCCTAAGAAGATGAGCAAGTAAAGAACATGCACAAACATGGGGGAAAAAAAGAAAATTAAAAGTCAAATGTTACTGTATGGGAGCATTTATGAACTATGTTAAAATTCCAAAGCTGATCATTTTTTTTATTTTTTTTAGTTGTCAATGGATCTTTTATTTTCATTTTTATTTATTAATATGTGGGCTAAGTATCAAACCCAGGGGCTCACAAATGCCAGGCAGCGCTCTACCACTAAGCCACAACTCCAGTCCCAAGTTGATCATTTTAAATATGAGTTTTAACTTCCATCGTCCATTTGTTCAGCTCTTTACTGAGTGGGACACTGTGTACCAGGTGCGGGGATCTCCAGAGAAACAGGTAGACAAAAGTCCCACTTGCATGGGAAGGTAAGACAATGCCAAATGCCACAATGGAAAAGTCACAATGACATCGGCTTAGCAACAGTGATGGGGCTAGCCCCAGTTCTGCATGCCTGACTTCTCTCCTCCTTACTCTGCCCATAGAAAAGAGCAGAGCAGTGGGAGAGGCAGAAAGAGAAGACACAAAAGGGCAGTGTACACAGACGGATACATGGAAAGCTAGAAGTGCACAGCTACCACCCAAAGGATAAAGAGCAGAGGACAACCTGCCTAGCGACATACTGAGGCAATCATACAGCAAAGATGACACAGAGATCCTAGATGTGCATGTTGGTGGAAAGGGGCAACAAGGTCTAACAAAGAGCACTCATGAAGACTTCAGGACACCTTAGAGCTGCAGCAAGTCTGACCTCACTGGTGCTAAACAGGTCACCTCTGCTTCCAGGATGCACTAATCCTTGAACTGAATCCATTAGCTAACAGGCTGACTCCCAATCCCCTTCTTGCTCCCTTAAGAAGAGGCCCCCTCCTCACCCTCCTGTCCCCCTCCTACCTCTCCTGAGCAGAAGCTTTTTTGAGTCACAATGCCCAGGCTCAGTCCCAGGACCTCTTCTTTCCTCCTCCTGCAATCTCTGCCTCAGTGATACTCACCCAATCTAAATGCATCTAAATGCTAATGACTTTCAAATGATTTTCAATTCCCTTTCTCCCCAAAACTCCAGACCCATGTCCACTGCTTATTTTGGTAACACCACCTAGACTACTGGGTCAGCTTCTCAGATCAATGAAGCTGTTGCTAGCCCCCAAAACCCACAAAAGCTCCCCCTCCTGTGTTTTTGTGATTGTCAGCTCCATCCTTCCAGTCGCTTGGCAACAAAGTGTGAGGGGGAGAAAAATATACAGTTACATTTAAAATTCTAAGTGTGAAAAACACATATAATTTATTACTAAATATAGTTATTATACAGCAATAAAATGTCATTTATTACTAAATGTAATAAATACTAAACAGTCTACATACCTAGAAAATCTTCAGAAACCAGTAAAAGAATTCAGTATTTGTGTACAGAACCTATTAAATAGAAACATTAAAATTCTACAGAACATCATAAAACAAAATTTGAGTAAATAACACAAAAACTATTCTTAGAAAGTGTAAAGATGTCAACTTTCCCCAATCCAAAATAAATTTGATGTATTTCTAATAAAAATTTCAACAGAATTTTCAGTACAAAAAAAAAAAGAATTTTTATATTGGAAAAATTAATTTGGAAAAATAGTCAAGGAAAGTCAAGGGGAAAAAAAGGATTAAACCTCAGTCCTATCAAGTGTTACAGTGTCTTATAAAGTCATGGTAAATTAAATAGCTCAATATCAGCAAACAAATAAATGGTTCAGTATTTATTAATAAACAGAATAGTAAAGGGGAAAAACCCAGAAACATATACAAAGCCAAATTAGAATCTTTAATACGTCAAAAGTGAAGGGAAGCCCCATGTGGTGGTACATGGCTGCAATCCCAGCTATTCAGGAGGCTGATACAGGAAACTCAAAAGTTCAAAGCCAGCTTGAGCAAATTTGGGAGCCCCTATCTGAAAATTTAAAAATTAAAAAGAGGCTGGGGTGCGTAGCTCAGAAGTAGAACACTCCTGGGTTCAAATCCAGTACCAAAACCACAACAAAGTGAGTGGCATTTAAAAGAAATCCAAAGGAAAAAAAGGTAAAAGTAACCCAGAAATGGATTAGGACCACTTGCTAGAACCTGGATGGGATCAGGTTCCCTCAGAGAAGTTGTCAGTGAGAGAGCAAACTGGTAGAATCTCCCTGGGGCCAATTTACCAACATTCATCAAAACTAAAAACCCTTTGACCAAGTAACTCCTGCTCTGGGAATTCATCCAACTTCTACTCAAATCACATATTCCAAGAAACACATATAAGCTATAAGCATATTCACTGCAGCATCATTTAGGACACTGGCAGATTTGAAACAATTTAAGTACACCCCCTTACACTCATTAAAAATCGATGCTAACATCTACAGGGTAGAATACTATGTGGCAATTAAGAAAAATCTTGGCAACATTTCAGAGTCACAGGAAGCCTCTAAAAATCCAGACATGACATGCAGGCCACACCCAGACCAATTAAGTCACATCTCTGGGGAGGAGCCCAATAATCCAAATTTTAAAGCCTCCAGTGATTACGAAGACAACCAACATGGAGAATCTCAGAGTGAACCATCCTAAGGCAAGCCCAGGTTCCACTGCTCATTCAGCAACTTGAGCATGGGCCATTCTCCTTAACTACACTGGTAAGGAAAGAGTCTACCTCATGGAATTGTAAAGAGTGGTAAAAACCCACTTGGTGCACCAAAGAAAAGGATACCTAGCAACAGTGCTACCTGCTTATCAAGCATGAGTGTTCACAGCACATTTGCGGATGTGGCAAAGTCAACACTCACAGATGTGGTGTGTGCGCACACATACTGCATATAATAGGCAGAGTATACACGAACACACACACATATAAATTTACAAAAAAGGTATTGATAATGGCTATCTCTAGGAAAAACAATTCACTTTAATTACTCTTGTAACTTTCAAAAATGTTACTCTCTTAATCAAACCCCAGAAATAGGGCATAGGACATGTTAAAGCACATCACAGGTAACAATCAGCAGAATCAAGACAATGGCAAACCCAATAAACAAACTATTTCTTTTTGGGTTTTTGTTTGTTTCTGCAGTGCTAGGGATTGAACCTGGGACCTTGCTTGTGCTAGGCAAGAGGTGCTCTACTATTGAGCTCTATCCCCAACCCAATCTGATTTCTTTTAAAAGAATTTTTTTTTCTTGGTTTTGGGGATTGAACTCAGGCACACTCGACCACTGGCTACAACTCTACCCCTTTTATTTTGAGACAGGATCTCGCTACATTGCTGAGGGTCTTGCTAAATTGCTAAGGCTGGTCTTGAACTTGTGATTCTCCTGCCTTAAGCCTCCTAAGTCTCCAGGATTCCAGATATGCACCACCACACCCAACTTAAAAAGAAATTTTGAGGAGTAAAGAAAAAGAGAAATAGAGGGTCAACTATGAGCCACTGGTGTCTGTAGTCTTATCTGTAGTCTAATTCAAACAATTTTTTTTAAATTAGGATACTGAGAAAACTGAAAATTTAAACAATGGCTAAAAACATTACCAGATGAAATGGTATAAGACAGAATTTGCTTAAAATAACACAGGACAGGGAGTTTGAGGTATTGCTTGAGGTAGACAATGAATACACAGGAATCTTACACTTTTACATCAACTGTGGTTTCTATTTCAAGTTCTACCTATCAATTTTTTGTGGGGTA
The DNA here is from genome assembly GCA_020662805.1 of Glaucomys volans. Classification (NCBI taxonomy): domain Eukaryota; kingdom Metazoa; phylum Chordata; class Mammalia; order Rodentia; family Sciuridae; genus Glaucomys; species Glaucomys volans. Next base: position 185,940 of record JAJEJO010002610.1, read on the forward strand.
TAAATATTACCTTTTTAATGTAAAAACAAAACAAAACAAACTCAGGGCTGGGGTTGTAGTTCAGTGGTAGGCACTGAACTACAATTCTCAACTTCAATTCTCAGCACCACATATAAATAAATAAATAAATAAATAAGTAAATAAGTAAAATAAAGGCCCATCAACAACTAAAAAATATAGAAAAAATTCAAACAGAAGGTGTTTTGTTTTGTTTAGCTTTAAAAAGTATCTCTCAGGGGCTGGGTTGTGGCTCAGTGGTAGACTACTTGCCTACCATGTGTGAAGCATTGGGTTCAATCCTCAGCACCACATATAAATAAATGAATAAAATAAACATCTATCAACATCTAAAAAAAATTTTTTTAAGTATCTCTCAGATAATCTGATAGTAATTGCTTTTTTTTTCACAGAGCAAAGCCAATCAATCTATGTTCAGCCCACGGATATAGTACCACTTTAATTTCAACAACTCTGGCCTTACTACCTATAGAATTTAAGCAAACACTTGGCCACAGTAGGTCTCAATTTCTTCACTCATAAAAAGGATTACCAGTGTTTCTCCATATTTTGAAATACACATTTTTCAGGTGATTATACCATGCCTCTTCCTTCCACCTCAACCTGCCTGTTCCTGAGACCCTCCAACTCTGATATGCCAGAACACCAGGTCATTTTCTAATACAGCTTCGATATCCAACAAACTCAACATAAACTGATGCTTTCTAAAAATGAAGCCCGTGAAGCTGTACTACAAGATAAAAATACATTAATCACAAAATAAAAAATAAAAATACAATGTGTCTAGAGGAAAAAAAGTCCTCCAAACAACCCATATCAGGTTAACCTGACCTGTGCTTTAAATCAACTCCTCTGAAGGCCTCTTATGCCTAAACTTCCTCAGAGATGATATAATAGCCCAGCTTTCTTGGGTAGTGTGGCTACAAAAAAGCAGCAGTCCAGGGCCCAAAGTGGCAGGCCTCTGTCTACTCTGAGAACCCAACTGATGAACACCAATGGGTACTAATGTCATGATAAGTGGTGAAACTATAAAATAATGGCTAATTCCCCCATCTTCCCCTTGCAATCACCTTCAAGGTATTGCTATTTAGAGGTGGGCCTTTAGAAAGTGATTAGGTCATGAGGGCAGAGTCCTCATAAAAGGGGCTTGTACCCTTACAAAAGAGGCCCCAAGGAGCCTCAATTGGTGTCATTGAACTACCACATGAGGACTCAGCAAGAACACAGAGGTATATGAACCAGAAACAGGACTTTCACCAGATGCTGAGTCTCCTGGCACCTTGATCTTGAACTTCCAGCCTCCAGAACCATTAGCAACAAATGTCCACAGTTTATAAATCATCTTAGCTATAGTATTCCATTATAGCAGCCTGAAGGAACTAAGACATTGAGCAAATCCAAAGAAAAGTTGCTAAGAAAAGAAATCCACCACTGAAGTGCACCCCTTGCACAGGGCTAGGAGATAAGAAAGGATGGATAAGTCTCTGCCCCACCACTGAAGACACAGGAATAGCCAGCCATAAATGGACAAAGTGAAATGAGGTGCAAGTTCAGAGAAGACATGATTACCTGCTGGGCAGAGCAAAGGTGCAGAGCACTGGGGAGCCCTTGCTGATGAGGGACAAATGAGTCCAAGCATGGAGGAGAGTGAAAAGCCTGCTAAAGCAGGAGGGAGAAGACCAATGGAGATGGAGCATCTGCAAGGGTAGTATTAGGAAACCTGACCTTTCTCTTCCAAACAATGCCATTCCCTTCTCAAGAAGCATCTAGGTCCCTGTAATAGCTGGGTGTAAAAGCAGACCAGCAAACTTAGAGAAAGTACCAGTTTCTATAGTATGAAGTGGTTCATATGTCAAATAGTTCCATGATACCCTCTCCTCACACTGCCTCTACTCTGCTTCCCGGCATAGGGAAGGAAGGATTGCCTGGTTGGACACAGGTTCATGGAGGTGCCCGTTCAATACCAACAGCATGAGAGCACTATGTCTCTCAACCAAAGGACAATAAGTAACCCAGTCCCAGCAATCAAGACAGCTATTTCTAGATGATAACTGACATTCTTATTTGATACTCTTTTTTTTAACCTTCATTTTTAAAGAATTCTGTTCATGACTTATACAAGGAAAAACCCAGAACTGGCACAGCCTTTCAGATTTTCGTCAGCATCCCAGCACCATCAAATGCCACTTTAAAATTCCACTGCCTTGCAGTGACACCTGCAGGTTGAGGGCCTAAACTGCAGGTACCACAAAGCTCATGCTGTCAAACCCTACTGAGATGGACCCAAGAGGCAGATCCTAACGGGCAGCTTTTGCCTTATTATGACTGGGAGGCAAGATGCTGCAGACTGTGTGTCCCTCTCCCTCTGCAGTGCTAGTCATGCCTATAGGCAAGTACAGTATAAACACTGAGACTCAAATAGCATTTTTACAGTCTTGTCTATGGACAACTCTTTCAAAACTGGGAATATTGTAAGCACATTCTCCAGTGCTATCCTGCACAAACAGGGAAAATTTTCTGTGCCAAATTTGTCTCCTCTGAAGAATAAAGGAGCAATTTAAGTACTGGGGCATTCTTCTTTCTTTTTTTAAGGCTTGAGTCAAGGTCTCACTTTATTACCCAAGCTGAAGTTGATCTTGAACCTCAGTCTCCTAAGTAACTAGGATGACAGGCATACACCACCATGCCAGGCTCAGCTCTGGGGCATTTCTGATCTTTACTGGATGTGTCCAAGCAGTGACAGTAGAGCAAGTGATAACAGAACCTTTAGTAGAGCAAGAATGAAATTTCAGTACAATTATAGCTTACTAGCTGGGGAAGTACTAAACTCAGAATAATGGCAAAATTAAGTCTAATTTCCCTTACAGATCCCAAATCAAAAAAATACATGTGATTTTATGTATAAAAAATAACATCATTAGCTGGGTGTGGTGGCACATGGCTGTAATCCCAGCAGCTCTGGAGGCTGAGGCCAGCCTCAGCATGGGCAAGGCGCTAAGCAACTCAGTGAGACCCTGTCTCTAAATAAAATACAATAGGGCTGGGAATGTGGCTCAGTGGCTGAGTGGTCCTGAGTTCAATCCCCAGTTCCAAAAAAAAAAAGAAAGAAAGAAAGAAAAGAATATTATTTGTAAATAAAAATGTATACTAGAAAAACTTCAGAGAAGAACACAGTCCAAGATTGCAGGGCCTGAGGAAGACCAAGAAGTACAGTGAAGAATGGGGCTGATGCAAATGTCTCTATCATGATAAAGGGCTTTCATGACAAGACTGTGTTTGCCAAAAGTCATAAACTATAATCCAAAAAGAGTGTACTGTCCTGTCATGTAAATTATACTTCAATAAAACACAAAAGAATACCACAAAACAAACAGCTTATAAAAGACTTATGCAAAATATAAATACATAAATCTTTATTAAACTATTTCATTTCTTCTCCAGCACCTATCTGAATTACTTAAATTAAATAAGTACATGATATGACTTCACTGTAGAATAAAAGAAAGGAGTATCTGCTAAAGAATTATAGAACCAGCAGCAAACATGGGCCCAACAGGGGTTTTACAAATAGCAATCTAGGACCCAGGTTGTAGGCATCTGACTTTGGACACAACACCCAGAAAGAGTGGTGCTTCAGTGTAATCTCAGAAAGAATAACTCCCTTAGAGTATTCAATTAACAGAAGGGCAGAACTACAGTTTAGAAGACAGACTACCCTGGACACTGATGGAAGAATTTGGGATCCAGATACAGTAGAAAGCAAAAAAAAGGATGAACTTTCAAATTCTGCCAAAATACATTTCAGATGCAGCAATCTCTACATCCATGCCTCAACTTCCTATTTTGTTCATGAAAAACCAGTAATTAAAAACAGAGAATGTTGCTGTACTTGTTAAGCGCTGGAAAATTAGAATTCTTATAGCAGCAGTCCAATCTGACCATAGTGAAGGCTACCAAGCAGAAATGACACACTCAATCTTCCCTCTATACTTATTACTATGGCAGAACTCACAAAACTAACCTGAATTTTAACCCAGAACCCAACTCAGTGGTTCAAGAACAAAAAAACAGAATCTCTACAAGAAAATAACAGCTCTTCTAGTCTGTTAATTGGCAATCAAAAACAAATTCCTTTTGAAAACTTTTTAGAAATTATAAAATACAAAAAAAATGTATAAAATATATGCTCATTGTAGAAAATTTAAAAATACAGTAAGGAACAAAGATGAAAAATATTCATAATTCCTCCACTCTGATAACCACCATTATTTATTGCCTTCTACGTCTTTCCTCTGCATGTATATAATTTTAAATAATTTTCAAATTTGGTATTAGATCATTAAAGTTTGAATCCTTTTCTCACTTAACATTATACCCTAAAAAATATCTGTTATTAGTCAGGGATCATTCAGAGAAACAGAATCAGCAGCAAGACAACCATCTCCCTTGCTTAAAGTTGGCCAATCATGGTTTTACCCACATCTACAAATCTTTTCACAATAATACTCAGATGAGTGTTTGTGTAATGGGGGACTGTGGCCTCACCAAACTGACACATAAAACTGACCATTACAATATCCATGTCAGCAATCTTTTTTCCTTTTTTCTTTTGCAGTAATAGGAATTAAACCCAAGGGTACTCAATCACTGAGTTATATCCCTAACCCTTTCATTTATTGCTGATATCAAGACAGTTTCAGTGGTGCAGATAGAAGATCAAACCAGACACAACATTCCCGTAAATCAAAGTCTAATCCAAGAAGTTCACTGGATTAGACAAAAAGGAATGAAGGAAAAGAGGAGAGGATGGGAATGTGAAAGACAGTAGAATGAATCAGACATAATTTTCCTATCCTTTTATATGAATACGTGACCAATGTAACTCCACATCATGTACAACCACAAGAATGGAATCCTAATAAGTTATACTCTATGTATGTATGCATAATATGTCAAAATGTATTCTATTGTCAGCCAGGCATGGTGGTGCACACCTCTAATTCCAGCGGCTGGGGAGGCTGAGGCAGGAGGATGGAGGGTTCAAAGCCAGCCTCAGTATAGGCAAGGCGCTAAGCAACTCAGGGAGACCCTGTCTCTAAATAAAATAAGAAAGGGGGCTGGGGATGTGTCAGTGACCGAGTGCCCCTGAGTTCAATCCCTGGTTCAAAAAAAAAAAAAATGTATTCTATTGTCATGTATATCTAAAAAGGACAAATAAAAAAGAAAAAGAAATCTATTCCAGAGCAAGGCCCCAACTCTCTTCACTTCTATGAAGGTTAAAAGAGGTGAGAGAGCTGTAAAAGGAAACTTTGAAGCTCGCAGAGATTGGTTCAGGAGGTTTAATAAAAGAAGTCATCTCTGTATCAGTGCTGCTGATAAAGAAGCTGTAGCAACTTAATTCAAAAGACAAGTAACAAAAATGGCTATATTAAACAATAGACTTTCAATGCAGATAAAACAGCCTTTATTAGAAGATGCCATCTAGGACTTTTTTAGCTAGAAAGAAGATAATGCCTTCAAAGCTTCAACGACAGGCTGACTCTCTTGTTTGAGACTAATGGTGACTTCAATTAAAGCCAATATTCATTCACCATTCCAAAAATCCTAGGGCCCTTCAGAATTAAACTATATCTACTCTGCCTGTGTTTATGAATGGAACAACAACCTAAATGATAGCACATTATTTACATGATTTACAACTATTGAGACTTACTGCTCAGAAAAAGACTCCTTTCAAAATATGATTGAGTTCATTGACGATGTACCTAGTCACCTAAGAATTCTGAAGAAGATGTATAATGAGATTGTTGTTGTTGTTGTTGTTTTTGAACCAGGAATCGAACTCAGGGACACTCGGCCACTGAGCCACATCCCCAGCCCTATTTTGTATTTTATTTAGAGACAGGGTCTCACTGAGTTGCTTAGGGCCTCGCTAAGTTGCTGAGGCTGGCTTCAAACTCACGATCCTCCTGACTCAGCCTCCCAAGTCGCTTGGATTACAGGCATGCGCCACCACGCCCGGCTGAGATTGTTGTTTTTATATCTAACATAATGTTCATTCTTTAGCTAATGATCAAGGAATAATTTCAACCAACTTTTACTTTCTTTTTTTGCAGTACTAGAGATTGGGCCTAGAGGTGCTTTACCACTGAGCTACATTCAAGACCTTTTAAATTTTTTATTTTGAGACAGGGTCTTGCTAAGTCTTTGTCAACTTAGCAAGACCCTGTCTCAAAATGAAACATTAAAAGGGCTGGGCATGTGGTTCAGTGGTTAAGTGCCCCTGGTTTCAATCCCTGGTACCAAAAAAACAAACAAAAAAACAAAAAACACCTTACTGTTACCTTATTTTAAAAAATTACAGGCTGGGGTTGCAGCTCAGTGGTAGAGCACTTGCCTAGCACATATGAGGCACTGAGATCAAGTCTCAGCACCACATATAAATACATTTAAAAAAAATAAAGGTCCACGGACAACAAAAAAAAATTAAAAAAAAAAAAAAAAGAAAAAGAAAAAAGAAATTGCCACAGCCACCCAAACCTTTAACAACCACCACCCTGAGCAGTCAGTCGCCATCAAAATTAAGGCAAGATACTCCACCAACAAAAATTATGACTTACTGAAAGTTCAAATGATCACTAGCATTTTTTATTATTTTATCAATGAAAGTATTTTCTAATTAAGGTATGTGCATCTTTTTAGACATGAATGATGGCACTCATAAAATACTACAATATAATATCAACATAACTTTATATCCATAACCTTTATATCCAGAAACCAAAAACCTGTGACTCATTTTTATTGCAATTTTTTCTTTATTGCAGTAGTCTAGAACTATAATAGTGAGGGCTTTCCAACTTACAGACAGCAAATCAAACACCCAATCTCTGAGTAATTCTTCCAAATTTTTTTGATGCAATACTAGAATAAATAAAATTGAAGTGCACATTAGAGACTGAATGTCTATGTCCCCCCACCAAATTCATATGTTGAATCCAAATTCCAAAACGATGTTATTAAGAGATAGTACTCCAGGAGGTGATTAGGTTAAGAGGGGTTTTCCCATCACTGGGATTACTACCCTTTAAGAAAGGCTCTAGAGAGCTCCCTCACCCTTTCTACCATGTGAGGACACAGCGAGAAGACAGAGATGGATAGGCCTTCATTAGACACTGACTGCCAGCAACTTGATCTTAGATTTCCATCCTCCAGAACTGTGAGCAATAAATGTTTACTGTTTATAAGTCACCCAAGCTATTGTATTTTGTTACCGCAGTCTATACTTACTAACACAAACAATTGTGCCTATTCAATCTTTATCTTTCTACCTGATTTCTTTAAAGAGAAGCTACACGTAGAACTCAAAATAATTGTCTAGGGGCCCCTTGAGTCTTTGGCTGAACACTAAACTGCACATGTGTAATGTGTGACTCCCTGAGGCAAGTGGGAAACTCCAGGGTAACTGACTTGGATGATCCCTAGAGATCACTCAGGGCAGTAAGATGTTCAAGTTTTAACCAATCAAAATGGAAAGACCTCACTGAACACACAAAACATTCAGAAGACATTCCAAAATAGCCCCGGAATAGACACACCTTAATAAAGCTTGAAAACAAGCTTCTGAAAATAATGCTGATCTGAAAACAAATTGCCTACAAAAACAAAATTTAACACTCTTTAAAGGAAGAAAATGAAATTCAGAGACTCAACAACACAATTCTCATAATATGTAACATCCAATCAAAAGTTATCAGACATGTAAAGAAGCAGAAAAACATGATCCAAAATCAGGAGAAAACTCATTCAAGAGTAACAAATCAAGAAATAACAGAGAAAATGGGATTTTTGCTATCGAGCTATAGCTATAGCTAATTTGCTATCGAGATAGATAGGATAAAAGGATTTAAGAAAAACAATACTGGCAGAAAACAAAGCTATAAAGAAGAATCAAAGAGAACTTGTAGAACTTAAAAATACAATACAAAATGAAACAAAAAATGTACTGGATGTTTTTAACTAAAGATGAGACACTAAAGGAGAAAAGACAGTAAACTTAAAGACAGGACAACAGAAACTTTCAAAGGAAGCACAAACAGAAAAGAGATTAAGGGATGGGGAGTGACGATGGGGGCTAGAAGCAACTCAAAAATCGCCAAGCAAAAGAAACACAAAGAAAAGCGCAGAAGGGCAAATCATAATCAAAAGCTGAAACTAATGAAATATATTAAAATATAGAAATATATTAAAAGCAGCTCAGGGGGTAGGAATGGGAAATATATCACATACAAAGGAACAAAGAAGTTCCACTCATTTCTCATCAGAAACAATGCAAGCCAGAGACAATGCAATTACATTCTTTAAAGAGCTGAAAGAAAAAATGTGTCAACCTGTAATTCTATCTCCACAAAATTATCCTCAGAAGTGAAGATGAAATAAGGGCATTTTTAGTCAAAAGCAAAAAGAATTCATTACCAACAGATATGCACTACAACAAATATTAAGAAAGTTCTTCAAGCTAAAAGGAAATATCAGAAGACTCTCTCCCACTTTTGAACTTCAAATCTTTGTTTTGTACCTTTTCTTCCAGAACTCCATATTCAAGACCTGTTGCCCTTCTTCATCAATGTGGCTTCCCATGCAAAAATTGTTTTCTCTGAATCCCATCATTTAGCTTGACCTTTACAACTGCAGTCTTACACTGGGCATGGTGGCACTCGCCTATAATCCCAGCAGCTTGGGAAGCTGAGGCAGGAGGATCACAAGATCAAAGCAGTCTCAGCAACTTAGTCAGGACCTGAGCAATTTAGTGAGACCCTGTCTCAAAATAAAAAATAAAAAGGGCCAGGGATGTGGCTCAGTGGTTAAGCACCTCTGGGTTCAATCCTTGGTACAAAAAAAACTGTAGTGCTACCCCATCCTGTCCTTACAGACTCAGACTATCTTCTGGGTCTTTCCAAGTTGTACATTTGCTTCATTAACTAGAAACTAGATTCAACACCCCCAGACAACAAATTCTGCCACTGTGTATAACTATAATGCACCAGTAAAAAATATGGGGACAAAAAAACCCTCACCCAAAACAGGTTGGAGTGCAAGGAATGGGAAGAAAAGAAGAGAAGTAAGGCAGGAGGCAGTCTTATCAAAGAGGAAAGAGCAGGTTAACAAAGTAGGTTAGGAGGATCTCAACTGTCCTGCAGACACAGACACTACCACCAAGTTACACACGAAGAGTACCAGCTCCCCTCACCCAGACCACAAGGAAGGACTCTGTGACTCATTCAGAGCATCTGGAAAACTCAAAAAAGTGAGTACAGCACAGCACAAGCCTTGATTCAAGAAACTCTGTGGCATTTTCAAGCTCTGTCCCTCATTAGCTGCTTGACCTGCAGTTCATTTAAAATTCACAACAGTCCTTGAGACAGGTGCTCTTAGGATCACAGTAAGATTATAGTGTTTACCTAACGTAGTGCATTCAGGAAGTAGGACAGCCAGGATATGCATGCAGTCCCCCTACACTGAACTGCCTCTTCAAGTGTACATCGTACCTTGGGCATGTGGCACACACCCCAGCAGTGTTCCTACAGGGAGATCATGAAAGATCAAGATGCTCAGGCTAAGCCCCTACACATAGATAAAGTTAGGTCTTTGGGGGTAGTCAAGTGCTCTAATTTGGACCCTAACTCTCAATTGGTTAAATGATTCTGGAGAGATCTTGCCCTATAAGGGAGAAAAAGGAAGACTGAAGTCAACTGCACTCCCAGAGCTAAATAAAAACTGAGATAAAAGAACTGGTGATTTACAAAGTGAGAAACAATTGTGGATCAACCCAACCACCTGTTAGGAGAGAAAGAAGGAACCTGTAGAGGAAGATTTCTTACCTGGGGAGCACTGGTGGTTCCTGAGGGACTTCAGCAACACCAGCAGCTGCTCCTAGAGCTTCTGCCCCTTCCGAGCCACAGGCCACTTCCTGCTCAGCGTCCTGTGGGCCTGGAAGCTGCGCTTTCTCTGCATCACCAGGCCCACCTAATTCTGCAGTGGAGTCAATCTCTATTTCCTGAACTGGGACTGGGACCAGTTCCTTCTCAGCTGTACCAGTTACCACAGCCTTGGCTGCTTCTTCCTTTCTTCTGATTTTCTCTTCAAGTTCCTTCCTCCTCTTCTCATCATCCTGACGGGCCATCTGATCAAAGGTTTTAAATACCTAAAGTCAAACAGCAATCCAGCAATCAGTTCATCTGCCCAGTATTGTACCACACATTCTGTAGAAATACAGCAAAATCTGGAAGTACAAAATAAAAAAGAAGTAAACCAAGAACTTTTTCCTTTGGAAAAATGGAAATATACTGAAACTTCACCAAAAGCCTTCAAGAGGAAAGCTTCAAAATTAACAAAATCAAAAACAAGCAAAGGCTAACAATGTTTACATAGATGATTCTAGCTATCATAATTTTTAGAGGCCCCAATCTTGTTCACAATGCAAAGAGGTATTGGTTTTGAGGGTCTGTGAGGGTGCCAACAAGTAAGATTCAAAAATTAAAGATGAAAATACAGTTGAACTTCAATCCTCGAAATGCACCTAAGCTGGGCTGGGGTTATAGCTCAGTGGTAGAGCACTTGCTAGCATATGTGAGGTACTGGGTTCAATCCTCAGCAACACAAAAAAATAAATTTTAAAAAATAAAAGTAGGGGCTGGGATGGTGGCTCAGTGGTAGAGTGCTTGCCTCCCACATGTGAGGCACTGGGTTTGATCCTCAGCACCACATAAAATGAATAAAATAAAATTAAAAAATAAAAATAAAAGTATTTTTAAAACTGCACCTAATCTTTTTTTTTTTTTTAGATGTTGATAGACCTTTATTTTATTCTTTTAATTATATGTGGTGCTGAGAATTGAACCTGGTGACTCAGGCATACTAGGCAAGCGCTTTAACCACTGAGCCACAACCCCAGCCCTAAAACTGCACCTAATCTTACTGAACTGCTGCTACCCACCTACACTGTGAGAGCTGGAGGGAGGCATGGTATTCAATTCTACAAGCATCCACTGTGTGCCTAACAATATATGAAGAACACAAAATCAAAACAGCTCCTGGTCTGGGGATATAGCTCAGTTGGTATAGTGCTTGCCTTGCATGCACAAAGCCCTGGGTTCAATCTCCAGCACCACAAAACAAAACAAAACAAAACAAACAAAAAAAAAACAGCTCCTACTTTCTAAGACCTTGCAACTCTAGTGTGTGGACAAGTCCTTATCATTTTCTGGGACTCAGTCACACCCCTGAAGATGCTGAGACTCCTCCATCAAAAAAGTAAAGTAAAAAACAGACCTGCACCTGACAACTCTGATACCACAGGGGCATGATGGGGCATATGATATCCTGTCAGACTGTGGGAATGAACATTTCTGGTGAAAGAAATCTGAGGAAGTAGAAAGGGGATTTCAATTGAACCTTAAAGAATAGGCACATCTTCCAAAGGAACCTCTGAAGGAAACGCTACAGCTCTATGAAGCAGGCTCATCAAGAAACAGAGCCTCTGCGGTAGCTAAAGGAATGGCTAAGAAACTAACTGGGGAAATGGGTGGGAGTCAGACTCCAGAGGGCTGGAATGCAGGAGGCATTCAATAACAATGTCTGTACACTGCACAGGAAGACAGAACAAAAGACAGGTGCTAAAACATGAGTTGTGCTGAACAATTCTAAAAACACTCTTAAAAATTCTGTGAAGAGGGCTGGAGATATGGCTCAGTGGGTAGAATGCTTGCCTCACATGCACAAAGTCCTGGGTTCAATCCCCAGCACCACACACACACACACAAAAAAAAATTCTGTGAAGAATGGGCCAGAGATGGAGCTTAGTGATAGGAGCACTTGCCTAGCATGCATGAGTCCCTGAATTCAATCCCCAGTGCTAGAAGGAAAAAATAAAACAGAAGACTGCATCAACATTCCAAAAATGAGGACAAATAAGGCTCAGAGGAATTAAGTAACTCGCCCACAGTCCTGTCAATAAAGATAGTAAAAAAATTATATATGACACAATAAACAGCAAAAGGTAATGTAAGCAGAGGAAAATAAAAAAAAACTATAAAGTTAAAAACTGAAGATAACCCTAGATCCATTTCTATTCTGCAGATAACCAGAAGCCCTGCCTCATTTCTCTCCAACATTCATACTGACAACAGTTCAGGTCCTTTGCCCTCAGAGTCACTCCGCCTCTCAAGGTCCTAGATCTACTTAACTCCAAAAAGCAAAGTAGAAAAGATTCTCTTTCACAACTTAAAACTTCTAACACAGGACCCCCGCTGGGGGGGCCTGATGGTCCTCAGTGCATAATGCCTCTGCTACTCAGCATGTCCAACTTTCTCTGACCAGCCTATATGCACAATATGGAAGTACTCTCAAATCACAAAGACCTGCCAGCCATCACATGTTCTAGTATTCATTTTAGAGTCACAGAATCCTAGATTATAAGAAAGATATCTAATTTCCAATCAACCTCCTCAGCTGACAAGAGGTGAAGTGACTCTCCCATAATTTCCCAACGAGTTATATGATGAACAAGACATAGCTGGCTTTCCCAATTCTTGTATTGAGGGCTTCTACTAAGCAGCACTTCTCAAAATGAACTCCAAGATAAACACAAAGTTATCAGTTATAATGAATGGCACATTTTCTTAAAACATACAATATCTTTTGGAATGGAATGCAATTTTCACATACATCATTCCTACTGAGGGTCCTTCAAGTTGTGCATCCATACATGCTTAGAATTAGGAGGAAATGTGTGAGACACACTACACCAACTATACCAATAGTCCAGTCCCCAAAATATCAGAGGAAAGCTTTCAAGTTCCAGAGAGCAGCCCAACACTCCCATCCAACCCATCTTTGCCTATGTTCACAAAGAGCTGAAGCATCACACCTCAGGTGAGGGGGTCACAGAAAGGAATCATATGACATCAAATCAGGAATATAAAAAAAACCCTAAGGCAGATAAATGGGGATGGGGAAGGGATCAGCAGATAACTTACCCCCCCCAGAGAGATAATGCTGTGCTGACATCAAGTCACTTAATCTGATTTAATATTTAAATGTCCTACCCCACAACACCTTTGCCAATACAGAATCACCTTTACAAGCCTCCTGCCATATGACCTTCTGTGAAAAGCAGTTACCCAGAACTCACCCATATTTATCCAACAAAAATGGCCAAAGAATGTACTTTAAAAGCTCTTTGGGCAATGCTGATGGTTGCAAATCAATTCCAGGGGGGGGGGGAGGAAAAAAGACCTCTTTTAACCATCTGCTGGAGATGTTTCCCCTTGGTTTCTGTGAAACATACTGTCCTTCAATGTGATTATTCCCAAAATGTTCTCCACCTCTGCTTTTTCTACTTCAAATCTCTCCAGTTCCTCCATCTCCTGCAAGATTCAGTCCCAGGCCACGTGGGGTGGTGCACACCTGTATTCCCAGTGACTCAGGAGGCTAAGACAGGAGGACTGCAAGTTCAAGATTGGCCTGGGCAACTTAGTGAGTCCCTGTCTCAAAAAAAGAAGTAAAGGAGGGCTAGAGTTGTAGCTCAGTAGTAAAGCACCCCTAGATTCCATCCCCAGTACTGCCAAAAATAAAAATAAAAAAGGGAAGGATTGTGGGTATAACTCAGCAGCACAGGATCCTCAGTAAGAGGGGGTGGGTGGGAGGCAGAAAGATCTGTAATCAAAACACAATTCTTCATGTACAAAAACTGTTTCCCTGGCAAAACCTTAGTTACCTGGATTGTCCTAAGATCATTTGTAAAATCTGAAATTCAGTTATTAAAAAGAAACTAGAATTCAAAAAAGAAAAAAAAATTTTAAGCTTTGGTTTCTTCCTGTAGGTGCTAAAGAAAGTAAAACCTGATCATTATCCTGGAGCCTGTAGTAAGATTTCAGGAAGCAATACAAAGCACTTTATAGGTGCTACAGAACCATGGGAGGTATCATCAGCATTTCTATCTTCTCAGGTTCCTACACTCAATGCTCAGCTGAATACTTCTTTCAATCTCATCAAAGGCCTTACAAAACCTTCTTAATTTCCTATTTCTTTTCAACCAACTCTATCACATAAGCAGCCTTGAAGAGTTCTCTATTATCTTCTCTATTTTATTTTCTTAACAAAGTGTCACAAGTAACAAGACCAGTATTTAAACACCCACATCACCAGTGCCTGTGGCAGCTGAGTGTAAAACATACTCAGTAAATGCTTATTACTGCATTCAAAAGGGCCTAGTCAACTTCATTCAGTAAGTATTAAGAGTGCTTCAACCATACAAAAAAAATTTAACCATACAAAAAAAATTTAACCTGGGATGTATAGATTTAAATTCAAATGTAATTTAATAATCACTTAGACCTAGGATATCATATTTGAACAAGCGGCCACACCCACAAATCAACACAATGCTTCAGTCATCCTTGCTACCTCCAGTTTGGTAGTTCTGGGGCGTGCAGGTTTTTGCTACTGTGAATGTCCTTCCTCTTGTTCTGCTAACACTGTTTTTCACCTTACATCCAGCAGTCCCCCTCACAGTGTCGGTATGATAGCGAGCTCGAAGCAGGACCAATAGCAGATTGGTTGCTTCGTATACCCGGGTATGTTCGGCACAGGGCCAGAGCTGCTCCCACCGCAGCCTGACATTTGATCCGTAACAAGTTACCCACAGACATTCGTTCGGGGTCACCTCAGCGATCCCGGAGAAAGTAGAGGCCTGAGAGGAGCTGCACGCAGGGCCGAGGGCGTGGGATCCTGACCTGGTGCAGGGCTGTTGTAGGACCAGCGAGACCCCCACGGCCCACCCACTCCCCTCCTCACCTGCAGCACCAGGGCCTGCGCGGCCCCTGGCGGGAAGCCCATGCGGTCTGATGGGTGGCGCAGCAGGCGGTAGAAATCAGTCTTGCGGTAGAGGAAGCCAAAGAGCACGCGCAGAAAGTCCTGGACATTGCCCACGTGCTGCAAGATGCCCAGCAGGGCCTGGTCATATAGCTCAGCAGCCCCGGGCTCCATGTCTCCACCGGCCTAGGGACTCTCCACCGCCGGCACCAACTCGGACCAGCCAATTGGCCACTTCCGGCGTGCGCTCCTAACGGCTCCCCCCGGACTGCGAGGCCGTGGAATTTCCGGTCCGATCCTGTTCCTTCCCGCAAACCCCGGTAAGCTCTCCCTGGTTTCGCTGCCCCACTGGGCTTTGCCCCAAAGCGGCATTCGCTAAAAGAGCCTGACGTGGGCCCCCATGTGGCTCCTACGCGCAAAAAAGCCGGTGGTTGCTGGGCAGAGAGTACCTGGCGGCCATCTTCGAAGAGGGCGGAAGAGTGGAGGTGTGGGTAGTATCACGTGATCGGTCGATTTTTGTCATGTGTTCCGGTGTTGACCTCCCGCCCAGATATCCCTAACTCCAAGATAAAGCTGGAGCTATGGTTTTCGTTTGTTAGTGGCCCAGAAAAGGGAAAGTGTGTGTTTGTGAATTTTATGACTTTCTTATTAATACAGAGCTGTGGTTGGGCGAGATGGCACACGCCCGCAATCCGAGCGGCTGCGGAGGCCGGAGGATCGCCAAGTTCAAGGCTAGCATCAGCAATTTAGCGAGGCTCCAAGCAACTTAGAGAGACCCTGTCTCAAAATAAAAAATAAAAGGGCCGGGATTGTGGCTCAGGGGTAAAGCGCCCCACTAGCACAAAAAAAAAAAAAAAAAAAAAAAAGTCAGTGAAACTCAGGCCTCTTGCATCAGAAGAAAGGTGACTTTAAAAGGACAAGAAACAGAATGCATTCACGTATAAGTTGGAAATACCCAGTGCAAAATAATCTAATATGCTATCACTATGAAATATATATGTCTGTTACTTGTAGTATGGGTGTTTATCTGTGTCATATGTACCTAAGTGCCTGTCAAAGTATAATTTCAAAAAAAAAACTTTATCAGAGATATGGTAAAGCTGCTTCAAAGATCTTAAGAAAATCTTTGTTGCTGGGGTTGTTGCTCAGTGGTACAGCACTTGCCTAGCATGCATGAGGCACTGGGTTCAATCCTTTGCACCACATAAAAGTAAATAAAACAAAGGTATTGTGTCCACCTACAGCTAGAAAAATTTTAAGAAAAAATGTTAAAGTAAGATTGTTGCTAACCAGGTTAGCGTTCTACAAGATGATAAAACTGTAGGTAATCTTTTCTAGTGGACAAATGACATATCTCTACTGGACTAAAATCTGCAAATTAACATATATATTCACAGTGCATGGTCTCTGTTGAATTTAAAATAAAGTCACACTGAAGTAAATTGCCCTAAAACAGTGGTTCTGAAACTTTTTTTTACTTAGGACCCATTTATGCTCTTAAAATTTGTTGAAGACTCCAACAACTTTTTTTATATTAGTTTTGTTTATCAGTGTTTACCATATTGGAAATTAAAATTAGTTTTTCAAATATCTATTCATTTTTTTAAAAAACACAAAAACACATCACATTTTAACATTCTTTTGCAGGAAAAAATAATATTCTTCAAAGCAGTAAAAAATTTTAGCAAGAAGACTGTTTTTGCAAATCTCTTTAATGTCTGAATTAATAGAAGACAGTTAGATCCTCACATAATACACTGTTATGCAGCTCTTCCAAATGGTCACTAGTTTTATTACACAATATCAAAAAGTCACATTGGATTAGTATCCCACTGACCTCATCAGAGACTTTTTTAATTATTGGGAAGCTGTAAAGCTTATAGAGATAGTATGTATGTTTTAAAAATTTCTAATTTGGCTTTAAACTTTATTATTGGCATTAAGTATTGGCATCAGCAGCAGCCAGTATTCCTCCCCTTCCCATCTTACAACCCAGATCTGCAGCCTGCGAATATCCTAGCCAGTGATTGGTCCAGATCATTAGCCCACGAACCTCTTCATATGTCATTGGGCCAATTGCTACTAGCCTGCAGAATTCAAACTACTTAAGAGAAGCTCCCCAACCATTTTCTCTCTCTCTCTCTCTCTCTCTCTCTCTCTCCCCACCCCCCAGACCTTCTCTCCCCCGCCCCTTCCTCTCTCCCTCTCTCCCTTTCTCCCTCTCTCCCTCTCTCTCCCTCTCTCTCCCCCACTCTGGGCAGACACTCTGCCTGTCCACTTAATAAAATCTCTTGCATGAGTTCCCACTTCTGGAATTATTTTTCTGGGCACTTTTACCTTTCATTGGCACCCAACCTGGGGCTGGGCTCTTCTACCGCCACTTAGGTGAGTGGAATCCCATCTGACCACCCCTCCCCATGCTGGTCTCACTTACATTTGCCTGGACACTCTCAGTGGCTTCTCCCCCAGCTTTTGGTTAAACAACCTGTGAGACCTGGGAAATGACTGTTGAGTGTCCGGCACCCCCGAGGTTCTCCACGGGTTGAGGGAAACCCCCAGCCATGGTTCCTACAACTACAGCTGAATCCCTATACTGATTACTAGGGTAGAGCTCTGGGCTGACAGAGGACTGCCTCTTGTGAGACCTACCCCGGTCCTGGGTTCTCTCTATGACATTTTTATCTCTATGAAAGCTCCAGCGCCGGGCACCCAGGTATCCTACAGGCTTAGCCTTGACGATTATCTAGTGGTAGTGATGACTTCCTGGATAACTCGTCCTTCACTGGGGTGATTGCCTGGAGGCCAAGGGATGCCTCACCTTTATATTCACCAAGTCTTCTCTTGCAATGGGCAGCTCACTCTCAATCCTCCCCACCCATACCCCCTGGGTTGCCTCTTAGTTAATTTAAGAGTCCCTCCACCTCACCCTGGACCTCAAACCAAACAACACTTTAGATCCCAACATTTTTAGGGATCTTTTTAATTTCTGAGAGTGCTCAGGGAAATGGAAAGAGATTTACCTACTTTCAAGTTTTCTCTTTCTTGCAATCTTTGCTCTTCCTGCAAACCCAAACACCTTCTTTTGGCTTCTTCTCCCCCTCCTAATCCCTCCTTCTCCTCCAACTTTGACTTGGCTAATGAACCACCACCCATACCGGTCTCCTGCAGCAGAGACCCCTCCAGCCCCTACTCCTCCATCTCCTTTGCCCAGTTCTGCTTCTGCTTCCACTTCTGCTCCCTCACCCAGCATCCAAACCTGACCTGATTACCAACCCCGGGGGAAAAGGGTTAAAAAGCCCTAGGCAATTTCCCCTGCCTAGCCTTGCTGAAGCCCACACTGGAATGTCAGTCCGCAGACTCAGTGAGGGACCAACCTTAGACGGAAGAAAAAAGTGTCCATTTTAAACTTCTGGACTGCAACACAGAAATGGTTTTAAGTCTCTCTCTCTCTCTCTCTCTCTCTTTTCCTTTCTTTCTCTCTCCCTTTCTCCCTCCCCCTCCCTCTCTCTGCCTTTCTCTTTCTCATGCTCTGATGCTATTTTACTAAAATAATTAATGACCATTATCATTTTTTCTTCTAGGACTCTTGTTTTTCTTAAATGCTATATTTTTTGAGTGCACAATTTTGATCCTACATACCTAGGTTAATGGTTTTTTGATCAGCTCTATTTTTATCCAACACTGGAGTTATTTTTGAACATCTATAACATTGCAATGGAGATTCACCTATAAAAGGCTACAAGGCCTTTGCTTTTGTGTTATGTGTATATTGTGTTGTCTGAAATCATGTTGTCTATATATGTGCATCCAAATATAGCACTCATGAATTAAAATTAAAAATGGATCCAGATACCTTTAATTTGTGTGATTTAAAAAGATTCAATTTAAATTGGGTAAACAAATAAAGGTAAAATGTCTTTAAAGTTACTTAGCTCACAGGTCTCTAGGTGGTCAAATTAATGAAATGTTGGTGCCTATAAAATGTCTAATATTGCCGGGCGTGGTGGCACACACCTGTAATCCCAGCACTTCGGAGGCTGAGGCAGGAGGATCGAAAGTTCAAAGCCAACCTCAGCAACTTAGCGAGGCCCTAAGCAACTCAGTGAGATCCTGTCTCTAAATGAAATACAAAATAGGGCTGGGGATGTTGCTCAGTGGTGGAGTGTCCCTGGGTTCAATCCCCAGTACCAAAAAAAAAAAAAGTCTAATATCAATTGTTTCTAGGACTTTTCTTCCACAGGAAAGAGATGGCAGATACTATTCAATACACTTGTCTGATACAGTAAAATAAGTAGATTTTACATGTATGGGATTACTCAAATGTGTTTGTTAGAGACATCTGATTAATTTACAAAGTTAAAATGCTAACTGTTAAATAACATTGAGTACTCTTAACTCCTTAAACTCTTAACTCCTGTGGTGTTTTCACAGATTGGTAAATAAAAAGGGTCTAAAATTACTTGTGTCATCACTAAAAACAAGGTTATTAAGAATTAAGTCCTAACAGGTGCAATTCTCTATACAGAGGGATCCAAGAATTTCAGCTGTGTGTGTGTGTGTTTCAATTAGAGTACTTTAAATAACAAGATATTTCATCTTATTAAATGGAGTAATTTATATAAATTCAAAAATTTCATAAGATTTGTTTCAAAATATGAAAGAGAAAATAAAAGGTTCTGGGTACAGAAATATATTTAGTAGAAGGGAGAAGAAAATGTTTCTGGGTAGGAAAGTCTTTCTGTGATGAAACCCAGGATGGGATCCATGGTCATTGTCTACTGGCTCTCCCCTCATGGGGATCCAAGCCGCCTTGACTGTGCCCCCTTCCCCCTTCACCATGGGGCATTTCTGCCTCTTGCCGTTGCCAACCACCTCACCCACCACAGAATTCGACTCTGGACAGCCTTCCCTCTACTGGAGGTGAGTCCTCAGAGCTTTTCTACGGTGGCCCTGAACTAACTAACTATCTCTATCTCTCTCTCTCTCTCTCTCTCTCTCTCTCTCTCTCTTTCAAAACCCAAGAGCTGGGTCAGGGTCTCCCTGGGCTTCTGCAGAACTGTCAGGGATGGTGACAACCCTCACTGATGGTCTGCTCCTACGTGGGAAAATCAGAGAGGTTGTGAGGATGCCCTTTCCTCTCCTGTTTCCCTTCTCCAGGCTCCTGAGAACTCTTACCCATGGTTGCTGCCCAATCTAAAATTCTCTGTGACCCCCCATTTCCTTGGCTGTCTCCTCAAAAACATTCGGCCTCTCCATTTGACTCCAGATCTCAAACCTTGCAGGCTCATTTTTTATTGCAACTTCTGTCACTGCAGCAGCAAGCAGATATTCCCTATGTTCAAACCTTCTCTTTTCGCTCTTGCCCCTCTTTGTGTCAATAGGAATAGTAATGGGGATTTACTTACATCATTTAATGTTCTGTAACTGGATCTGAACCTTATGTTACCTTCTACACTGGGATAAAAATGTAAATGTATTTCTAAAGGATAATGAGAGCCTGATCTGTTTAAAGGTTTATATCATGAAACATGAAAACATTTTGCCACTTTGCCACACAAAAGGAAACTTAAAAGCTCTCTCAGCTTTTCCTTGATTTATGTTTTGAATGTAATGTCATTGTGTTAACTAATGTTCATATAGACTCAGGAACAATACATGTAAAGAAAGAGGTAAAGATCAGCATCAGAATTAGAATTCTTTACCTAAGATTTGTGAAGAGCCCTGCCTTATCTGAGATAAAACTCTGCCTCCCACCCTGCTACATGTCAGAATGGCTCCAAAATAAGCCAGACTTCAGCTCATTTAAGGTTATATTCAAAAGATTTTTGCTCTAAAGTTATGGTGATCTTAAACAGGGGATATACGTAGCTCACCCAAAATTCAAGATAGCTATTACACAAACTAAATGTTTTACTGTTATTAATTCCATTTTGTATTTTTCTTGTAAACTGTATAACTGCTGCCTCATTAATGTTTTGCAGAAATACTGCTTCAAGAACAAACAACCGGGCTGGGGTTGTAGCTCAGTAGCAGAGCACTTGCCTAGCATGTGTGAGGCACTGGGTTCAATCTTTAGTAACACATAAAAAAAAATTAAGACACTCTGTCCACCAACAACTACAAAAATAAATTTTAAAAAAGAACAAATGACTTAAATTGAGATAATAAGCCATCATGTATAGGAGAGATAATATAATATAGACCCCAAATTAAATAAAAGGGAGTAAATAACTGTAACATCACAAACATTAAAGATAAAGTCCAGTACTCTTACTTTATGACTGGTGAGACTGGCTTGCTGGATGTTTAAGATCAAACTTAGAGACTGAGATTAAAACAAAGGACCAAGAAAAAACAATATTTGGCTCTTGCCCCCATAGTCAGCCTGAATCCAAGGAACAAGAGAACTTCTCTAAGGAGCTTTGCAACTCTGGATCACATGACCTCCCAATCAAGGAAATTAATGAGACACTAGAGGATGGAAAGCCAATCAGTGCACCTGCTGCAGAGGAGGGTCATTGAAAAAGGGAGATATCCCTGATGCTTCCAAAGAAAGCCACCTCATCAAGGAGACCCTACCTAGTGAATGACACTAAAGGAGGTAAGAAGTTGCTCTCAAGTTCTCCATGAGTAACCCCTGCAGGAACTCAACTGAATCTGTAACAGACAGGAACAAAGTCAATTTGACCAGCTTGATCTTGAACACCCAGCAAGGCAGTTAAAACTAAAACATAGCCATTCCTGGACATTTTTAAAAAAAGAAACAATAGTTAAATGTAACTTAAGATGTACACTTGTGTTAGCCCCAGGAATAAGCAAGACTGGAGGCTACTAAAGAGATTCTTAGGTAGGAGTGCCCGATAACCATCAAGAGAAACTGCCAGAGTCAGAAAATTTTGGTCATTTTAAGGTCTACAGATCTTCCTAAACAGGACCATGCCTGCTAAATTGCCTACAGAAGTTCCTACAAGATCAGATACACAATTCTGGAACTGGTGCACACACAAGTTCACCAACCAATCAGTCAATCAATGACTTCAAGACTACCAACCCCTGACACCCAAAGCCAAGACCTGTGATTCACTATTGACAACTGTGGCTCCAAAAACTCTGCTCCCACCTAAAGCTCTCCCTAATCCTCTTTTTTTACAGGAATGAGACTCTTCGCCCTTAACCAGCAGGAAGAAGCTACAGAAGAAAGACTATTGTCCCACCCCCTGTATCAACAAAAACATAAAGGGAGGAATATTGGCATCAGCTGCAGCCAGTATTCCTTCCTCTCCCATCTTACAACCCAGATTGGCAGCCTGTGAACATCCTAGGCAGCCATTGGTCCAGAGTGTTAGCCTGTGAACCTCCTCTTATGTCACTGGTCCAATTGCTACTAGCCTGCGGAATTCAAACTACTTAAGAGAAGCTCCCCGGCCATTTTCTCTCTCTCCCCCAGCCCTGAGAGCAGACACTCTGGTCATCCACCTGTGTGTGTGTGTGTGTCTCTTTCTCTCTCTCTCTCCCTCCCTCCCTCCCTCTCTCCCCCACTGTGGGCAGATACTCTGCCTGTCCACTTAATAAAATCTCTTGCATGAGTTCCCGTGTCCAGAGTGGGTTATCTGGGCACTTTTCCACCTTTCATTATTTACCATCAATTGTTTGCCTTGAGGTAACAAGCTCACTTCACTCTACATGCAGTAGATATGATATTCCATGAAAAGAGGTTCAACTCATTTACTGGCAACTCAATTATCCAAGTGCTTTGCATCGAAGCAACTGCCACACCTCAATATAAAGCGAAAGTATTTTATGTGTACTTATCTTTTCATCACAGAATATTATAAAGATTTTTTTCTCAAGTGTCAATATTTAATAAAATTTAAAATTCAACACTTCATCAGAATCACTCTTAAGTGGAACTAGTATTTTTTTTTATTCTTACTACAAGTGCAAAGCAGTGAAGGATACAATGCTACAATGCCTACTACTGGAGTTTGGTGCCTTTTATGGATTGAATGTGTCTCCCCAAAATTCATATGTTGTAGCACTAACCCCATTGTGACTATATTTAGAGATATAGCCTTCAGTAATGTAATTAAGGTTAAATGAAGTCACATGTGTGGGGCTATAGAGCTAGTACCTTTACAGGAAAATGAAGAGAAACTAGCAATATTGTTACTGGCAGCCACCAAGCCTGCCTGCATAAGAAATAAGCAGAAGATGTACAAAGGAAAAATGAAATTTTTGCAGTTTGATCAAACTGGGCAGAAGCAGCTAGATCAATTTATAGAAACAAAAGTCAGGAGATACACATATATAGATTTAGTTAGACTGTGCTAGCCAAGAGAACATGTCACTTTTAGCTCCTTTGTCCCCATTCTTGCCAGGATAGTATTTGGTTGGGGGGACTATTTGAACTTTTTAATTTTAGAGTGTCTCACATTTTTATCTCTACACAAAAGAAAGATCATATGAAAACTCATGAGATTGCTTTAAGCCAAGAAGAGAGTCCCCACACCAGATAACAATCCTGACAGCACCTTGATCTTGAACTTCCAGGCCCCAGAACTGTAAGAGAATACATTTCTGTTAAGACACTTAGTCTATGGTACTTTGTTACAGTACCTTGGCAGTGCCACTGGCTTGATTTCTGCTGAGACTTTTACAGTTTTACCTTCTGTTGCTTTTGAACCATTATCGCAATTGCCAACATAGTAAAAAGGCAAATAACAACATCTTAATATTGTTATTTTGACCCTCCCTGCCACCTCAAGGGTCCACATGTTACACTCTAAGAATCTCTGCCCTGAAAAAATAATTAGTTGTTGGGTGAGCCCTATTATGTAATGCCTCACTAGACTTTGAAAGGACTTGCTGTAATCTTACTATATTTCAAAGTTTTGAATAATTTCTTTAGCATCTAAGAATGTCATAAGAAATAAAGGTCTCCAAAGAGGGGAAATTAACAGAAACTGCAGTACAAAATAGAAGGGAGACTAACTTTTGAATCTGATACCATATAGAAGCATTACCTATTCAAAAGGTAAATAAAATTATTTTTAAAATAAAGTTATGTTCACACAAAAATCTACACACAAATGTTTATTGGAACTTTACTCATAATTGTCAAAAATTGGAAGCAACCAAGACTCCCTCAACAGATGAATGGATAAGCAAACTGTGGGACAATCATAAAATGAAATATCATTCAGCAATAAGAAAAAATGAGCTATACAACTATCAAAAACTGGATTAATCTTAAATGCATATTGCTAAGACATAGAAGGCAGTCTGAAAATGCTACCATCCAATTATATGACATTATGGAAAAGGCAAAATATGGAATGAGTAATAAGATCAGTGGTTTCCAGGCCTCAGTTGTGAGAAAAGATTGAATAGGCAAAGTATGGGGAATTATTTAGGATATAAAACTATTCTATAAGATGTTAATTATGGATATATGACACTGTATATTCATCAAAACTCAGAAATCTACAGCATAGAGTAAATTTTAACATATGCAAAATTGCTTAGGAGATTGAGGGATCCCAGAACATAATGTACAATGTGACAAAACAGTGTAACTTTAATACAAATGTATGAAATATCCTCACTGAAGGGCGTAGTAGAAAAATGCTGACCTAAGTAACTTTGGAAATGAAAGACTAAAGGCAAAAGGAACTGTATATAGACTTTGAACTGTAGCTGATAAGAATTTCCCCCAATATCCTTGTGTTTCCTAGAAGGATACAGGTTACCAGTTCTTAAATCACTAGATATATAGTGGAAAATAACAATCAAGGACATGATTGTGGGTAGTGAAAGCCAGATTTTCACTGTTGGAGTAGGAGGTTACACAAAAGCAAGAGAAAGAGGCTAGAATGATCCATGTGATGATGAGTCTAAGTTGGAGACATTGCTATAAATTTAAGTTTAGCTTACTCTAGGTACATATGACTACATGTAGAATTATTTATAGAAATGTATGTATGCAGGTTTTCCTTGCATTTTTCCTTGCTCTCAGCTGAGAGAATCCAGAAGCAACCTTGCCTTAGCAGCAATGGACACACCCTAGCACCCAGATTTTGATTTCTAATATCATTCTCCAACAGAAAGTCAGGACTCCTTGGAGAAGTAATTGATTCTAGAATTGCTGCAGAAAATATGCAGATGCATGTGGGTAATCTTGCAATGTCTCAAAATAAAAAAGCAGTAAAACACAATGATGAGGTGTGATACAGGAATAAGAGTCAACTGGAAAGATAGATAATATAAATATGCAGATATGTTTTGATACATAAAGACATGTATATCATACTGAACAAATAAATGGAAGAGAATACACAAATTTCTGTTCAGAAGAGTTCCAAATAGTGCCTCCATGCCTGTAATCCCAGCAGCTCAAGAAGCTGAGGCAGGAGGATGTGAATTCAAAGCCAGCCTCAGCAACTCTGAGTGAAACCCTATCTCTATGAGACAAACATCTTTACCCTATGTACAGGTATAATTACATGAATGGTGTGACTCTATTTTGTGCACAACCAGAGAAACAACAGCTGTACTCAATTTGTGTACAATGAATCAGAATAAATTAATTTTAAAAATAAAATAAAATAAAATATGAAAAAGGGCTGGGGATATAACTCACTGGTTAAGCACCCCAGAGTTCAATCCCTGGTACCCAAAAAAAAAGGAGGAGGAGGAGAAGGAAGGAGAGGGAAAGGGAGAAGAGGAAGAAGAGGAGGAAGAAGAAGAAGGAAAAGGAAGAAGGGAAGAAGGAGGAGGAAGAAGAGAAGAATTATTCCAAATAGTTTATGTAAATATTCTGTACTCATGGAGGTATGGAGGTGGAACGTGACTCTCCACTCCTTATGTTTGGAATATGCATAGTGACTTTCTTCCTAATGGAACAGTATGAAAAGAGTAAAAAAGAGGGTTACTTACCCTTTAAGTCAATAACCCCTACCCTATAAGTAACCCTGTGTATACATAAGACATACACATATGTATTTGTATAATAACCTTATAGAGTTGAACAAATGTTAAAGAGGCACATTTATAGATATTTCATAACTATAAAAGTTTTAATTGATAAAGAGGCTATAACACTCCTAAATAAGTAGTCATCTGATGGATTTATTGTGGCTTGGATATGAAGTGTCCCCTGAAAGCTCCTGTGTGAGACAACACAGGAACATTTAGAGGTGAAATGATTAGATTTTTGAGAGCTGTAATCTAATCAGTAGATTCATCTTTTTGATGGATTAAAAATTTGAACGAATTAATGGGTGGTAACTGTGGGAGATAAGGTATGTCAGGAAGAAGTAGGTCACTGGGGGTATGCTCTTGGGGATTATGGTATCCCTGACCCCTTGAACTCAATCTCTCTCTGCTTCCTGGCAATAGTATTAATGATAAAGTAGTATATTAGAACCAAAAGTATAAAGTGAACATACATGAGTCCATAACAACATTGATTGATAGATAATATACATATGCAGATATTTATGACTATATATTGGTATATAGAAATATATCTAACATACTGAACAAATAAATGGAATAGACAAATTTCATTCAGAAGAATTCCAAATAGTTTATGTAGATACTCTGTACTCAGCAGCTTTCCTCCGCCACGACCTTTTATCATGATGGTCTCCCTCACCTTGGGCCCAGAGCTATAGTATCATCTGATCAAGGACTGAACCTCTGAAACCATGAGCCAAAATAAACTTCTCCTCCCCTAGGTTGGTTATGTCAGATATATTAGTCACAGCAACAAAAAGCTGACTAAAACAGGATGTGATTTATTTTTCCCAGAATTTTGTTGTTTTCAGTAGGACAGTTAGCCACATAATCCACCTCACAACTTTCTCTGTTTGTATAGTGTTGTTTTTTAATACCTTTATTTTATTTAGTTTTTTTATGTGGTGCTGAGTATTGAACCCAGTGCCTCAAACATACTAGATAAGCACTCTACCCCTGAGTCACAACCCCAGTGCTGGATAGTCTTGATTTTACTCCTTAGCTGTTAAATATGTTACAAATATTTTTCTCAGCTAACATGTCTCTCAGATTTCTTCACTATTTTTGTTCATGTGTATATTTATGCAAGTTTTCAACAAAAGTGAAGTCAAACCTTTAGTCTTTACTTTTATAGCTTCTGGATTCTGTGCTTAAGAAAGTTTTCCCGACAAAGACACATCTAGAAAAGAAAACTTTAGACCAATATCTCTGATGAATATAGATGCCAAAATCCTTAACAAAATTCTGGCAAATCGCTTACAAAAACATATTAAGAAGATAGTGCACCCTGATCAAGTGGGATTTATCCCAGGGATGCAAGGTTGGTTCAACATCCAGAAATCAATAAATGTAATTAATCACATCAATAGACTTAAGGTTAAGAATCGTATGATTATTTTGAAAGATGCTGAGAAAGCATTTGACAAAATACAACACCCCTTCATGCTCAAAACACTAGAAAAAAATAGGGATGGTGGGAACATACCTCAACATTGTAAAGGCTATTTATGCTAAGCCCACTGCCAACATCATTCTTAATGGAGAAAAACTGAAAGCATTCCCTTTAAAAACTGGAACAAGACAGGGATGCCCACTGTCACCACTTCTATTCTACATTGTGCTGGAAATGCTAGCCAGAGGAACTAGACAGACCACAGAAATTAAAGGTATACGAATAGGAAAAGAAGAACTCAAGCTGTTACTATTTGCTGATGACATGATTCTGTATTTAGAGGATCCAAAAAACTCCACCAGAAAACTTTTAGACCTAATTAATGAATTCAGCAAAATAGCAGGATATAAAATAAGCACACATAAATCAATGCTTTTATCTACATAAGCAATGAATCATCTGAAAGTGAAATGAGGAAAACAACTCCATTCGTAATAGTCTCAAAAAAAATAAAATACTTGGGAATCAATCTAACGAAAGAGGTGAAAGATCTCTACAATGAAAACTACAGAACATTAAAGAAAGAAATTGAGGAAGACCTTAGAAGATGGAAAGATCTCCCATGTTCGTGGATAGGTAGAATTAATATAATCAAAATGGCCATACTTCCAAAGGGGCTATACAAATTTAATGCAATTCCAATAAAAATCCCAGTGACATTCCTCATAGAAATAGAAAAAACAATCATGAAATTCATATGGAAGAACAAAAAACCCAGAATAGCCAAAGAAATCCTGGGCAGGAAGAATGATGCAGGAGGGATCACAATACCAGACCTTAAACTCTACTATAGAGCAATAATTACAAAAACAGCATGGTATTGGCACCAAAATAGACAGGTAGACCTATGGTACAGAATAGAAGACACAGAGACAAACCCACATAAGTATGGCTATCTCATACTAGCAAAGGTGCCAAAAACATGCAATGGAGAAAAGATAGCCTCTTCAACAAATGGTGCTGGCAAAACTGGAAATCCATATGCAACAAAATGAAATTAAACCCCTATCTCTCACCCTGTACAAAACTCAACTCAAAATGCATCAAGGATCTAGGAATTAGACCTGAGACCCTTCACCAAATAGAAGAAATAGTAGGCCCGAATCTTCTTCACGTTGGCTTAGGACCAGACTTTCTCAACATGACCCCCCAGAGCACAAGAAATAAAAGGAAGAATCAATAAATGGGATGGATTCAAACTAAAAAGCTTTTTCTCAGCAAAAGAAACAATCAATAATGTGAAAGGAGAGCCTACAGAGTGGGAAAAAATCTTTTCTACACACACTTCAGACAGAGCACTGATCTCCAATAAAGAACTTACAAAACTTTACACCAAAAATACAAAGAACCCAATCAATAAATGGGCTAAGGACTGGGCAGACACTCCATAGAAGATGAAATACAGATGACCAACAAATACATGAAAAAGTGCTCATCATCTCTAGTAATTAGAGAAATGCAAATTAAAACCACCCTAAGATTTCATCTAATTCCAATTAGAATGGCTATTATCAGGAAAACAAGCAATAATAAGTGTTGACATGGATGTGGGGAAAAAGGCACACTTGTACATTGCTGGTGGAGTTGCAAATTGGTGCAGCCACTCTGGAAATCAGTGTGGAGATTCTTCAAAAAACTTGGAATGGACCCACCATTTGACCCAGCTATCCCAGTCTTCGGTTTATACCCAAAGGTCTTAAAATCAGCGAAGTATAGGGATACAGCCACATCTATGTTCATAGCTGCTCAATTCACAATAGCTAGATTGTGGAACCAACCTAAATGTCCTTCAATTGAAGAATGGAAAAAGAAACTGTAGTATATATACACAATGGATATTACTCAGCCATAAAGAAGAATAAAACTATGGCATTTTCTGGTAAATGGGTGGAGTTGGAGAATATCATGCTAAGTGAAATAAGCCAAGTCCAAAAAACCTAAGGCCGAATGTTTTCTCTGATCAGTGGATGCTGATACATAATGGGGGGAGGGGATATGAAAAGAATGGAGGAAGTATGGATGATGTAGAGGAAAATGGGATGGGGGGTGGGGAAAGGAAAGATAGTAGACTGAGACAGACAGTATTAGCCTATGTATATGTAAGATTACATGAATCGTGTGAATAAAAAAAAATTTCCCACCTCAAAATTATATTCTTGGGCTGGGGATGTAGCTCAGTTGGTAGAGTGCCTGCCTTGCAAGCACAAGGCCCTGGGTTCAATCCCCAGCACCACAAAAAAAAATTATATTCTTCTGTGTTCTCTTCTGACAGTTGCACAGTTTTGTTTTTATTTTTAGTTCTATAATCTATCTGTACTTTTATTATATATGTGGTGTGAAGTATAGATACAACTTTATTTTGATCCAAATGATTCCACAACTGCTCTCACACTGTGTACTAAAAAGGACTATCCTTTTTGTGATTTGAAATGTCACTGTTCTCAGAAGCTACTTTGTTCCTCAAGTCCCTTTGTCCATCGTGCACCTGTAGCATTTCTAACAGGGCAACTTGTGCAGTTTCTCCCCGGTCTCTATTCCCTGGCAACTCACCCTTTACCAAACCTCCTTTTTCCTCCTGTCTAGCCTGTGACAGTGGGCTAACATTGCCTGGTGTTTGGGGCTCTTATGGACCAGAAAGCAGACCGTATTTTCCAGAAATTCTAGCTCCTTTTCATCCCTTTGCTCATCCTTCTGTCACAGGCAGTCAGGCCCTCTAAGCATAGGAAGCCACAGCAGCTCCTCAGCCAACCAAGGGCTAGACACAGAGAGGAGCCAAGAGGCTCAAGGGGGATCTGGATAGTTCCTTGACAGTTTAATCCATTATCCTGGTAAAAGATCTTCCCAGAAATTGGTGTTTGCATAATGGGTCCTCCCTCCTGAACACATCTTCAGGTTCTTCAGCAGGTTCTCCAGGTGTTACTTACTTCACAGGCTATTCCTGGAAAGGGATAAGCTGCACCTCCTACCCCTGACTGACTCCCAGACTCTGCATTCTCTGAGAGGTAATTATTCCTACATATCACAGGTACTCACAAGGCAGGGGCACAATACTGTCTGGTTATTTTATTGTATTATACTGGGGATTGAACTCAGGGCACTTAACCCAACTGAGCCACATCCCCAGCCCTTTTTACATATTTTATTTAGAGACAGGGTCTCACTGAATTGCTTAGGGCCTCACTAAGTTGCTGAGACTGGCTTTTGAACTTGGGATCCTCCTGCCTCAGCCTCCCAAGCCACTGGTATTACAGGTATGCGCCACCACACATGGCTGATTATTTTCTTTGAAAGAGGGAAAGGAAATAGAACTTAACACTAAACTCTCCATAAATCCCTTCCCCACATATGGATTTTTTATGTCATTTGCAAAAAAAAATATTAAACCCAGAAGCAGCTAGAATACAACACATGACATTAAAACACTATTTCTGTTCAACAAATGTTTATTAAATTCTGTGCTTTAAACAAAGCAAGTCATCTTCCTCTCTCTACTGTAGCTTCTGCTCCTGAAGAGTTCTCCAGGGAGGCTCAGATTGGGCTGGCCTCAGGTCAGTGGAGCTCTGCTCTAGGCATGAAACTGAAGTGGGAGGACCCACTTAACTCTCAGAGCTCCAAGCCTTCAGACAGGCAGTGGCCTCAAGTCATTGGAACTAGAGACCAAACCAACACCATCTTCCAGGTGGGGTCAACCCATGACCAAAGTGTTTGTGGCCTTCTCGGGTTCCTTCATCGCCAGAAAAAAACCACCAAGGGCATGTCTGAAGGGATCTGTTTTTGCTTCTCCCTGGTCTCTTGCCATGTCATAGCCCATGGTGGGGTTACTCTGTTCTTAGGGACAATGGTGAGTGGTTAAAGACTTACTGACACAGAATAGAGACTTTTGACAAGAGAATTAAAGGAGGGAAAAGTGGTAAGAAGAGCGCACTGAAG
This sequence comes from Glaucomys volans, assembly GCA_020662805.1. NCBI lineage: Eukaryota > Metazoa > Chordata > Mammalia > Rodentia > Sciuridae > Glaucomys > Glaucomys volans. The sequence goes on from JAJEJO010002610.1 coordinate 217,231, forward strand.
AGAATCGGGGCCTGATACAAAGACAGGGTGTGTCTGTGTCCAGCAGCCCCCAACTCTGAGCCCAGAAAGAGGAAGAAACCTCACATTGACAGAGACTTTAGTGACATGGACTCCAGGGACCCACTACAGGAGCAGAGGGGCCACCACTAGTGTTTCTAGGTATCTCGTGGCCAGAGTGACAGCCACTTTCTTGGAACAGCCTCTCCCAGGCCCTCAGAGGGGGTGAGCTAAGGGACCACAGTGAAGACCTTCATGGTCCCTTGGATCAGTCAAGGAGCCTGGCTCCATCAGAACTCCTGCCCATGACTGGGCAAAGAGCTGCTGATGGCACCAGCACCAGAGGGAGAATTCTCAAAGCCATGGTTGACATAGATGTTGGTCGTGTTGGGAGAGGAGTGTTTCGGGCAGGAAGCTGCCTTAGCTGTTGCTGCCTCTTTGATTCGCTTCTGTTCCAGCACAAGAGCTTGGTTGACATCAGGCCCTGGAGAGAGATAGGGACGAGGTCTGCACTCAGGGAGGCAGGAAGGGGACGCAGGCAGTGGCACAACCAGAGAGGAGCTGAGCCCCCAAACTCCTTGCACCTCCCCTGCACTTGCTCTACCCTGCCAGTAGCCATTTCAATCAGCCTTCATGGCACTCCACCCATCTGCTTCTGTGGGCATGCTTTTAGGGAAAACTCTGGAACCAAATTTCTTTCTCCCTTTCTTCCTGGGACATCTGGTGCTAACATCCACAGCCAACCCTCCTCTAGGATATGCTATTCCTTATTCTGTACAACAAACTCAGGACAACAGGGTGCTCTGTTCTTGCCTTTCTGGGTCACTGCCTGTGCAGTGCAAGCCTCAAGGTATGGGAGCTGACTGCTGTGCAAGGGTGGGTATCTGCAAGCTTCAGGCCACCCTACATTCCCCAGGCACTCTGGGAACCTACAAGAAACAGTACCACCTGTGGCTCTGAGGCTTGAGTCTCCCCTCCTCAGGGAAGACCTGAAGAGATGTTCCTCTATGCCCCTTTCTTGTGTCTCGCCCACTATCCCCAATGCACAGATTCCTCTTTCAAAAAGGGTCATGGAGTTCTTATAGGAGACTATGGTGTTACAGTTGGGAATACTGAAGCTGAGGCTACAACCTTGCTCTCATTTGACAGTCTGTGACCTGGGGTAGATGTCTCAGTTTCCTCATCTGTAGATAATAAAGTCTACTTCCTGGGATGACAAGAGAATTACAAATATGTTGATATACAAACATACCCTTCTTTAAATGTTTTCTATTAATATTATATTACTAATACAATCTAGTGGGGGAGGGGTAAAATGGAACTCCTATCACCTTGTCCACCCTGAGAGCCAGAAACACCCTCTTCCTGAGGGCTTAGTTTAAATGTCTGTGGGGATTGATTTTTTTCCATTTAGTACCAGGGATTTAACCCAGGGGCACCTAACCACTAAGCCATATCCCCAGAGCGCCCCCCCCCCCCCCCGCTTTTTTTTTTAAATTTTTGACAGGGGCTGGGTTTGTTTTTTTTTGTTTTTTTTTAGTTTTCAATGGACATTTATTTATTTATTTACTTATTTATTTTTATGTGGTGCTGAGAATTGAACCTAGTACCTCACATATGTTAGGCAAGTGCTCTACCACTGAACCACAACCCCAGCCAATGGGGCATGATTTTTAATAACCATGTTCAATCACAAGGATACAGGAAAATGGGCAATTGCACAGCTGCTGGTACAAGTTTAAATGGTAAAAATTTCTGAAGGGTATTAACAATTGACATTAACAATCAATATCCACAGGACTTCTCTAAAGAAATACTGGAGGATTAGACCAAAGATTTAGCCACAAGTTCACTCAATGCAGCACTGGTAATAATAATAGAAAATCAGAAATAATTTAATGTCCAACAGTTGGAAGCTGGTTAAGTGAATCATGGTAGAACTGTACAATAAGATGGTGTTTTCAAACTATGGGTTGCCACACACTAAGAAGTCATGAAATTAACTTAGTAGATTAACACCAGAATTTTTTAGATTAATGACAGAATAGAACCAAAAATGTCAAAAGGTTCACATACAGTAAGGACAAGCATTATTTTATTTGTGAACCATTTGTCTTAGTTAAATGTACCCATCTGTTTGCCACACTCATCACCTCTCAACATAAAATATATTTCAAAAAAAAAATAAAATAAAATATATTTCTTGGTTGTTATGTGTAGAGCACTTGCCTAGTATGTGCACAGCCCTTGATTTGATCCCCAGCATGTCAAAACAAAATTGTTGTGGTGGTGGTAGTTGAAGTTCATGTTTTTAAAAGTCTGACAGCAGTACAGTGAGTGGAGTGGGCCACAGAAACAGTATTTGAGACACAGATCCACTGACAAGGAAGGATGCTCAAAGCATGTTAAGTTAAAAACAGCAGCTTCCAAAATAGGAAGTATGGTCAAGTTCTCTGTCATGTGCATGCTCCTGACATTTGCCAGTAGCCCTTGTATCTCCCTGAGTTTTTCTGAAGAGCACACACCATTGTTGTGGTTTTCATCATAATTGTGACAACCTGGCAGAAGCAGATCTGGGACTCACCCACATAGCTAAGGATAACAGGCAGGAAGATCAGGCCGTGCAGCATGCCCAGCAGGGTGATCAGTAAGTTGAGGCGGAAGAAGAAGATCTGTATGAGCTGGGCATCAGCAAAGCCTAGGATGAGGATGCCTGGCAGGTTGGTCATGGCCACTCCAGCAAATACCTGACAGGGTAGGTCACAGCCAAATATCAGTCAGGACCCAAGGTGTTAGGTGAGGCACAGGGCATCCCTCCCCACTCCACTCACTGCACTGCCCATGGAGATGGTAGCTTCCTTGGCCCTCTCCAGGCGGGTGGGTTTGGTGCTGATGGCAAAGGAGCGGGTGATATGGGACACAAACTCCACAGACATGCCCACTGCCTATATGAGAGAGGGGGCTTTATCTTAGAAGGCAGAGGAAGAAAAGGGGAAGAATACAAAAGGGGCAGGCATCCAGATTCTATGCAGAACTGGGAGTATCCAGTAAAGCTAGATCTCCAACCACCCCTCCAGGGATTCTCTGTCAGGTTACCGTAACCAGGTTGATGAGGGACACAGCATTGTAGCTGATGCCCCACAAGGCCATGAAGCCAATGGTGTCCGAGAGAATCATGATGATGGAGAGCAGGTTGAGGAGGCCTGAGCGTATGTCCAGGCCCAGCAGGAGGTAGCAGACAATGAAGGTGGGCAGGAAGCAGAGGGCGAGTACAAAGACCCCTTCTGGGAGAATAGTCAAGTACTGCTCATAGAACACATTGGTGACCCTGCCAGAGAACATGGTCAAAACATAGGCCTTGAGTGCCTTTCCAATGGGCAGGATTCCCCCATTTCAGAAGGAGAACACTGAGGCTGAGGTTTGGAGAGGCACAAATTGATGTGTTAACTAGCATGAGAAATGATTAGGATCCACTATGGAGCCTTCAGATCTGAAGCTGATCCTTCTCCATTGAAACCTCTTGAATACCTGCTGCCCTGACCTCCCATATCCAACAGTTACCCTCCACCTTCCTCCAATCCAGCCCCCCAGGTCCTCACGTGTAGGGGAAAACCTCGAAGTCTGGATCTGTCCCGGGCACCTTCCTCAGGTCAGCAGTGATGTTGGCTGCCAGCAACCGGGCCGCCTGCAGAGCTTTTGTGTAATCCTGTGAGTTCTTCAAGGGCTTGTGATAGGCCATGAACTGGGAGGCTGGTGCGTGGTGCCATGGTGCGTGGGAGAAAAAAGGTCAAAGATCAGAACCTGCTCAGTACACCCTTACAGCACTCCAGAGACAGTGACAGGGTTTGGGGCTTTGCCACCTCCATTCAATTCCTAGTAAATTTTTGTGTGCAAGGGGCCTGCATTTTCATGTTGCACCAGCCCCCAAAGTTCTGTAGCTGGTCCTACCACCATAGGAGACACAAGTCCAGGCCTGACCTTGATAGACAGAGCCCAAAGAAATCTCCCTCGTGAATGCAAATCCTTCCCTGTAAATATGCACTGGATTTTAAAATTTGCTTGTCTTTTAAATTCACATATTCCTATTGGAAAGGACTAGAAAAGAAGACAAAAAAATGAAAACCTATTATAGCTGTGGCTTATGGCTTCTGCTGGCAAGTATAGTAAAAGTTATTTCTTAATTGTGTATAGTGGGCCTGTTCATCAGGAAAAAAAGAGATCTGTGTACATGGGGAGAAAAAAAAAAGAAGCAGACTTGGACATACACAGTCTTCAAATGGGAAGGTGACTTCAGAGCTTCCCACCAGCCCTCTAAACCACCTGGAGGTGGTTCACAACCAGATGGCCACCCCCAACCCAGAGATTTAGGTCTGATAGGTCATAGTGAGTCTTGGGAACTTGAATTTCTAACAATTTCCCGGTGACGCTGATGCTTCTATCCAAGGCTTTCCCTTTGAGAAGTGTTGCAGTAGAATAATCCAGTGCACAAATGAGTAGACTAAGGTTAGAGATGGGCACAAAACTGCCCCAGTTCATGGAGTGGAAGAATGACTCTTTGTCTCACTCCCTCTATGACATGATCTGCTTCTCTGTTCCCTACCGAGACATGCCACCCATTTCTGTCCACACTGGACTCTTCACAGCCTATATTGCCCAAGGACCAGGGTTGGGGCAGGTGTGGGGGTACCTCTCTTGGAAGATGGGAATTTCATGGAAATTTAGCTGGGAGGTAAGTGAGTGAGTTGCAGCCAATTTGTCACTAGTAATTAAAACTGTGACTCGTTTCAGTACAAAACAAGAGAATCCATTTGTAGCTCCTCCACCAACCCTCAGACCTGTCTCTGCACCTGCTCCACTGAGGTCCCCATGCTGAGTGTATATGCACAGAGCTAGATACAGCTGGCTCCTCAGGCATATGGCTGTCTGGTTCTACCACCTGCTATATGAAGCTGCCAGCATGCTGTGGTCTGTTTCCCTGTCTGTCTCCCTTCTTACTGTTGATGGCTGCTGGTTTTGCACTACAGCAAGACATCCTGACTCGTTCAACCATCTGCCTTCTGCTGACATCTGGATATGATTTATGCATTTGTGAAAAGGTGCTTAGCCCCCAGTTAGTGTGGGTGACTCCCAAGTATGACATCAACTGCTGAAAAAAATGTCACAAAGTTCATGCTGACGGACTTGGGGTGGAAGAAGGAGTGAAGTGTGAGAACGTGGACTTGGGAAGTAGGACCCTTGCTAACAGGGCCAGGACAATTAGAACCTGTCCCCTTCCCCAGAGGAAAGAGGAAAAAAGATGTAAGGTAGAGAAGGATATTTCATGGGACTCATGGGGACCCCTGAAGCAGCTGACTTTGTGTTCTCCTACCAAACAAGGTTATGCTTACCTAGAATCTGGCCATCTGGGCCCAAACTCACAGAGGTGCTATATGCTGCCAGGCCACTGTAAGAAGGAGGCCAGGACAAAGGATTAGTGGGATGAGGCCTCCTCCTGTCTGTCCATTCCGCTGTACCCCAGAGAGGCTTCACCTTGCCCCCTTGTGCCCCTCTGGATCCATCCCCTTCTGAGGCCCACAGGTCTACCCACCCTCCCCAGTGGAATCCCCTCCCTGAGCCTACCCTTTGGGACATTGGATATTGGGCACATCACTCAGGAACCAGGGAAGATACTTGTAGAACTCCTCCACTGTAGGTCGCACAGAGCCCAACGTGAAGCCCATGCAGTTCTTTAAGCAGTTCCAGGAGTCTGTAAAGAAGGGGAACTGTGGGCAGCAGTACCTTAGGCCAGGCAGCTCCTGCTCTAAATCCCCTTCTCCTCTGCCCCCGTTGAAGGCACCTAGCTCCTAGGGGGATTTGCATTTATCATTTCTAAATGTGGGAGATGTTCCCTCAGTTATAGAAACCCTGGCACATAGCAGGAGGTAAGAAAGGGAAGTTTGGGGCAGAAAACACAGGCTCTCCATCTACCTACAAATGCAGCAGATGCCCATACAAAACCATGCACCAGCCTCAGCTCTACTCCTGACTCCTCCACCCAATACCTATGGTAAACATGCCCCCTGAGCATGGGCACAATACTCCAGGAGGCACAAGAGTATGAATGCTGGTGGGTCATACACCCAAGTATTCCTCAGGGACTCCTGAGGCTTACTCTGCACCCTTGCCCCAGATGGTCTCGGAAGTAGAGGTAGAGGGCTGAGAGAGGGGCTCACCAGGCCTTTCCTTTCTCTTGCTTCAGTTTCCCCAAGCTGCAGTGGGCAATGAGCCCCCTAGGACCCACACTTACTCTCAGTTGAGGGGCAGAACTCATCCTTATTGGGACCAGAGGTATAAATGCGGCAGCAGGAGGATGGGGTCAGCCAGTCGATGAAGTCATCCACCCAGGAGGAGGCAGAAATGGCCACGTAAGACCTGAGGACAGCAGGAGGAAGTGAGGGGACAGGACTAGCAGTCAGGATGGTGGGTCATTCCTGTGGCTTAAACCCCATGCATTTGAAGGTGGGCTAGGCAGGAGCAAAGCAGGCAGGAAGAGGGCACCAGAGGGGAGTGGGGGCTGCAGAGAGCGAGCAGGCTAGGGTGGTGAGTGGCCCTTCACTTACTGGTCAGGGAATTCAGAGGCATACTGGATCTTCTGGGTTAAGGAGAAGCTGTCACAGCCTGCACTGGAACAGATGGCATTCATGCCCTCCTCACTGGAGAAATTGTAGCCTGAGGTGGTAACAAAGTACACTGGGGGCCCCACCTCAAAGTATTGATTCATAAAGAGGAAGTAGTCAAGCAGGTACGAGTCCTAGGAAGAAGGAGGATCAGTAAGTATCAGGAGACCATATGTGCCCCTAGAAGTACATGCTCAGTAATGCCTCCAGAGGTACACACAGAGGTATACTCAGAGGAAACATGCAGAGGAAACACACAGTGGTAAATGCAAAGGTACATACAGAAGTACACACACAGAAGTATACTCAGAGGTACACACAGGTACATGCTCAGAGGTCACACACAAGGTACATATAAAGAGGGGCAGAGAGAAGTACACAATCAGAAATATCCTCACAGATGTACATGTACAGTGCAATTACAGAGGTACCTAGTTGCAGGTATACCTACAGATGTACATGCTCTAAGGTTTATACATATAGGTATAATCATAGGTACATGCACAGAACTATGCTTATGGGGAAAAACAAGCTCAGAGCAACACACCCACAGGACCCACCAGTCTCAAACACAAGAACAAGAACAAATACACACACATAATTTTATCCCTTCCTACCATTCCCAGTCTTCCACAGCCAGCCTAACAAGCTGACCTGTAACTGGCCCATATTTGCATATGCTTGTAAATATTTATGTGCACACACTAGAAGCCATGCACCAGGTATCTTCATGGTCTGTTCCCTTCTCCTAAAACATAAAAACTCAGTACAGGCAGGGAAGATGGCAGAATCAGAAGGACCAGGAAAGGGTCAATCTGATGTAACTATTTCAGAACTCTGGAATCTATTGAGAGAGGGAAGATGCCAGGGTAAATCTTGGATGGTAAATGACGATCACTTTCTGTCAATTTCAGCTCTCAGCACATAACTACTCATTCTCCACCCCAGCCCCAAGGCATGAATCTGTGCGTTCCAGAAGCAACTTGTACATGGTTTACAGGAGCAGGGCAGGAAATAAGGACCTGATCCTTCAGGTATCAAGCATCTGAGTTCTGACCACTGATCACTGCTTCTGTCAGTGATGCTGACACAGAGGCAAGCAGTCCTTATTGCTATTCCCACCACATTATTGCAACTTCCTTTGCCTCCTGCTGAAGTGACTTCAAGGAAATTCAAAAGGTAAACACCTGTTTGTTTGTTTGTTTGTTTTTCCTCCCTTGTTTTTCCCTTTTTCTCCTTTTGGGCCATGCATTTTTGAGACATTCAAAGGAAGCCACAAATACAGGACAATTGAGACATCAGCACATGTGCCCACAGAAAGTTTCAGGCTCAGAAAAGACCTATGAAGATATTACCAGTACACCTTAGGCAATCCCCAGCAGAAATGCTAATAATACACAAGAAAATGAACAATTTTATTTTATTTTTTTTTTGGAACCAGGGATTGAACTCAGGGACACTCGGCCACTGAGTCACATCCCCAGCCCTATTTTGTATTTTATTTAGAGACAGGGTCTCATTGAGTTGCTTAGGGCCTCACTAAGTTGCTGAGGCTGGCTTTGAACTCCTGGTGATCCTCCTGCCTCAGCCTCCCAAGTCGCTGGATTACAGGCGTGCGCCACCACGCCCAGCCGAAAATGAACAATTTTAAAAAACAAATCCTGGGCAGGGTGAGAGCCTGATCTCCAAAAAACACTATAAGGCTACATTATAAAACTCAAATTGGAGTATGTTATAAGATCCAGTGTCCATTTTTCAACAACAAAAAAATTTCAAAACATATAAAGAAAAATAAAAAATATGGCCCATTCCAAGTACAAAATTAATCAACAGAAACTGTCCCTGAGAAAGACCTACTAGCCAAAGACTTTATCTTGTGCTTTGTTTATTTTGGGTTTTTCTTTCTTTTTTTTTTTTTTTTTAACAATGCTGCGGATTGAACTGGGAAGCTTGTGTGCCTTTTATGAGAGCGATGGAGTTCAGAGACTGTGCTTGAAGTAGCAGATGCGGCGAAACGTCCAGTGATTCCAGTGCTGGTTTTGGCTAACACCTTACTAATTTTTCAACCAAATGCTGGCTTTATTAAGTAACATATGCTTTTAAGGCCATTAACCAGGGTGACTTTACATCAGTAGCTGTCAAAGGAAAAGACCGCAATAATTGTCAGACAAAAGAAAGCAGCTGACAAATTATTGGGTTCCAACACAATGACTCACTTATTTAAGACCACTGAAAACACTGGCTGGTTGACCAGGAATGACTGATATAAAAGATCCCAGCAGATCCCAGGTACAGTTTGGCTTCTTTATAGTGGAAGTACAAGCATGGCTATGAGATTCTGTGGACATGCTGTGTAAAAGAATTGCTTATATTTCCCAAGTCTACACATAAAATGCCAAAATAAGGCCTCTTGGTCATTGTGTGGTTTGAATTGGTATACAATGGTGTACAAATGTGATCCTGCTGGTCACTACTGTGGGTTTAAAGCCACCGCAGCAGGAATTAAACAAACTCAGTCAACTAGCTTTCTTGAAAACAAAAGGAATAAATTTAATTGGATATTTGAACAGACAGTGGAAAATGCAATTGCATGCCTGTCTACCATTCTTTTTTGTAGGGGGGCAGTATTACTGGGGATGGAACTCAGGGGCACTCGACCACTGAGTCACATCCCCAGCCCTATTTTATTTAGAGACAGGGTCTCACTGAGTTGCTTATCACCTCACTTTTGCTGAGGCTGGCTTTGAACTCGTGATCCTCTTGCCTCAGTCTCCCAAGCCACTGGGATTACAGGCATGTGCCACTGCACCTGTCCTGTTTACCATTCTATCATTTTATTTCAAACCCTCAGAAATAGAAGTTTAACTAATTACAGTTGAAAGTTCTAAATGCAGGATTCGTGAAGAAGCAGAGATTGAAGTTCACCATATTACTCTCACAGAGAGACTCAAACCCTTGTCATTTTACCAAATCCTTGATGCTACTTGCACACAAGTTTGGTAACAACAAACAAGATTTATGGAGGTCCCTGGACTGAACAATGAACATCTCCCACTCTTTCAACTGCTGAAATGTTTAGAACTGTATATAAATAAACACAGTATGGGGGGCTTATTTCTTGAAATAAATGAAAGACATAAGAATATGGAAAGACAGCTCACATTCATGGATTGAAAGACAATATTGTTAAAATAGCTATATTACCAAAGAAAAACATTCTACTAATTCAGTGAAATCCCTATTCAATGGCAGTTTTTGAAGAAATAAAAAAACTCACCCTAAAATTTATACAGAATCTCAAGGGAAGACTAATAGCCAAAACAACTGTGACGAGAAACAAAGTTGGAAGACTCACCGTTCCTGATTTGAAATTTTACCACAGAGCTTCAATAGTCAAAATAGTGTGGTACTGGCATGATGACCATAGGACAGATATCCAGATCAATGGAACAGAATAAGAGTCCAGGAAAAACTTCTTACATACATGGTCAAATGATTTTGGACGAGAGAGCCAAAACCATTTAATGGAGAAAGACAGACTTTTCAACAAAAGGGGCCAGGAAAACTGGATGCCCACATACAAAGTAATTAAGTTTGGACCCTTACAACACCATATTACAAAAATTACTCCAAATGAATTGATACCTAAATATAAGACCTAAAGCTATAAAACTCTTAGAATAAAGGGCAAAACTTCATGATGTTGAATTTGATAATGATTTCTTGGATATAACACCAAAGGCATGGGCAACAAAAGATAGAATAAATATGACTTTATGAATATTTTTTAAATTCCTGCATAAAAGGACACCATAAACAGAATTAAAAATCAATCCACAGAAAGATAAAACATTTGCAAATCACTTATCTAACAAAGGACTGATGTCCAGAATACACAGAGAACTCTTAAGACTCAACAACAAAAAGATCAAGCAACCTGACTAAAAAATGAATGGGTAAAGGACTGAAACAGACATTTTCCCAAAGAAAAATATATGCATGGCCAATAAGCACATAGTAAGATGCTTAATGTCACTAATTATTTTGGAAATGCATGTTAAAACCACATTGAAATAGATACCCCTTCACACCCATTAGGATGATTATTATTAAAAAAAAAGAAAAAGAAAGAAAGAAAAAGAAAATAGGCTAAGGGTTTAGCCCAGTAATAGAGTGCTTGCCTAGCAAGTGCAAGGCCCTGGGTTTGGTCCCCAGCACCACAGGAGATGTGGGAGATAACTTAGAAAACATGTGTTGATGAGGATTTTACAAACTGGGTGCATGCTCAGCAAATTGACAGTCACTTCATATGACCAGTCAACTCATATGGATAGCCTTCTGGACTCAGAATATTTCTCCTACTATGGACTGAAGCTGGCACTCAGCTCTTGCACTTTTCAGACATGGATGTGGCTTCCCACCCCAGGTTCACTGAGGGCACCTTCAAGGTAATGAGCAATTCTGCATGGCTGCCATGCCCTGGCCCCATGCAATCCCCACCTGCTGGGTGCTGCTGCCCCTCCCAAATCTCAGGGGACCAAAGGTTGGGAAGATTCCCCAGACTCACCTTAGGCAGAGCTAGCTCCTGGTCCAGCCCCACACTGAGGTAGCTGATGAAGTAGAGGCTCACTCCAAACAGGGCCAGAAACAACAGCAGCTGAGGAGAAAACTGCTGAGCGAGAACCTTACCATCCCCCATACCCCTATTTTCTCCCAAACTTGATTCTGGCTGGGGTATTGTGGGAAACATCCTAGAGTTGGGCTGACTGAAGTTCCAGCCACCTGGGCTTGTTGTGTAACCTTTCCATTCTTTTTTTTTTTTTTTTTTTTTTCGGTACCAGGGATTGAACTCTGAGTCACATCTACAGCCTTTTTAAATTTTGAGACAGGGTCTCATTAAGTTGCTTCAAACATAAAATCCTCCTGCCTTAGCCTTCCATGCAACCCCTCCACTCTTGACCCTGCTCTCCCCGAATCCATCTGGGTGATGGGGCCTTGCACCCCCTCAGTTCACTCACCACAACACGGCGAGTGATCCTGTTTAGCAGGAAAGGAGCATATGTCTTGCGGAAGAAACGGAGTAGGAGCCCCTCACTGTGCTCAGGTGGGGGCAGCTTCTGGGACTTGCAGCAGCAGAAGATATCAGGGCGGGAAGCCTGATGGGGAGGCAATCTCTCAGGGTAGCCCCAGAGCAGATTTCAGGGGATGCCCCATACTCAGGAGTGCCACTGTCTCTGAGGACAACCAGTGTGCTGTTTTCTTTACTTTGTTATCTGTCTTGATCAAATACCTGAATTTTACACCCATCACACAGAACCTCCAACTCAACTTGTGTTAACTTCTCATTTGTTTTATTTTGCAACCTTGTGTACTTGAGGAGATTTGATCTTAGTTCCAAAAGTTACCAAAAAGAAATTATCTTTCCATGGGAAGTTGTAACACATGGCCCCAACAATATCCCCTGTCAGCATAATGCACCCCAACTCTCTGGGCCATCTGTGTGTCAGTGAGGCCACATCTCCCAGCCAAGGTGGGGACTAAGGTAGGATAGGTCCCTTGGCCAGAGCCCAACCAATCCTACCTCCTGCCTCTTGCTGTCCAGGGAAAGTAGGGCCACAAAGGCTGTCATCTGCAGCAGGAAGTCAAGGATGATTGCAAGGCCAGAGGTCAAAGCGAAGGTTTGCACAGCTGGCATGTAAGTCAGGGCCCCTGTGTTGGGGAGGGAATTATCAGGATATCCTAGCATCACAGGTAGGGTAGGTACCTGCCCAGACCGCACGCAGAGGGAAGGGGTCTGCTAGCACCCACTGCCCTCGAGAACTTCAGGCCCCTAGTACTAACCCAGAGGGCCAGCACCTAGGGGAGAGGGTTTCCCAACTCACCGAGGAAGAAACAGATGGCCTCTGAAAGGCTACATAGCAGCATGCTCGGAGCCACACTGCCCAGGGCTCTGCCAATGTGGGCCTCTCGCTTCTCCCCAGGCATCCGAGGCAGCCGCTGTAGGGAACAGCAGGCAGAGGGTCCAGGGTCCACCAACAGCATTGGCCCTCAACGTGGCTAGCAAGTGCCCATAGACTTGGCCAGGCCTAAAAATTGGCCGAGGAACTGCCTGACCTTCTCAAGTCAGGGACTGACACTGCTAACATTCCATAGCAGCACATTTTGCTTCCAAGATCTGGCCTGGAGAAATGCTTGGTGCATCCAGGACATCAATAATATGCTCATTCCAAGCATCCCCATAACCCTAAATGTTTACCAGCAGGGAGGAGCCAAATGGACTCTGATTTGTGCTTACTGTGGTTAATATGTTAACACAGAAAACTTTCCCCAGATGTTCCATAAGTTTAATAGAAAACAAGTTCCAAATGAATGTGTACGTGTCAACACATGCCATTTTCTAGAGGTACAAACCTGAGTGTTGATGCATAGAAGAGTCTACAAAAATGCCCTGAAAATTGGTGTCAGGTTCTGTCCATTGGGGATGTTGGGGATGCAGGTGGGAGTGCAGAACTCCTTCCTTCCTACCTGGTACTCGAGAACAAAGATGAACATGTTGTCAGCTCCCACAGCCAGCACCAGGAAAGGTACCACTTGGAGGATGACCAAGGAGGAGGGGATGCCCAGGTAGCAGAAGAAGCCCATGGCAGCCATGACTGCTCCCAGCACCACGGCCACTCCACCCAAGCCCAGGGTGGCCTTGGACTCCACCTGCAATACAACTAGGCTCAGCCTCCTAGATACCAGAGGATCTACTCAGATCCTTCCCAATCCTTGCGCTGAGGCAGGCAGGCACCCTTAGTGCCCACAGGTACTCAGTGCTGCCTACCACAAGGAGTTCATGTCTGCATTGATGCCCCTTTGCAGAGCCATCCTCCCAAAGCAGGCCCACTGTACCCAAAAACACAGGTACACTGCCACATCTTGGAGCCCTTGTTGCAAGAAGTTTTAAATATTTGTTTGCATTTGGACAAGTGGAGATATGTCAGGGAGCAGAAAGAAAATTCTTGATTTTGAACACAGAACACTTCAAGAAATATCACCCTTTGGGAGAGCCTCTTTTGAGTCTCTTTTTTCTGCTGGTTAGGAAGGTTTTAGAAGGTTGTCTGGAGAGGTGCCAGACCCTGGGCCCCCTTGCTATGTCCCTCCCGCTCTCACCGCCACTCGTTTCCAGTTGGAGTAGCTGCCCAAGGCCAGAGAGATGTACACAAAGATGACGATGTAGCTGATGGCAAAGATGGGCAGGTCCTTGATGGTGGTACGGTTGATCTCATCCTCCAGAGAGCGCTGCAAACATACCAGTCAGCCCACTATCTACATGTTGGATCCAGGTGCTGGGTGACCTGCTTGGAGCCCGAGTGAGGCTCCAGGAATGGCCATCGCAAACACCCTGTCTGGGTAGGCATTCACTGCCCAGGGCCACCCAGGAAGGGGTAAGGATAGGACAAGAATATGGGAACTAACACAAGACCACTGGGATTGCAACTGCAGAGCCATAGACTCTGAGCACCTACCTCAGCCATGAAAGCGACCTGGAATGTGCCCGCCATCCTACGCTGGAAGGCTTGCATCTCCTCTATGAAGGCCCCCTCCCAGAGTTTGGCCTGGGCCAGTCGGGGGTCCTCAGCAGGATAGTTGTTGATGGAGAAGGTCATGATCAGGGCCTCTGCCTCAGAGTAGTCCTTCCCTGTGATAAGTAATGCTCAGCCTTTTGCAGTTGCCTCCCTCTTTTTCTAGCTGCATCCCAGTCTCCGTCCCCTCCTCTCCACACCCGCTCCTCCCCACTCCTCATCTGAATCATGACCTTTCCCTCATACCCTAGTTCCCTATCTCAGTCAAATGCAAACTCTTTGGGCCCAGGCATCAGAGCCCCTGGGCAGCACTCTGAGAACATGGGGTGATCAAGAGGGGAGGCAGTACAGTTCATTTGCAGCCCCCACAAGCCAGGCCACTCCAAGGCAATAAGAACACCCATCACCCCCAAGCCCACTTAGTATTTCTGCCCCAATATTGCCCCTTCCTGGGCCTCCCAGGACCCGCCCAGCTTACCTTGGTACCCCCCCACAGCGAGGAAAGGGAAGACAGGGGCCCCGTAGTCAGCTATGCAGCTCAGGCCCAGGGCTGTGCCATCTTTGAACGTGAGAGGGGCACTGGAGGGAGACCACAAGGGGAAGGAGACTTTCCTGGCCCTGCCTAGGTTCATTCAGGCCCACCCCACCCCAGGCCTACTGCACGCTGGAGGAAGTGGACACTGGTGCAGATTGCCTGGCCCAGTGAGTTCTTAATGGCTCACAACCAAAAATATTGCATTTAGGCCCCAATCTGCAGTGGAAAAGCTGCCCTTAAGCAACTCTCTATGCCAGGCCAGGGGCTGAAAGCTGATACCCCTGTGCTTCCCACATCCCCTTGCACAGTCAGACCTTAGCCTGTTTTCCTGTCTATGAAATAGGCATAATCAGATTACCCAAGATGCAAGCATGCAAAATAAAAATAATATACAACAGCATATCTGATCACTGATGTCCCCCAAAGCAGAGAACAGTCCTCTTTGTTCTGCAATTTCTGAGGGGCAGTCCCTGGCTTATGGCACAGGCACTCTGGGAAGCAGCCCAGCTTGGGGATAGGTCAAGGAGAAAAAGCCAGTAGCAGGAAGAAGGAGGCAGAAGGCATTGGCACTCTCATATAATTCAGTGGATTTCAAATTGTGTATGACCTGGGATCCCAGGAGTCCTGGAGTCCCTTTCTAGGGTCTGCAAGGTCAAAACTATTTTCATATTAGCACTAATATACTGTTGGCTGCTTTAGCTCTCATTTGCTCTTGAGTCAAGGTAGTGTACAAGAAGTCCACTTTGAGGAACTCTGTCCACTGCCACCTCTGAGTGCCTCCACTGCTACTGGGACTTCCTGCTGCCTTTCCCCTGCCCAGTGGCCTCATTCACATCCTATTTGTACCATTCAGAATGGGCGGGGCCAGGGACCAAACTCCAAACAACATAAAGGTGTGGCTGAGACCTGCACTGGGACTCCTGGCCAGTGTCTGTGGCCTGAAACCAACCGCAACCTTGTCTTGTGCGGAGGGCACCTTTCTCTATTCACACTAAGTCGCTCCTGGGCTACCAATGGACCTGTAAAGCCAGGCACAAATGAAAAAAAAAAATTAGAACAATACAAGCATCAACATGAGCTGGGCCAATCTGATTCCTCTTGAGACTTAAACCAAGACCATACCAAGAGCACCACAGAAAGAACAAGTAGAATCAGGGCTAGAGGGACTGTGATGGCCACATGCAATCTGCTACAAGGAGCTAGAACTCCAACCAAGAACAATGGGGGTCAGAGAAGGAGTGCAGAATCAGGCACATAATGGCCCAAGTACAGAGACAAGGAAGCCACCCTGATCCTACAGGTTGGAGCCATGTTGCTGGCCAGTTCTTAAGAGTCTGTGGTAGCTCTACCTGCTCCTCCCTTTGGACCCATGAAGGACTCACTTGGCACAGTAGAGATAGTGGTCCCTCCAGTCCACCTGGGCAGTCTGGCCCATGTGTGTCTGGTTGGCTGTGAGCAGCAGCAATGTGCGGTTATTCTGGAAGTATTGCAGGAAGCTATTAACACAGCAGTCAGAGAGGCTGGCATTGTGAGGATTAAGTGGGGCATAACAGATGTCCTGCAGGGAGATATTTCGCTGCTCCTCAGGTGACCACACCTGCAGGTGCCTCAGCCTCTCCTGGAGGTCCAGCACCTCCAGCAGCAGATCCAGGGCCAGGATTCCACTGAAGTTCTTGGGCCCCAGCAGCAGAGAGTTGTAGCTATAGCTGGACTGGTTAGGAGCAGTCAGGAAAACCTGGCTTGTTCGGAAAAAGGGGCCAAAATGCTGGTCGTGGAAAGCCTTCTCCTTCCGGGCTTGGCTTTTGGAGCTTGACCATAGTTCCATAGGATCTGTGGTGAGTTCTAAGAACACCATGCCAGTTGCCAAGGCTATCACTCCCACGGTGGACACTGCCAGGATGGTCAGTGGCCATGAAGCTACTTTTGTGCCCCAGCTCTCGAAGAACTGGCCAAGAAGGGTGTGGGGGAAGAGGCTGCACTTGTGTGAGAGGCTGGGGGCAGCCTGGGGGTCCTCCATCTTGCCCTTGTCCTTTTTGGAAACCACCCGAAGGCGTGCAAGGACAGTGTTAAGCAACACAAAAACAGAGCAGAAAATGATGATGAGGACCAGCCAGCCTGGCATCCGACCCATATAGAAGAAGGGGGTCAGGTCAGGGGGGCGATCGATGACAGGGCAGGATGCAGCACAGTCTTGGCAGGAACAGGCTGTCATGCCATTGTCCTGGATCTCATTGCAGGGTGAGATCTCCCCATTCAGTGGCTGGATCCCACTTCCTGGAACCTCATTGGGTTCCACAAGGTGGAAGGTAATGTCCAGCGGAGCCAGGCCATTCGATACATCTCCCTGGAAGTCAAGCCAGCGCTGAGCATTGCAAAGGGAAGAACCATATACACCACACATGCTGCCCACAGCCAACGAGGCCGCAGCAGGGATGTGCACACGGCTACAGGAGTCATAGGTCTCCTCTGCGAAGCTGCGCTGGTAGAAGGCGTCATAGGCCACCACAGCAGGGGGCTGGTCTGTGCTCGTCTGGGCAACACGGGTGACATTGATGAAGAGACTCTGGTTGGGGCTGCAGGTGTTGTGGCAATGCAGGTTTGCAAAGTTGTCAGAGCAGGCTGGGCAACGGGTGAGCAAGGCCTTGGTAATGGACATGCTTGTTTCCAGTGACACTAGTTGCATGGCAGAGCAGCAGGCATAGGTGGTGTCTGGGCCATTGTAGAGGCGGGGGCAGATGCGCTGGAGGAGGGCCAGATGGGTACCTGTGACATGGCGGGCTGGTGTGTTGGACAGGCAGGACACATTAGACAGCGATATGAGGCTTCCGGAGAGCTCTGGGTTCTTTCCACATTCATCATAGAAGGCACAATAGCCAGCCTCGTGGATGGGTGTGTACAGCTCACCCTGGACCTGCAGAACAGAGTGACATCATGCATGGACCCTGAGGCAAGTCAGCATAGACAGGCACTGTCCAGGCAGTGGGCTGCTAAGGAAGGTGTGGGGAAAGAAAGGACACAGGGGGGCTGTGGGGAGCCTCCTGGAGGCATGTCCCGGACCTAGAGTGTTGATAGAGGTGCAGTCAGAACCTTCTTCCTGGGAGTGACAGGGTCACTCAATGAAGGAGGTGACCCATGCAATAGACTGCAGTTTAAGAAGGTCACACTGCCGAGGTGAGGGCTGATGGAGGTGACTCCAAGGTGTTCATAAAGCTCTAGAACACCCTCCCCACCATGTCAATGTCTAAGGCCTTTTGTGGAGGGTCTGTGCATTATCTCCCTGTCCCACTCTGCTTGGAGCCAGATGCCATTGCTCACCTCCCAGACGTGAAAGCAAATGAAGACCTTGACAGGTGAAGGCCAGACTTCCTCCCAACCTCTGGATACTCCAGATAATACTTTCTAGGACCCCACCCCCTCAGCACCTCCTTGACTCAATTCTCCCTTAAGTATAGGCCAAGACTCCACCACAGGATCGTGGACCCCATTCATCTGCCTCTCCTGACCCTATGTCTCTTCAACTCCATGACTTAGAGCAACCTCCTACTGGCAATCCTCCTCTGTGGGGCCTGGGATCCCCTCCAAACCCTGAGGGCCTCCCTCACTGTCACCCAGCAGCTTCTGCTGGCTACCCAGTTTATCTAGGCCTCAAGCAAGATAGCAGGGAGTTTCCATGAGCACTGGACTCACCAAGTGCAGGAGCAGGGCCCAGAGCAGATAGCCCTGAAGGCCAGCCACCATCCTAGGGCAGGACAGGAATCAGCAGGAAGCAGGGACAGGCCTTGAGAACAGCTGGAGACAGCTGAGGGATCACCCCTAGGTCTCCTAGTCAGTCTCCTCCCCACAAGTGACAGCCCTGGCCTGGCTGATTGGAACCAATAGGACTGAGTCTTGCTGGTTAATGATCCACCCGCTTTCATCCCTCCCACCAACTGGCCCTATTCCATGCCCTGCCAGATAAGCCTCCTTGTGAAGGTGCTTGGGGTCCCCACTCACTTCCCAAATGCTACTGAAACCTTAGGAAGACTGAGCCAGCTGGGGCAGATATCCATGGTTCACCCCTACCCCGACCCCATTCGGCCCCTGTTAGAGTTGGCACTGGAGCAGGAGGCAGAGGTAGAACCGTGCACTGATCTAGCTCTGGCCTTGGGGGCTTAGCATGGCCCCTGAAATGTGCATACAATCCCTGGCACAGCCTCAGACCCCCACTCTGTCCCACCCCTTTTGGGACCAGGGATGACATTGCACTGAGACACACCCTCTGCACTGTTATCCTTGGCAACTGTTGTTAATTAATATTAACAACCAGATAACAAAGAGACAGTTAAGGTGGAGTGATTCAGTGACAAAAGTCCCCTCCAGGCAACCAGGAGAATGAATAGCCCATTCCAGGGCCTGACAGGGTACAGAGATCTCAGAATCTCCTCTGCTCACCTCACAGTTCCTCCTCCTCCACTCCTCTCTCATCTCTTCATGTGCCTAGCCCAGGTCTGTCCCACTGTTCAACCCTGGCTGGGAGCCTGGGTGGTGTACCTGCCCAACCTGGGCTCAGGTGCATGGTATACACCTTCTATTCCCTACTGATAAGAACCTTGAGGCCTCCCTTGGGCTCCCACTATCACCGGATAGGCCAGGACCTTGACCCCTATTGCCAAGGCTGAACTGCTGATAATGCTGCAAAACCACTTATGTGACCACTTGCCCAAGATAGCCTCAGGGAGGGGCTTACTCCTTACTTTAGTCACCCCACCTGACAGTCTCCTGTGTTCCATGGATGCTCACTGGAGGAGATGTCCAGTCTGGGCAGGGCCAAAAGAGGCAGAGGGGAAGGGCCCAGGACCTGCCTTGTGCAGGGATGACTCCCCTCTAGCACCTCCTCTCTTTCCTCGTTCCATGCCTGGCACCCATGAACCTAGTCTTTTTCTGTCTGCCTTAGGTGTTGTCATTCAGTTCCTCCAGAAACAGAAACAGACACTGAGACAAAGATTCCAGTGCAAGGGCTGGGGATATAGCTCAGTTGGTAGAGTGCCTGCCTTGCAAGCACAAGGCCCTGGGTTCAATCCCCAGCACTGCAAACAAAACAAAACAAAACAAAAAACCCAAAGATTCCAGTGCAAATAGTTTATTTGGGAGGTGACCCCAGGTGACAGCAGTAGGTAAAGAGGTAGAGCCAGGGGTTGGAAGGGAGACAACTGAGGTGATTCAAGAAGAGCTGCTGCCCCTAGAGACCTTCAGGAGATGATGGGGACCCACTCCAGAGTGTTCCCTCAAAGAACAAAGATGTAGGCACTTTTCCTACTTCCACTGGTCACTGGTTGAGGACACTCCTGAAAGTTTTAGACCCTGGCACATGTAGCCAGCACACATCTGGGTCAAGAACCTTTGCTGAGGGCAGTGGCACTTGCTTGTGATCCCAGCTACTCAGGAGGCTTAGGCAGGAGGATTGCAAGTTCAAGGCCAGTCTGGGCAACTTAGCAAAAACATCTCAAAACAAAAAGGATGTAACACAGTTATAGAACACAGTTGTAGAGCACTTGCAGAGCATTGCAAGGCCCTGTTTTCAATTCCCAGTGAAAGAGAAAAGAAAAGAAAGAGAAAGAAAAGAAAGAATGCTAGCTGCAAGAAATCACTCAATTGGCTTACCAGGACCATAAGTACTAGGTTGAAGACCTGTCACCTGCTGTAGTAGGTCTTCCATATGTCAGCTACTGTGGGGTCTGCCCAGGCTAGGCCACCACAGACAGATGCAGCCCAAGTTCATGGTCTCTTGGGGTCTTTTCCGAAACACAAAACATTTGAAAGCAGCATGGTCTGACATGGGATATAAGATAACACAAAATCTTATTATATGCTGCCTGTGCATATGTCCCTCCAGGTCTCATCCTGACACATCTGTCACATTTTGATCACATGATGTGTACCCTGTTTTCCTCCCAATATTTTTTTTTGCAGTACTTGGGGTTGAGGGTTGAATCCAGGGGTGCTCTACCACTGAGCTTCACCCCTAACCTTACTTACTTACTTACTTACTTATTTAGTACCAGGGATTGAACCCAGGGCCACTTAACCACTGAGCCATATCCCCAGCCTCTTTTAATGTTTTATTAAGAGACAGGGTCTCACTGAGTAGCTTAGGGCCTTGTTAAGTTGCTGAGGCTGGCATTGAACTTTTGATCCTCCTGCCTCAGCCTCCTGAGCCACTGGGATAACAGGTGTACACCACCATGCTCAGCCAGCTCTTTTTATTTTTGAGACAGGATCTCACTAAATTGCCCAGGCTGACCTTGAACTTGGAATCCCTACTGCCTCAGTCTCCCGAGTTGCTAGGATTACAAGTATGTGCTTCAGTGCCTGCCTTCCCTGTGACTTTTAACATAAACACCCATCATTGATTTCAATCTCTGATCAGCACACTTGTCTTTGATTATGACTCCCAGAGTGAGGGATCATTTACTCTCCCAATGCTAATAGTCAGACTGGTTTCCAATATTTCAATGTTATAACTAAGTTTTGGGTTGACTTCTTCATGCCCAATGATGAGATAAGATCTATGAGTCAGAACACATGTTTATGATTCTCAAGTATAGAGCTCATCATTTCTTCCCTCAGGCTAATCTAGGATTATCAGTGATTATTAGATTCTTAGTTATTGGTGTCTAGTTAAGGATGGATACCAACCTTGGATTATAGGCACACAGTGACTTCCCAAGGCCTATGACTATGTCCACTGACACAAGCAACCACAGGCAGTATCTCACCCCATCATGTACTATGTTTATTGGTCTTTACTAACTTGATAACTGTAAACAGAGACCTCATTTTTGGAAAATCCCATGGCAGGTGGTTCTTAGTGCTAAGAATTGATCCCAGGGCTTAGTGCATGTTAAGCACACTCACTTTTTCTGAGTTATACCCCTAGTCTCTGATACCTCATTTTTAGCTTTCACTTATTAGCAGTAATATTGAATATACCTGAAATGTAGTCCAGAGAGTGTCCCAGAGATGCACCCATCACCAAGACAGGGGATACTCTGAAGCAAAACAGTCCTCTGTGGCTGGGTCTAGGGTGGATGCTAGGCAGTCTGCCCAGCTAATGTGTAGAGGCGCCCCAAAGATTTCAAGATAGTTCACTTCTCTGCATTCCAGCAGCATTCAGAGGGTTTGGGATTTGGCAGAGAGGCAGTGGAGGTGGTATTCCTAAACCAGTCACCAGACCTGAGCCATGGTTACCTTCACTGGGCATGTGTGTAATCAGTCCTCTGGCCAGTATGAATGTGAGTCATCACAGCCCCAACTTCTGGCTCTTTGGGGATAACCAACCTACTAGTAGCATCTTTGTTTTCTTTTCCATCAGGACCAAGACTCTATTTGGTGAAGGACTGTGCCTACAATTCAAGAGAGAGAGAGAGGCTGCTCCCTGCTTTCCCAGATCCCTTTGTGACTAGCAGTGGCCATATGATATGGTTCTGAATCTAGGTAAAAGAGAAACAGTGTTTTGTATTGGTTCAACCAGTATCCCCTAGACAGGTCAGAAAATTTTAAACAAATATTTGCAAAAAAGATCTGCTTTGCTGGGCCCAGTGATGCATGCCTGTAATCCCAGTAACTTGGGAGGCCCAGGCAGGAAGATTGCAAGTTTGAGGCCAATCCCAGCAACTTAGTGACACCCTATCACAATAAAAAATAAAATAAAATAAAATAAAAAGGGCTGGAGGTGTGGTTGAGTGGTAGAGTGCTTGCCTAGCATGTGTGAGGCCCTGGGTTCAATCCTCAGCACCACATAAAGATAAATAAAATAAAGCTATCGTGTCCATCTATAACCAAAAAAAATTATTGAAAAATAAGCCAAAAGTACAAGGAAAGAAATAATAAAGATTAGAGTGGAGATAAATGGAATAGAGAAAACATTAGAGAACAGCCATGAAACCAAATTTTGTTCCTTGAAAAGATCAGCAAAATTGACGAAGTTTTAGCTAGAGTGACTTAAAAAAAAAAAAAACAGGGATAAGACTAAAATTACTAAAATAAATGAAAGAAAGTAAGCTAGATATGGTTGCACATGCCTGTAGTCCCTGTTATTCTGGAAACTGAGACAGGAGGATAACTTGAGTTTAGGAGTTCCTAGCCAGCCTGGTCAACAGAGGGAGGCCCTGTCTCTCAAAAACAAACAAACAAACAACAAACAAACAAAAACAAAAACAATAGTTGTCAGTTGGATTCTTAGGGACTGAGGGAACAGCTCAGTGGTAGAGTGTGTGCTTAGCATGCATGTGAGGCTCTGGGTTCACTCCCCATCACGTGCACATGTGTGTGTGTACACACAGAGGCAAAGAAATGAAAGTAGTCACACTATGACAAGTGGAATTTATTCCCGGAATGTAAGAATATATGGAATATATGGAAATCAATTTATGTAATACATTTCATTAATAGTGGCTTTACCATTGAGCCACATCCCTGGCCCCCTCCCTTTTTTAAATTTTTTTTTTAAGACAGGATCTCACTAAGTTGCTAAGGTTGGCTTCAAACTTGTAATCCTCCTGACTCCACCTTCTGAGTTGCTAGAATCACAGGTGTGAGCTACTGTACCTGCAAACTGCTCAATATTGATCTGGAATTTGAATCTAGCTGGATATCCATTCCTTTCCTGGCTACCCTGAGAAGTGACAGGAAAACTTCCCAACGGTCCTGAACTAGGGTCTTCTGTTCCTTTTCAGACTAGAGTCCAACAGATTGAGAAGCCTCCCACATTACCCACCACACAGTTGAATGATAGTGTTGAGATACTCTAAGCCTCAGTTTACCAACCTCTAAAATGGGTGGGTGCAGTGGACCTCAAATGGTGGTCTGAGGACCAGCAGGAAGTGCCTCACCTGGGAGGGAGGTTGTAAGAAATATAGAATCCCGCCCTAGACCTCCAGAACAAGCACGTGTATTTTTTTTCTTTTTTTTATTTACTTATTGATTCATTGAACATAAATGGAGGACAGCTATTGTTTCACTGGTTGTACACAAAGTAGAGTCACACCATCTGTCAAGCACGTGTATTTTAAGAAGATTCTTATGTGATTTGGTATGCACGGAAATTTTGGGGGGTATTGCATCAAGATTCACTCAACAGTAGCATTAGGAGGTATCAGAACAGAATTGGGCTGCTTCAGCAATTCACATATGTTCCACATCAGCCCTCAGTGGGCCCTCCAAGGGGCACTTCCCCCCATACACCGGGGTATGTGCCATGTGTGCTGCTACACTGTGGAAGCAGCTCTTGAGGTTCTCACTTGAAGACCTCTTGATGTGCCTCATTCTCTAGCCCAGTTGTGGCCTGGACACCCTTGGTACATTCTATGCCAACTCTACTGAGTCTTGGCAGGTTTGTGGGCAGACAGGTGGGTGAACAGACAGGCTGGATCTGTCAAGTTCAAAGGGCATTTTGAGAGGAATAAATAGTGTACATCTGCCCAGCTTGTTGCTTGGCACACAGCAGGTCTACTGACCAGGCCACCTCACCATCTGATATGAACAACCACTTCTCCCTTACACTTGTGAAAAATGACTGTTCTAAGTGGAAATGAAGTCGGTCAGCTCATTTCAAAATGTGTGCACCTCATGGTAATTAACTTTCTTGGGGAAAAGAGGATGACATTTAGCCAGGGCACCTCCCTGCTGAAATTCAACTTTTATCAAAATTGCCCCTGGAGACACTGACTCTGAAGGCCAAAGTCCCACAATGAACTCCCCCAAAGCTGAGTCATTTACCTTCAGCAGATGGGGAGAAGAATTAACAGGGATAGGAAACATCGGAACCTCTGTGCTCTGGGTCCAGAGGTTTCCAGGCACACCCTGTCCTCTCTTCCGTTATCATAGTCATCTTTATTGTCAGATCAAGGTGCCCCCCCTTAAAAAGCCCTGTACTGGGGATTGAACCCAGGCATGTGGCCAGACATACAGGGATTCACTCAGGCTTAAGTACGGATGAAACTGTCAACCCAAGGTGAAGATGACACTGAACTCCCAACCTTTCTGCCTAACTGCAGGGCACCTCCAACCCAGACACTGCCTGAGTTTCTCTGCTGCTCAGCGAAGCCTCAAGCTTCACGCATGCCCTGCCCTTCTTCCCTTCCAGTCCCACATGACCCAGTGCCTCCTTCTCCTGGGACAGCCCCTGGTTCATGCATCCATCTTATGTACACCCTCATCCCAGACCTGTCCTGTTCTACTTTGGATGTGCTTGTGTGAGGTTAAGGACACAGCTTCACTGAGAGATGGAGTGGGCTGGGGGTGTAACTCAGTGTTAAAGTGCTTGCCTAGCACACGTGAGGCATTGGGTTCGATGAATCCGTGGCACCACATAAAATAAATAAAGGTATTGTGACAGTTTAGAACTAAAATGTATTTAAAAAAGAGAGATGGAGTGCAACAAGCAGCCCTGCCAACCCTGAGCACTTGCTTTCTTTTCCCCTTTCTCATTTTTTCCCCCACTGGTGCACTATAATTGGACTTAATAGTGAGATTCTGTTGCTAAGCCCTTATTTCTTCACATTATCAGACCCAAGGAACCACTGGGCCATGTGGGTATTGAATGAGCCCTGTATACTTTCCCTCTAGACTCAAAACATGAGCCTTGAGTCTGGCCTTCCCCTTCCCATTCTATCCACTGCTGTGCAGGGCCTATTGCAGTTCAGAGGGGAACACAGTACAAGCACAAGCATTCCTGATGGCACCTGCCTCCTGAGATGGTAAAAGACTAAGTAGTACCAGTTACTCTCCCAGGTTGGACAGCCTGACCAATCGGCCCTACACTGTCAGATAGGCCAGAGTCCAAATCTTGCCCATTGACTTCACCTTTACCAGGTAACTTCCTCATCCAAATCACGGAAACAGTCTCCCCAAGGGCTGTTTTGAGTTAGAAGGAAGAAATGTATGCATAGACAGCTACCATGCTTTCACCTGAGCCCCTCAGCTATGGTCCAGACCCTGACTGACACCATACAAGAACACAGTGGACTGCCAGCTCCATGCTTGTCCATCTCATCCCCTCAAAAGAATCTGACTAGGGAAACCTAACCTCCTCTCCACCCGGGTGGTTCTGGAACACACCCTTAGCAGAGTGGATGAAGTGACAGGATCTGAGGGGAAAAAAACATAGGAACCAGTTAGGTATCATCTTAGAGGACAGAGTAGCTGCCACACCCAAATTTGCCAGAGCGCTTACCGTTCCCAGGGCCCCCAATAAGGATTAGGGTTAGGGTTAACGCACAGTGGGAAGACTAGGCCAAGGCACTAGAAGCGCTCTCTGCCTACCTCTCCTTCTGTGATGTGGGCTGTGCAGTTCTGACAGTCATCTACCTCTCAGAAGAGCCTCATGGAGTTGCTCTTATCTGCAGCTCCACTGACTGCTCTTCCTTCTAAATGCACCTGATCTGCCTGCCTAAGAATGCTGTGGTGTTGCTCTGGTGGCTTGTGCTCACTCCCACCAATATCCTGTCCCTATGCCATATACCCTGACTTCCTAGAAATCTTCAGGAGTTAACAGAAGGGCAGGGATCATGGAGATCCCAAATCTCAGATCTTGCTAACCCCATACCACTGTACTGAAACCAAAGCCCAGTCTAGGGCTGGGGATATAGCTCAGTGGGTAGAGTGCCTGCCTCACAAGCACAAGGCCCTGGGTTCAACCCCCAGCATCACAAAAAAAAGAAAAGTCCAGTCTACTGGTCTCAGATTTGACACCTCCCTACTTCTTCCAGTTCCCACTCCTTGTCTCCACCTGCCCCCAGCAGACTTGTGATGCTTCAGAGTAACAAGCCAATAACTGCGAGGGTAACACTGTAAAAAGAGGAGCAATCAGGGTGCTGAGCCCTGAAGCCAGCAGACAATAGAAACTGAGAGGCCCAACCTTCAGGCTGAGAAGGCAACTGGGTGCTCAGGCTAGGACACAGGAGACACAGTAGGTGTGCATGCTACATTACCACTTGTGTATCTGAAATACAGACATGAATTGACACATGAGTTGTCATCTGGGAAGGGAAAGGAAAATGGCTGCTCTCTGAGAGGCAACATTCTCTATCTAAATGAGCATGTGTTGGGTAAGGGGGAATGGAAGGCTTGTCAAAAAAGTCTGTCTCCTGGGTTGCAGGCCCATTTATCAGCCTGAACCACATGGTAGGGTTGCAGCAGCTGGGTAGAATGCTCTAGGCTGGCCCAGCCCCATGCTGAACCAACTGGACCAACACAGGCTTTTCTTAGCACTTGGCTTTGCACAACTGACCTCTGCTGGTCATGTGATGCACTGCATGCAGCAGCAGCCAAGCACTACCACCTCCTGAAGTTTCCCAGGCTCCCAAGGTTTCGGGAAATAGTCCCTTCTCACATGCCAGAGGCACAACCTGGGAAGCTGGAACCTTTATTCTGTTAAGGGGCAAATGGTGGCTTGGCAGAGCTGTAGGGTCCAGTGCTGCCTCCCCAGAGTTCAGTCTATCCAGACAGCAAGCACCAGAGTGTGCCCCTGTGCAGTGGTGGGAAGCCCATTCCATCCAGGAGAGGAAGCCCAATCCACTCTGAACTCAGGCCCAGGCAACTTCAGGAGGGCATTGCTGTTGGTCTGGATTTCCTTCCTCTGTGCTTGAAGTTGTGCAGTGGGTTCTGGGTCTTCACTTTCTACATGGGCAAAGTAACAGGTTAGTTCGAAGAATCAGACCAATCATCCAAATACACAGACACAAAATGGGTGGTGGTGGGTACTTGGTAAGGCCTCTGTAGGCCATGAGTCAATGAGACTACAAGCTGCTATGGATACTTTGAGGAAATAAGATAGCTGAGGACAGAAAGCAGGGCCTGCAACAGCCAGGGAAGTAACCCCAGCTCACACCTCAGTTTTTGGGAGCACTCTCCCTCTCCCGAGGGCAAGGCACAGATATATTCTGATGACAACAAAGGGGCAAAGTGGGGCAAGAGTCCTGCTGCTATCCCCAAGGCCCTCAGGGGACATACCTTAGCCTTCCTACAGGAAGACAGCTTCTTCCGCTTCTTGTGAGGGCGTACGAGGTCACGAAGAGCAGGAGGGACTAGAAGAGACGCTGGTTCTCAGTAGTATCCTCACCCACCCCATGAAACCTGGTTCCATTACCCTGAGGGGTTCTTGGCTCTCCCTCCAGCTTTCCTAGTATTATCCCACCCCCTTTCTCAGTATTGCTTCCCCAACCCCAACTCTGTAGCATGTTCTCCAATTCTGATCCAAACAAAAGCCTACAACATACAGCTATTCATTATTAAATATGCATGGGGTCAGAGAATGGTAGCTCCTTAGACTTTCACTATCTAAATCACTCTTTCCTAATATTTAAATTTATTGCAATGAAAATGTAACAAGAAAGAAAAATAGGGGCTAGGGTATAACTCAGTAGAGTACGTGCTTAGCAAGTGGGAAGAAGGAAGGAAAATAGTTTCGAGAAAAATGGAGCCCAAATTAAAAAGTCTATGATTAATTTCTTCACATATGGCCCCTTACTACAAATTCACCAGCCCCTACACCTTCCTCTCCATCCCATCCAAGACTTACCTGACCTTGGCTCTGCCTCATGGCCCCCACCCCTGCCTCCTCCTGGACTCCCAGGTAGGCTGCAACTGACTCCTTCCATCTGCCCCTGGCTCTTCTGAACTCCTGGCCATATCCTCTTGGCAAGTGACTTTGCTCCTACAGGCTCCTTAGGCCAAAGCTCTGGACTCCCTCCTGGCATTTCAGACCAAGACCACAGTTGAGATCTCCAGCTCACTGTCCCTTGGGAATCTGGTTTCTATCCCTCTCTCTGGCATTTCCATGCTCCCTGGACCTTTCCTTTTCCACCACTCAGGACTTTCTACTTCCAAAACAGAAACATCACACCACCAGTTTGCTTCAGTTCAGGCAGACCAGAGTCCATGCATGGGGAGGGCCTACACTCACTGTCCGTGGTATATCCTTGCCACTCTTCTTAAACCCAATTTAAGCATACAATACACTCTCATTATCAAAAATACATGCAAGGACAATAGAAGAACAAGAGCTGTTAGTTGGAGTTTATGTGAGATGAGAAAGGTCAGCCAGGAGGAATTCCTTTTGCCATTTCCTGTTTCTGCCCTGCAGTGTCTATCTCCCATCATCTGCTCTTACCTAGAAACTCCACAGGTGTCCATGACTTCAGTGCCTGACAATCCAGAGTCTTCTCTAGCACAGGAAACTCTCCCTCCCATCCAGAACATTCCCCAAAACCTGCTCACTTCCTTCAGCACACAGAAAGCCATTCAACCAAGTACTAGCTCATTCTTTTATTCCATCCAGCCCTGCAAGATTGCCTGGCTCAAATCTTAGATGTGCCATCAACTCTGCAGTACCTGTTTTCTTATCTCCACAAAGGAGACAGCACAGCCATGTTCCCCAGTCCACTGCCTCCTGACCCCTTAGTGACACTCACCCAGGTAGTCAGGAACATTGCCCAGGTGAGGCTTCACGACCGCAGGGTGCAAAGGCAGGTCATGTCGCAGCAGTTGGAGATCCCTGGGGTTGTCTTCAAAGTATGTCTAGCAGTGGGCAGAGAGAGCTTGGCAGAGTCAGTATCTCTTCTTTGTAACTTCACATTGAGGTTTTGAAGTTTGTTTTTTAATTTTTTTTTTGGGGGGGGGGGGGTTGAGAATTAGACCCAGAGCACTTTACACATTAGGCAAGTACTCTACCACCAGCCAATTTTTTGTTGTTCTTGTTGGAGTCTGTGTCTTGTTATGTTGCTTGTGAGCTGCTGGGATCAAGTAATATTCCTACCTCAGACTGCTGAGTAGCTGGGACCACAGGTATGTCACCATACCTGGCCAGATGGAGTTTTTGAAAGGACAATATACCCAGATGTTTTAAAATTTATAAGGCACAGGAGATCACACAGTGAAAAAAGTTTTCCTACCATCTTTGTTTGCATCACCCTCCCTGCCCAGAAGCAGCTACTGTTCCTAGTTCCTTTTATTCACCCGAGTTCTCTCCATGTGGGCAAGGACATCTATTATGCATTCATATTCTTATTCCTCTCTGACCACCCAGCAGCACCCCATGGTGCTTTCTCTCACTTAATATCATCTTACAGAGAATTCCCCAGCTACATGAATAGCCTCCTCATTGTTTCTTATGTCTGTGTAATCTTCAGCTATGGCTTCACTTTCATTTATTTGGCAAGCCCTGAATGGCGGACTCAGGGGCTGCTTCCATCTTTTGGCTCCCTAAAAATAATGTGAATAATGGGAAAACACAGGTGACTGTGCACATTCACTAGTATGCCCAGGGGATGAGAACTTGAAATGCTGATAAACAATGAGTGCCCACTATGAGGTTGTGCCAATTGTCTTCCCAACAGAATGGTTGGCTCCTTTCAAAATCTCTTAGCCAGTCTTCTTCTCTCCCTACCAAAAGCCAGCACACTGCCTAGTTCTCTGATTCTCACCACTCAGAGCTCAGCATCCAAACACAGCAGTCTCCTAAGCTTGCCCACTCCATCTCCTCACCTTAAGTTTCTCTGAATGCAGAAGCTCCTCCTTAATCTCCTTCAGTCTTGCTTCCCGAATGGACTGCTTAGTCACTGAGCGCATGGCATCCTGTAGACAGACACTGGTGATCAGGTGGTAATTGTTCCCAAGTCCTTCTCACACATGGATACACATCCATAGGTGTCATCCCTGTATCACAGCTCTATCACAGCCCTGCAACAGTCACTCCCCATCCTCTCCCCACAGTGTCCAGCTTACCCTGCAGCGATAACGGAAACCCTCAATCTCCTCCATTCGGAACTGGTAGGGAAGCAGGACCGGCGCCTCACCCTCTGTGGAGGAGATAGCAATGGGGACTCAAGACAGGGTCCATTTAGGACCTTCACTGGCAGTTTCCTGCTCCTCCCTCCTGAGGTAAGGATGATCCCTGAGATGCTAAACACACAATTTCATTGTCTCATGGGCAGCCTAGTGATGGTTTGGACAGGGGTATATATTCCTGAGCCCTGTGTGCCATCACATCCATCAATCCCAGGACCCACTGCCCACTCTCTCTTCCTCTCCCAAGGCTGCTCTAGCCACAAGGCTCCCACAATGATGGTCATGGAAAGCAGTCCAGGCACAGTTAGCACCTTGGAATTAGGTGCTATCGTGATCTGTCAGAGCAGCATATCAAATCAGTTACCAGTTGTAAGGCAGATAGTAAATGTGACTTTGAATGGCCACATTTACTATTCTATAAAGGGAGACAACATCTGTCACACAGAATATTAAAAGGATGAATGATGGAGGCTGCCTGTTGTCCCTATCGTAAGTTTTAAGGTGTTGTGGGAGAAGCATGGCCCTGACCCAAGACCACAACAAGAGCCAAGGCTCTTACCTCCAGAAAGAAGTTCCTCGATCTTGCCCAAGTGGGACTGCTCTGTAGGTAGCACAAAGGTCAAAACTATGCCTGGGTTGTTGGCTCGTGCTGTCCTGTAAGGGGAGATGACCCAGCCTGCACCTCTGGCATTTAGGCTTGATCCAGCCCACCCTGAGTCCTTCAGCATGTCTATCATCTAGATGCCAGGCCACCACATTCCTCCCTACCTGCCAGCTCGATGGATGTAGGCCTCTGGGGTAGAGGGGAGATCAAAATTGAGCACAGCAGACACATGATGGAAGTCTATGCCCCGGGCCACTCCTGACTCTGGATCAGAGGCCCTGTGAAGATAACCCAATATCAGTCAGACCCTTCTCTGGGAGGGCATTCTCAAGCCTAAGCAATATACCTCCTCTATACAAAGTTTGAAGACTACAAGACTCTGGTATATGCTAGACAATTCTACATCAGAACTATTTTAGGAGTTGCAGCCTTGTGGATCAGCTCAAAGCTCTGAAATGTGGCCAAACCCTTGCCCTGACTTCAACTCTGGGGCAATGACAAAACTCTCGGCCCCTACAGAGTGACCTGAGAACCACCTCTGGAACAATCAACTCTTCAGATGGACAAACTAGGGGACTTCCCTTTTCTCCTCAAAAGCATACTCCCTACAAGACATAGCCACATGCACTTCAGGCTGAGCTGTCTTCCCTATAGGATAGCACATGCCAATGTCCCAGGTCCAACCTGACCCTTTGTGCCCTTGTGCCCTTCACTCCTTGTTATGATTTTGATATGAAGTGATGAAGTGTCCCCCAAAAGCTCATGTGTGAGACAATGCAAGAAAGTGTAGAGGTGAAATGATTGGGTTATGAGCCTTAACATAATCAGTACGTTAACTGGGTGGTAACTATAGGCAAATAGGGTATGGCTAGAAGAAGTCGGTCATTGGGGTTGTGTCTTTTGGGTATGCATTTTATCCCTAAAGAATGAAATTTCTCTGCTTTCTGGGTGCCATGTTCTCAACTGCTTTCATATATAACACTCATTAGTCATGAGGTTCTGCCTCACCTTGTGCCCCAAGGAATGGAGCTCTGTGGTCTGAGACCTCTAAAACCATGAGCCCCAGATAAACTTTTCCTCCTCTACATTTGTTCTTGTTATACCTTTTGGTCACAGTGGCAAAAAAGTTGACTAAAACACTCCCCTTCTCCATATCCAGGTAGCTAAGCAAGGTTCAGTGGAGCTCTCTGGGCTATGCTACCAAACATCTAGAATGTTTGGCACCCTGCTCTGTGTACTCTGGCCTCAATCTTCCAAAAAGCTAAAAAACAGGCCTCTCCAGGGAGGGGTCAGAAAAGAAATGCAAACTCACTTGTTTCCTTTGGGCCCTCGTCCTTGTCGCTTGCCCTTGGCTGGGGCCCCCAGGACTTCAGCATCTGTTGCTATGACACAGTCATAGAAGCCTTGGTTGAACTGTGAGATGATGTGGCACCTGTAAACCAAGAGGAGGAATCAGTCCAACAGGGTACTCAGAAAGCCCACTCCCATCCCTGGCCATCATCATAACTATTGGCCTTTCCTACTTTTTCCTCCTCTCAATCTCTTTCTCCTTAATTTTTGCACCTCAGTTTCCTCAGGTGAAAATGGAGTAACAATAGGTATTTCAGAGTTTTGAGAAACAATTACCAGTCAAGTTCGGTGCCCAGCCCCATTACCTACTAAAGAAAAATGAACATCAATTGGGTCCCTTTTCCATCTCTATCTTCAACTCATCTCCCCAAGACATTGGCCATGACAAACCTGGAACGCAGGGGAAGTTCTCCATTGAGCACGCAGGTGGGGATGCTGAACTGCTCCAGGAATAGGCGGAGTCGGTAACTCCGTTCTAGAGTGTTGACAAAGAGCAGGGACTTGCCTCGAATTAATGACAACTTCAGCAGAGCATACAGCAGCAGGAATTTGTCTTCCTCTGTCTCACAGACCACCTGGAACTGCTGTAACTGGTCTGGTCCTGGAAGCTGAGACTCCTGTAACTTGAGGGTAACCTGAGGAGAGAACAGGGCTGTGGTAAGGAAGAAAAACAGATATACTAAGGCCACTGTCTCACCAACCAAAGCACCATTTTAGTGCAGGGCATGGACGCCTTTAAGCATTTCTGGCATGCTAAGATTCCTGTAGTCTTACAACCTAAAAACTCAAAGTGCCCTAACTGTTCTGGTATATAGAGAAAACATAAATAAGCCATACAGCACCTGGTGCACAGAACAAAGAAAAACACATTGGTAAATTATAATAGTGAGTAGGAAGGCCTACAGCAACAGGTTTTCTGAAGGGTAAAATTCAGGTCTTCTGAAAGGTAAAATATAATGTTGAGAGCTTTGGTCTCAGAATTTTGGCTCTATCATTCAAAGGAGATGGTGGGAGAAGGGTAAGGAGGGAGCCCTGTTTAGGCTTTTAGGCAAAATATAGTTTGAACTGGGAACACCTGGAAATATGAAGTGATTTATATATATATATATATATATTTTTTTTTTTTAGTTGTCGGTAGACCTTTATTTAACTTATTTATATGCAGTGCTGAGCACTGATCCCAGTGCCTCACACATGCTAGGCAAGTGCTCTACCACTGAGCTACAACCCCAGCCCAATGTAGTAATTGTAGATGACTGTCTTTCAATGCTTCAGAACCAGGGATGACATATCCAATGAAATGATCCCACCCAAAACACCAAAGGACCTCAGAAGGAGCATCAAATCCTCCAAGAGTTCCCAGGTCTGCAGCTCCAGATACTCCCACAGTATCCCTTACCGGGTTATGTAGTACCAGTTCCTTTAATGCTTGTACATCCTCATTAAATGTAGCTGACATGAGAAAAGCCTGGTAAATCCGGGGCAAGTGACTGAAAGAAGAGAGTCTAGTCAGGCTCCCACTCTAAGGACCTCTAATAGTGGCCAGTCAACTTCTACCACCCTGCTACTGATCCAAGTCTCTACTCAGGCATTTCCACTAGGAAATCACCCAACCACCACCACCATCTATTCCTTACCAGAGAAGACTCTTCAGTTCTTCCTCAAAGCCAAAGGAAAAAAGAAGATCAGCCTCATCCACCACCAGCAGCTCCAGGGAGTCACGCAGTTTCAAGTTGTCTTGTTGCAAGTGGCTTAATATACGGGATGGGGTCCCTACCACTACATCTGGTTTCTCCATCAGTACAGCTCTACAGGTGGTAAGACATGGGTATAAAGAAGAACTTAGCAGCTGGAAACTCACCCTGAACCTGTGCTCTCTCCTACTACATACAACCCGATCCCACATCTTTGTGTAACTTCATCCCTTTCACTCACCTCTGAGAAGCTGAATCTTCAGCAGCTGAGACATTGGCCACCCGGACATCCCTAGCACAGTAGGCAGACAGCTGCTGAATCATGGACTGAGCCTGCCGTGCCAGCTCCTTGGTAGGAACAAGGACAAGGCCCCTCACAGCCTGTTCCACCACAGGACCTGTCTGGAAGACCATGAATTATAGGTTGTAGCCAGAAGTGAGTATCACTGGATCCAACCAACACTTTTATCTGTTTTTTCCAGGCAATCTGGTCCAACTACAATCCTGCCCATAAAATAAGCTGTGTTCTGATCAACCCCTCACTCTGCCCACCTCAGAAAATAGAGTGGAGGGCTTTCCCTGGGTACTGACAGTAGAAAATAACTTCCTCTATGTATTATGAAGTTACTTTAAACGTGCTAGGAATGAAGCTGCACTCTCACAATAACACTGTAAGTAGAAGTGCCTGGCCCTTTTCACTGAAGGAAATAAAGTGGTTTATTCAAGACTTCACCAAGGCTGGTGGTAGAGGCAGCAGGTCCTGGGTTAGGATCCAGGTAACCTACACTCCAACCCAGAGAGTTTGCCACAATGAGTCCCGATTCTATAATCCAAGAGAAAACCTCGTATGGCCTGGGGCCTCCCTTCCGGGCCTTCCACCGAACCAACGGCTACTCACCGCCTTCCTATGGAGCAGCAGCTGTAGCATCGGAATAGCATAAGCGGCTGTCTTCCCGGAACCAGTGCGGGCCCGGGCTAGCAGGTCCTTCCCCTCCAGGGCCAGCGGGATGGCCTTTTCCTGAATCAATGTAGGTCGCGACCATCCCAGGTCAGCGACAGCCTAAGAGAGATGAAAAGTGCGGTTCAGGCGGTACGGATTCAGGGCAGTGGCGTGCCCTCGGAGCCCTTAGGCCGGATTCTCGGGTCCCCAGCACTCCCCAGTACCTGCAGGAGCCGGGGATCCAAGCCCATGTGTTCAAAACCCAAGGATTCTGGGTCCGCCATGGCGTGGCTAGGCACTGACAGCGAGCACGCGCAGCAGGAAGAAAGTGAGGACGTGGGAGGAGCGACTCAAAGCAACAACCAATCAGCTTCGTAGAAGCCGCCAATTTCCGGAACTTCAGGCTCGCAGGTTTCCGGTGTTCGGGTGGAGGTCTGAAGCTAAGCGGCTAGTTGCTGTCAGCTCGGATCTCGGGATGCGGACACTCACCCGAATTCTTTCTGCACTCTCCGGTTCCCGCGACCCTCAGGAGTAGCATCAGCAAGACTTTCTCCGCTTGAGTGCTGTTGGAATCCAGCCGTGGGGTGGCTGAGAAAAGAGCAGTGTCACGGGGCTCAGCGGTCGTCACGGAGCCATTGAAGCCAGTTGACGGACTGCGTGCACATGACTGCAGTGGCTGTTCTCAGGGGAATGGTGGTGGTCTGGAGATCCCAGACCTATCTGCCATTCAGGCCCTTAACAGAGATTACAGTTCTGTGGACCACTAGCCCACCACAGGTTTCATGGGGCTAAAATCAAGGTATCGAACTTATGACCTTCAGAGATATTAAGATAATGTTCGTTGTTTTAAGCCACTCAGTTTGGTAACTTCTTACAGCAGCAGTAGTAAACGTACAAGCGGTAACTCTTAATCCTTACAAGAGGAGAAGCCGGGCGGTGGCGCAGGCCTGTAATCCCAGCTGCTGAGGAGGCTGAGGCAGGAGGATTGGGAGTTCAGAGCCAGCCTCAGCAATTTTGCGAGGCTCTAAGCAATTTAGTGAGACCTCTCTAAATAAAATATTTATTAAAGGGCTGCAGGGGCTGGGGTTGTAGCTCAGTGGTAGAGGATTGCCTAGCATGTGTGAGGCATTGGGTTGATCCTCAGCATCACATAAAAAATGAATAAAATAAAGGTATTGTGTCCATCTACAACTAAAAAACATTTTTTAATTAA
This sequence comes from Glaucomys volans, assembly GCA_020662805.1. Taxonomy (NCBI): domain Eukaryota; kingdom Metazoa; phylum Chordata; class Mammalia; order Rodentia; family Sciuridae; genus Glaucomys; species Glaucomys volans. The sequence continues at coordinate 253,613 of JAJEJO010002610.1, forward strand.
AAATAAAAAGGTTGAGTGCCCCAGGGTCCAATCCCCAGTACCAAAAGTAAATAAAAGTGGAAGAGGCAAGTTACAGATAAGATTCTAGGATTCAACTCACTAGTGCTGGTTTTGAAGATGGAAAATGGGCCACAGGACAAACTGCAAAGTGGTAAGGGGATGGATTATTCATGAAAATCATCAGACCCTTGTGATCATATTAGGTTCACCCAGATGGTCCAGGATAATCTTCCTATTCAAAGTCATCCGATTGGCAACTTTAATATGTTAATATTCAAAGATTTCAAGAACTAGGATATGGACACATTTGGGGGGCCATTATTCTGCCTACCGTTACACCCAAATACAAACCTGCTGAATCAGACTGGATCTTCATGTTGTCCAGGAGTCTATGTTGATGAGTTTCCAGGGTGATTCTGTGCATCCAGCTGGCCTGACCCAACATCTGAGTACTGTAGGCTAAGCTCTGTTGGTTGTTAGGTTGAAGAGAATAGCTCATGTATCACAAGTAGTGAGGCTGAGAACAAATGATGCAGATAGGTACTGCCAATTCTAACATACAGAGAACCAGGCTAGGATAATAGTGAAAGTTGAGTTGGTGCTCCCCAACCCACACTATGTTTTTTCTGGTAAGAAGGGGAGAAGGCTGTTAAGGATGTTGTAAAGTTTAAGAAAGCAAGAATTTTAGAATAGAATCAAGGATCATACTGGGGGAAATCACTAAAACCTTTTTAGGACACAATGTATTTGTAAGTATATGACACCTATATGGAAATCTTTTCTGTTTGGTACTGGGGATTTAACCCAGGGGCACTTCTACCACTGATCCACTTCCTGGCCATTTGTGGGGGTTTTGTTTGTTTTTTGAGACAGGGTCTTGTTAAATTGCCTAGGGCCTAAGTTGCCGAGCCTGTGGAAATCTTTATTCTCCCCATAGCCACCAACTGTTGGTTCATTCTCTGGCCATCCCAATTCACCTGTCCCTTCAGTGTAAAGGTGTAGTGAAAACCACCTCTGTCCTGTCGCCTCTCCCCTTCCTATCAAAAATTACCAGGAAGAGAAACTCTCTTAACCAGCCTCATAGTTGAAATGGGCACAGTTGTCTACTACTGGACAAACCCGTCAAGGCCTGGCCCAGCCCTAACTGTAGTTTCTTGTCCTCTCAGTCCAAGCTCCAGTTTCTGCTTTAATGGCTATTTTTTTTCTAGTAACAGCCACAGGGCAGAAATGTGTCCTTAAAAGTCTAAGGCCAAGCCGGGCACAGTGGCGCACGCCTCTAATCCAAGCAACTTGGGAGGCTGAGTCAGGAGGATCTCGAGTTCAAAGGCAGCCTCAGCAACTTAGCGAGGCACTAAGCAACTCAGGGAGACCCTGTCTGTAAATAAAATACAAAATAGGGCTGGGGATGTGGCTCAGTGGCTGAGTGTCCCCGAGTTCAATCCCTGGTTCCCCAAAAAAAAAAAAAAGTCTAAGGCCACGAATCTACACATCTAACTAGTTCAAGGGAAATCTAGTTTCCCCTGTGTTAATTCTAACATGAAAACTGGAAAGCTATTTTAAATATCTGAAGAGTTTTCACTGGACTGTTATGTGGCCATCCAGATTACAAAGAGATTATGTGAAATTCTTTTTTATTTCTTTGCCCACCTCTTTGCAAACTAGAATTCTTAAAAGGAAAAAGCCAATAGAACTAAATCACATCCTTTTAAAATAATAACTATTGAATAGTATGGGACACAAAGAAAAATAACAAGGGAAGAATTTAGTTCTGTAGGTCAGATAAAGTAATTTAATAAATAATATTCCAAATATATTTATAACAAAATTATGAAATAAAAAATCAAGAATGTGCAACTAATCAAAGTTTTTATATAGGAGAAGGGCATAAGATGTTCAAATTTATGATTCAAGGGCTAAGAGTTTCCTCACATATCCTTACTGACATGTTCTCTACTTGGTCAGCTTGAGAATGATTAAGCAATCATTTTGTCCACCCCAAGTCTCCTAGAAAGAGGTCCATCCAAGCCAAGCCCTTACACAAGTCCACACTAAAGTCCACATCAGATCACCCACCTGGGCAAACCAAGAATTTTTCCTTTCCCTTTTTATTTCCTTTCTGCCCGCAACCTCTAATTTCATCTCAAACACAGCTACTGTAAGACGTTTTATTTCATTGGAAAAATCTGAACAAAGAACCACATTTGGTTCCCTTAAAGAAAATGTTACCACAGCTTAAATAAATTGGGGTGAAGAGGGAAAGTAAGAGTGCACTGCCCATACTGGCTCTGCCACTACCTTACCTGGCTCTGAGGCCCTATCAGATGGGAATCACAGGTGTCCAAAAGAATTCTGCTAGACCTTCTAATATGGCCTTGAGAGCAGCTGTTAATATCTGCTTTCTGGCCCACAGACTGTTGAAATCCTGAGAGCTGCCATGGCAGTTATTAAAAATGTTTGAATAAACAGAATGCACAAGGTCTAGATTGGTGTTTTCAGCTAGTTACAGGCAGTAACACTTCAATTAGGAAGGAAAATATATAATTTATCAAAAAATAGTTCTAATATATAGAAAAACATCTCAATCCTCTGGGGCCAAGACCTGCCCCTTATTTACATTCAGAGAGCCATTGAGTGAACCTAGAACTGGCTAGGGAACAGTGAGGCAAGGCCTTTGTGGGGTATGCCAGTTATCTACTGTGTCATCAGATGAAGAAAAGACAGAAGGTCATTTGCTCATTTTGTGAGAAGATGGGAATTACTGGAGGCAAAAGAGACAAGACTTAGTCTTGGATTAGTTCCAACTCCTTATAAGCCCTAAAAAGAATTTGAAATCTTGGACCAATGTCCTATGTCCTTGAGATTCAAGGTTAAACAAGTTACTGATCTGAATGGTTTGTTGCCATAGTACCAACATGTCACATTCTTTTTCATCCCCCCCCCCCCCAAATCCAGGTGGTTAAGGGATTGGTTGGGGAAAGTACCAAAGAACTAAAGCGAACAGGGTCATAGGGAGAGGGCACTACACCAGCTTCTTGGCCTCAAAGAAGCTCTTGAGGTGACGCATCTGCCAAATGCCAGTGAGGATAAGGATGACAGTCTGAGCGATGGACCACCACAGGACCCTCTGGTTGGTACTCTCACTGGTCAGACGGAAGCGTTCTTCACGATACTGTATGGGGCAACAGGCACAGGGTTAAACAAGTAGGAGAAATTATATTGAAAATTGTGAGGTGACTGCTTAATTCCAAGACCAAATACCTTCTGGAATACCACCTGTGATTCCATTAAGGGTGCCAGAGTTGGGCTGGGAATGTAGCTCAGTAGAGGGCCTCACATGCATAAGGCCCTGGGTTCAATCTCCAGCACCATACACACACACACACACACACAAAAGGGTGCCACAGTCTCCCCATTAAGACTGTCTTAAGGAACAGTGTTATCTCCTCCACAAGCATCTCTGTTGTAACTGAAATCATACCCCTATCATTTCAAATAAGAGTCCAAGGAAAACAAGTAGGCAATCACTATTACTAAATTGAGATCTGTCCTCTCTTCACTTTGTTTTATAGAGCTTAAAAATACCTAGCCAGGCAGAGGGAGCCCACACCTGTAATCCCAGCAGCTCAGGAGGATCTCAATTTTAAAGCCAGCCTCAGCAACTTAGTGAGGCCTTAAGCTACTCAGCAAGACGTCTCTAAGTAAAATATATTTTTAAAGGACTGGGAATATGGCTCAGTGGTAAAGCTCCCCTGGGTTCAATCCCTGGTACAAAAAAAAAAGACTAAAAACTAAAGTGAAATGGGAGCCAAAGTGACACACACCTGTAATCCCAGCTACTCAGAAGACTGAAGCAGGAGAATCACAAACTCAAGGCCAGCATGGATAACTTATTGAGACCCTGTGAGACTAAAAAGGGCTAGGATGTAACTCAGTAATAGAGCACTTACTGAGCATGTATGAGGCCCTGGGTTCAAACCCCAGTTCCACACCCCCTCCCAAAAAAGCAAAATCGGGTCATATATGCAATTGAGTATCATTAAAACTTTAAAAGGAAAGGAATTTTGACAATGCTACAACACAGTTGAACCTTGGAGTCATTATAAGACAGTCACAAAAGAATACTCTATGATTTCACTTATGTGAATGAGAACAATCAGGATCATAGACAAAATGGAACAGGAGCAAAGGGAGGGAAATGGGAGTTAGTATTTAATAGGTACAGACTTTCTGTTTTGGAAGGTGAAAAATTCTAGCGATGGATGGTGGTGATGGTTGCACAACAATATGAATCTACTTTATTTTTTGGTGGTACAGGGATTGAACCCTGGGGTGCTCTAACACTGAGCTAAATCCTCAGCCCTTTTTATTTTTTGAGACAGGGTCTTGTGAAGTTGCCTAGACTGTCCATGAACTTGTGAGCCTCTTGCCTTAGCCTCCCAAGTAGCTGGAATTATAGGCATGTGCCACCACACCCAGCCAATATGAATCTACTTAATGTCATAGAGCTACACACTTAGAAACAGTTAAAATAAGTTTTACATTATGTGTATTTTATCACAATTAAAAAATGAAGAGGGTGTAGCTCTGTGGCAAAGTGCTTGCCTAATATGCAGGCAAGGGCCTGGGTTCAAACCCCAACACACACACACACACACACACACACACACACACAAAAAGTAAAAATAACTCCCAACTATCTAGACTGATACCCTCCATTCCATTCTCAGAAGAATTGATCTCCCAAGTTGAGAAGGCAGAAACTTCTAGTAGGTCTAATCTCCAAGTACAAAAAGATAGGCCCTTACCCTCTGGTAATCCTGCTCCTTCTGGATCTGTTCCACTTGATCAAGCAACTGGCGGGCACGGAGCTGCAATTCCGTCAGTTTATCCTTTGCCGCAATCTCAGGATAGTTGTTGGCATGCTCCCCAACCTGGATGTCCAGGTGCACACGCTACATGGGAACATATAGGGTGTCTGAATGGTGGACACTCAAGTATGTTCCAGGCTATGGAACCCATCCTTGACCATGGCTATGGGGCAGAAGGGCAACATCTGTATTCCGAAAGCTAACGGTGCAACAGTGTCACAAATGACTATGGGAGCAGATCAGAAATCCTCTTACCAGTTTGCCACCAGCGAAGAGGGCCATTCTGGTCGAGTTGGAGTGCAGACAAATCTGATGTTCACCGGGAGTGTGGGAGGTGAACGTGAAACGACCCTCGGAGCCATACTGTCGGGACAGTACCACCTGCAACATGCATTAGTGAAGGTCTTATCTTTATTGCGATCTTTCAAGATGCAAGCCCCTTTTCCCTAGGGCCTTGATTCAAAAACAAGGCGGTGCTTTACATCCCCACTGAAACAATGATGAACGAATGACACCGCTAGAGCCCTGCCAGAGGTGACCTTACTTTGCCGTCGGGGTCCTTAACCTCCACGTGCATGCCCAGGCCAGGGGTCGAGGGAAGGAAAACCTCCTTCTGCTTGTCCCACATCTGGGTTCGATAGTTGCCTGCGGGGCAGACACACAGTCATGACCTGGCCCCCAGACGTGCGGCCCGGGGCGCTGGGCAGGGGGCCTGGCGTCCTCGGGGCACCCACAGGCCAGGTCTGGGGGTATGACCTGGCCAAGCTCGGGAGCAGGGGCACTTCCGAGGGCCGGGCGAAAACAAAGGGCCTCTCCACCCTCAGCCCGCCTGACCGATGACCATGGTCTCGTCGGGGATTTCCTCGATGAAGCAACGCTTCTCCGTCTCGCCGATGTGAAAGTAGAGCCCCTGGGCGCCGGCGGCACACATCACGAGCAACAGCAACGCCGGTAGCCCCATAGCCTGCAATCCCCTACCCGCGACACCTGCCATCGCGCCAGGTACTCGCGCGCGTGCGCACGTTTGCGGATCGCTCTGCGCTTGCGCGCGCACAACGAAGAGCGCCTGCGCGGTGACGTCCATCCTCCATTTCCCCGTCCCCTCTGTCCTCCGTCCCCTTGGTGGCCTACGGCTCTGCGCCTGTGCAGTTACGGCTAACTCCATCTGCGGGGTACAGTTTGCGCCTCTCTGTGCCTGTGCGCCTCTCCCCCACAAGAAGGCGCCTGCGCGGTGACACCTGCCCGCTGTATAGGAGGCGCACTCTTCCCAAACTTTCTTTTAATTTTTGGTTGCGGGGATTAAATCCAGGGGCATTTAACCACTGAGCCACATCCCCCGCCCTTTTTTGTATTTTGAGACAGGGTCTAACTGAATTGCTTAGGGTCTCGCTAAATGCTAAGGCTGGCTTTGAACTCCCGATCCTTCAGCCTCAGCCTCCCGAGGCGCTGGGATTAGAAGCCTACCCCACCGCACCGGGCTTCCCTAACCACCTCACCTCGCACCGCTCTGCAACTGCGCCCGCGCCCTCCCGCTGCAAGAAAGTGCCTGGGCCGTGGCGCCTGCTGGCTGTCTCCGGGGGATACCCTCCCCGCACCGTTGGTTCCTGCCTGCTGCCTCAACCTGGTGGAGTGTGAGAGGCTCGTGCCTGGGGTTCTTATGGGTCTTGGGACGCAGTGGGGAAGTGGGACAGCGCCCAAACTGACCAGGTGACTTTCATGGTTTCAGTTGTGCTCGTGGCACTCCCAACGAGGGTTCTCCGTGCCTTCGGTACCAAAAAGGCAAGGTCCCGAGATGTCTTTCTTGGTGTACTGTTGTGTTTGCCGCCACCAGTTTACCCCGTGAGAATGTGACTGAGCAGTTGGCGAGTGGCGCACTCCTGGAATCCCAGAGACTCGGGAGACTGAGGCAGGAGGATTGCAAATTCAATACTGGCCTCAGCAATTTAGCTAGGCCCTAAGCAATTTAACGAGACCCTGTCTCAATTAATAATGATAATAAGTACTGGGGATGTGGCTCAATGGAATCGGTGCAAACAAAACAAAAGAAAAAGAAACAGAAGAAGAGACTGAGCAGACACTCGCAAGTGTCCTGTGAGACTCCCTATGAGAGTTTATGGTTCTTTAATAAGAAACTACGTTTGGCTGTGACATGAAAATCTCCTGACTTTTAGATATTCGCATTTAGCTCAACTTTTGTCTGGTGGAATACACAACAAAGCATGGTGTAAGCCGGCTTTCAGCCTTAGTTGTACCATTTGGGACATGTTCACATCCAGTGGGGAGACTCCAGGCTTAAGCTACTTGACCGCCCTGTGAATTCTTGCCCACTCATTTCACAGCTTCCTGCCCCATTCTCTGAAAAAAACTGTGCAAGATGGCACTGAAAATCTGCATTAGCAGGAAAAGAGAAGTTATTAGAACGAGTAGGGTCATGGAGTGTTTACATCTAGTAACAGCACACCCTGATTGTATACAGCGGAAAATGAAAAACTAGGAGTTACTAGAATAAGAAGTTACTTATTGAGCACGAAGGAAGGTTAGCACTATGTTTTACAAAGAGAATTTTCAAAAACATAAAAGAATAGTTACAATGAACTTTCATAAAGTGATTATTAAGCTTCAAGAACAACTTTCTGCCTTTCTTGTTTCATCTGTCCTATCTGGGCATTTTCCCCTTAAGTATATTATAGCAAACCGTGTAACAGGGGTCCCTTTCTTGTAAGGAGAGCCATTCATGTTTTGACTATAAACCTTGTTGCTCAACCACTGGTGGCTTATTTGAAAACTGATTTTTTCTTCCTCTTCCCCTCCTTAATTAAGGGGATGGTAAGATTAACATTCTTTTTGTTCTAAACTGAGTTATGTCCTCCTTACTACCCATAAGGACTCCAGACTAGAAACTGGAATAACAGTGCTCTTATGGATAGAAGTTGAATATTAATTAGATCTACTGAGAAAGATACTTGGAAAAACAGCTCTTTATTCCCCCTTTTAAAACTCTGTTTTCCCTAGCAATTAGAATGGCAGGCAGCCTTTGTGACATGAATCCTTTATCTTCTCTTGCTAGCAAATCAATAAAACTTCTTTCTCCTTTTCCTCTAAACCTCATCATTGTTATTGGATTGACAATATTGGCAAGGACCATATTTCACCTATAAATACTTCAGAATGTGTCTCCAACAGATAAGGACTTTAAAAAAAAAATAGCACTAGCACAACTGGGCACATTGAAGCATGCCTGTGATCCCAGTGACTTGGGACTTTGTTGTTGTTCATGCCATTTGCTTATTAAAGAATCAGGTCGCTGGATGTGGTGGCATGTACCTGTAATCCCAGCAACTCAGGAGACTGAGGCAGAAGAATCCCAAGTTCAAAGCTAGCCTCAGCAATTTAGTGAGACTCTCTCTCAAAATAAAAAAGAATAAAGGGCTGGGGATGTGGCTCAGTGGTTAAGCACCCCTGGGTTCAATCCCCAGTACCAAGAAAAAAAGAAAGAAACTGGGTCATTTGCAGTAGAATTTCCCACATTCTACATTTTGCTGATTATCTCTTATCATTTAACATATTTCTTTGTCCCTGGTTTTCCTTGTGTCCTCCTCAGCAAGGGAGCAGTTAACTGAAAGGAGGCTCTGAGCTGGCTGAGAAAATAAAGGGTCTGAAGTAATAATAAGAAATAATGACAAAAGACAGGAAAAGTAGTTTAACAGTGGGGGCCCGCTGGGTGGATTAGATCTGATGGGTCCCATCCCTAACAGAAAAAGCCCAAGAACCTTTATTTTATAGGCAATCACATCAAAGGGATTTAGTCTAAGAAAGAGTTCTTCAAGGTAAACAAAAAGCAAAGTTGAGCAGGAACAGGCTAATTGGAGCTTATCTGCTTGCCCAATATCTTCTCTGGCCTCTGGACAGCTGGTGCCTCACAGCTATTGAGTGCACCCATATTTCTTTCACCCCAGGGCAGCAGCCATCTGAATTCAAAGTTATCAAACCCATAAATTCCATGTCAGGCATGGAATCTGCCCCATTAACAAGGGTCACCTGCAAATGGGTGTGTCTTTCAGCACCATCACACAGATTCTCAGAAACAGTTTCGCCATCCAGGGCTATGGAGTTCAAAGCAATTATTTGCTGCTTAATAATCAAATAATTTATTTGAAGCTTAATAATCAGTATATGAAAGTTCACCTGGTATATCTTGTAAGCTGGGAGTTAAATCTAAAACCAAAAAGGGTTGCTGGGCGCGGTGGCACACGCCTGTAATCCCAGCACTTGGGAGACTGAGGCAGGAGGATCGCAAGTTCAAAGCCAGCCTCAGCAACTGAGCGAGGCCCTGAGCAACTCAGTGAGACTCTGTCTCTAAATAAAATACAAAATAGGGCTGGGGATGTAACTCAGTGGTGGAGTGCCCTGGGTTCCATCCCCAGTACCAAAAAAAAAAAAAAAAAAAAAAAAAAAAAA